>PVIA01002908.1:0-188760 GCA_004024845.1 Tonatia bakeri | reverse complement strand
AAGGGAACTCCAAGAGCTCCGCAGGGCTTGGATGGAGAAAACATCCATACATGACAAAGACCCCCTAAGACCAGGTATTCCTGTTTACTGGGATAACTCTGAATCATGAAATGCGCCTGCGCATTACCCCTAATTCATTATAATAGCATTATAATGAATTAACATTGTGGGACTCCCTTCTCCAGTAGCCAATCAAGAAAATCTTGGGAAACCACACATGCGCAGTATCTTTGAAATGTAACTCTTTGTACCTGCGCAATAGAAGCCCGCCAAAGACTAGCCGGGAAGCTTCCGCCCTATAAGAAGAAAATCCGCCCAGCCCACGTGGTCAATCTCTGCTCAGAGTTGGCCCACTCCCATGTTCTGTGGAGTGTACTATCGCTTAATAAATCTTCCCTCTTTCTTTATACTATAAACTCCGTGTGTTCGGCTCAATTCTTTGTCCCAATCACTAAGAACCTGGTTACCTGTGCCACCTGTGACAGGTTGGCAGTGAGATCCAACACAAGCAGGAACTTAAAAATATGCTGATAGTGAGATTATGTCTCTTCATTGGAGGCAAAAACCATTTATTTACTTAAAAATATTTTATTTACTTATTTTTAAAGAAAGAGGAAGGGAGGAAGAGAGGGAGAGAAACATTACTGTGTGGTTACCTCTTGAATGCCCTCTATTGGGGATCTGGCCTGCAACCCAGGCTCGTGCTCTGACTGGGAATTGAACTGGCAACACTTTGGTTCGCAGGGTGACACACTCAATCCACTGAGCCCCGCCAACCAGGGCAAAAACAAAACAAAACAAAACAAAACCCTTTGTTTTAAAAACAAAACATTCATACAGAGCCAAGAATGTTCCTGAGTCAGTAGTCCTAACCTTTCTCAGTCTGCCTAAGAGGTCCTATGAATGAGCCAAGGACCTGCCACTTAGAGATTACTGTCTCATCTCGGTAAACCAACTGACACTGGTCAAGCACAGATTGCATATAAGGAGCTCGGGAGATAACAGGATATGTGTCTGCATAGACAGACAAGAACAAAACAATTACTAATTCCAAGGTCACACAAAAGCAGGACAGTGATGGTACTAGTAGATTCTGTTCCTGAGCAGTGACCAACACCCCCGCCCCCTCCCGGTTATGGATGAAATCTCTAGGAGCTGAGATCATGCAGAAAATATTCCTGGAGAAGGTACATTTGAGCTTTAAAGGAAAACATTTCGGATAGGCTAGGATTGCTGAGCAATGAAGAGCTGGGCCCGCAGTAACTATGCTGCGTGGAGCTAAGAGTCTGTTAGAGCTGTGACTTGGGATGCCTCTGATCAACCATTTGGGGAAAAACAAATCCCTTTGTAGCATCTCTAATAAACTGACCAACAATTTACATGGTGGGGGTGAAGTTTTGTTTTTCTTATCAGTTGGATGTTGGGGTGTTATACAGTCCTGTTGCCTCTTGATTGTCTCATTAATCCAAGATTCCAAGTAGTACTTACTTAGTTCCACCAGCTGAATCAAGGCCCAAAAGAAAAACCTTGTAATGTGGACTGTGCTTTGCTTATAGTTATTTTTTCTGGTCTGGATCATTCGTGGAAACACTGAAGTCCTACTGCATTTTAAGCAGCTGTGTCCACTTAGCTACTGTTCGCAGAGAGGCAAGAATAAAAGGCAAACCGCAGCAGCAATTACTTTCCGGGAGAAGTCGGATTGGAAGTGAAGCTGAAACACTTCGGCTGTAATAGCACCTCTTTTAAGGCAAGCCATTTCCTCAGGGAGAGTTTGCAGTTCTGAGCGAAGGCGTGGCAATAAAAGATCAAGGATGTCTTCCTAGGGCTGCACATGGAGCAGCTGACACCTTGAAGTAGGTCTGCCTTTGACTCTTTTAAAAGCCAGGCCAGCAGCAAAGAGCCCACATTATATTTTCTACAAGCTGCCCAAGCCTCTATTTTCTTAATCCGTGAAAACCCTAGTATCTGTAGAGAATAAGCACGGGTGGGGGGGGCGGGGGAGGTTGTTCTGGGAGGTCAATCTTCTGTCTCCGAAGGTGTCACTAAACCTGTCTTCCCCAGGGCGATTTTCTGCACTTTTCTTCCTCCTTCCCTGTGCCCATCCCACTCTGGGTCCGTGCTCTCCTCATCTCCCATGGTTTCCAAACCTGCATTTCCAAAGGCAAGTGAAAATAGTACTGGGCTGTGCAAAGGGGCCACTCCAGGAACTCATGCCCCTCGCATTTCCCCTAAAGTATTTGGTACTTGGACCTGGGAACAGATTCCAGCAGCAACAAGGTCAGAGCTAACTGCCACAGCTAAAGCCAAACTGGATTTTGTTTAGGAGGTGGTCCCTTGCCATTTTCATCTCCAGATAAAATACCTGTTTTCCCAGAAGATAAAATAATAGAATAGAACAGCGCAAGGCGGGTGGCTCTACAAATAGGTGGGCAAGGTCTCTGGTTGAGGAAGGGGTGTCTGCGAGTACCGGGTCCTCCCTGGGAGCATGTCCATCCTCTCCAGCGAGCAGAGCTTAGAGGGGTTTTGCCCGCCTGTTGTCGTTTTCCTGGGGGCAGAGAGGGATGCCTGGGATTCTGCTGATGACCATGAGCAGCCGATTTTCGGGTAGGTCGCTCAAACTTTAAAAATCTCTTTAAAATGCAGATCTCTTTTTAGTCTGTCTGTGAGAGAGCCTGCATTTTACCCAGCTCCCGGGGATGTGGATGCCGCTGGTCCCTTGCACATTTTGAGTAGAAAGAGGTTAGGTTTTTATTTGCTGCCTTCCTGCCCCTAGCTGGGCCATATCATTTTATCCCAAACAATGTGGTAGGAGTGAGGGCCAATTACTAGCCTCCTGAATCATCTATTGTTAGGGCTGTTTCTTGCAGTTACATCAAAAAGATCCCTCCCAGTAGTTCCCCATTATACAAGAAACCCATTTGTAACAAGATACTGTGGGCAAGCCATTATGCAAAACTGCTTTGGTTCTTTCTGCCCCCTGCCAGGTGGCTGCTGGTGGTTACCATTAGGGTAGAAAGTTTTATGTGAAGATTCTGAAGGGGGTGGGGAATACTTTGCACAGCAGCTTCCGCTCCCACTCCTGGCACTGACCCCCGCACTGCCCAGGCTTTCGGGAAGGGTGAGGTGGCCGCTGGGCGAGAAGCATCTGGCTGTCTGCAGACTGGGGGTATGATTTTTCACTTTCTCCGCTACAGGACATCTCCTGCCTTTTATAAATATTTATAGGACAATTCCCCTCTTGAGAGTGTCCAAGTGTGGGGGATGGTTAGGAGAGTGGCTGAGAGGAGGGAAATGATGGTGCTCCTGGTGTAGAGGATTAGAAGGTGGGCTTGGAAGAGGACCTTGAGGGCTTGCTGCAGCCCCGTCTCCTCACCACCAGAGTTGGACTCGATTGGAAATGTCAAACCAAGAGTCTGTGGTGTAAGTCAGTAGTTCCCTGCAGTTGTAAGAAATATTTGTTTGGTGTGTAAATTTTTCTAGGGCGAGAGTCCACAGATTTCAACTGATTCTCATGGGGTCCATGATATAGCACATTTTCAATCAGGATCATCTATCTAGTCCCTCGCAAAGTGGTCATTTGGAGCGCTAACCTTCTAGAAGTAACTGACATCAAGTTCAGGCCAAGAGATTAGGAGAGACAGGGCAGCTACTTAGAATTTTTCTAGAGAGGCAACACAGGGTCAGATAATCCCACTTAACAGAGGAAAAGCTGAGCTGTAGTTAATCCAAGTGACTCCCCAAAATCGCAGAGTTAAACGCTGAGTGTGGACTAAAATCCAGTCCTAACACACAGGTCTGCACCAGGGCAAATCCCCTTCCATCAGGCTATTGTTTTGAAAGGGCAAGACATTGTGGCTACAGCACCAGGAGCCCAGCTGGTTATTTCTAGCTTGCTGAATGTCAAAAATCCAGGCCGCTTCTAACAGCAGCCTCTACTTGTCAGACCAAATCAAGGCAGCAGCCCGTCAAGCAGGAGCATCAGTGGCTACCAGCGCTGGCCTCACTGCGCACCCCCCATGCGGTGCACCTGACCTTGTCATGGTCCAGCCTGTATGCTCCACCCCTGCATCCCAGGTGGCTGTTCCCTACCTGCAGCCCCCACTGTTTTCTCAGTGGGGGCAGCTTATCTTGGCTGAGTGTGACCCCAGCACTTCATCTCCCCACTGCCTTTCTGCCTTTGACCTCAGCGACAGATTGGGCAGAAAATAGAAAACTCCACCACCTTCTGGTCTTTATTTTGGAATCTCCCACCTCCACGCCTTCATTGGCTTTTTTCCTGATCAACATCCCCATGACCGCAGCTCCTCTCTAGATTCAAGTCCATGAGTTTACCCCTGCAGAGCCCAGCTTTATAGGAACGCAAGCCAACACCGGCCCCGAGAGTCTGCTGTTGGTTTCCCATTCCCACTTCTGATCGTTGCACAGATATTGGAGCACCTGCTGGCTAGGCTTTGGACACAGCAGACTGACCCCAGCCTCAGAGAGCAGGTGGCCTCCTGGGGGAAGAGAAGGTGATGTTTTGGATCAGTGGTGTGATGGTCTCTTAGGAGTTTGCTAGGGGAAATGGGGTCAGGGAATGAGCATTGCAGGCAGAGAGAACAGACCAGAGTTGGCCAGCGAGAATGCCCAATGCTGTAAGACCTGCGTGAAGGCAGAGTGGTCGTGCGTGTAACAGAGATGGGAGCAAATAGCATGCAATGAGCTAAGGAGGAGCCAAGAAGGGACTTGTGAACCCGAGAATGGAGTGTAGACTTTATCCTAACAATGCAGGGCTTGTCCCCCTCCCCCCACCCCAAACAAGGAAATGACCAATCAAGTTTGCTTTCTTAGGTAAGGCTAGAAGGGGAGCTCCTTTAAGTCCCAACACAGGGGCAGCAGCACTTTCGAGGGCAGGGGTCACCTTGGGAGCTCAAATTAGCCAGTTTTTCCGGCTGGCCTCATCCCTTGCCCTGCTGATTTACTCTTACCCCTAGCCCCACTGTGACTAGTTTGGCCTCGCACATCCCACAGGCCCTTGCCCAACCTTTAGGTAAGATGCTAGGGTGACTGTATTTCCAGTCCACTGCCCTGTTTTCAGTCATTTACTTACTCGTTGACTCAATAAGCATTTACTAAATGGTAGCTATGCGTCAGGTGTTGTGCTAGTAACTGGGGCACATAGAAGGGGAGATTCATGTTTCCTGATCTCAAAGAGCTTGGAATTTACCCAGTGGTTCTCCAACTTGCCCATGCATCAGAATCATCTGTAAAGTGTTTCAAAACATAGCCGACTGAACATCACTCGGGCTGACTAAATTGGAAATCTTTCTGGGCTGAGTTCCAGGGAGCCACACTGTTAAAACTCCGCTCCAGGTAATTCTGCCGGCAGTTACACTGACCCCCGAGAGGAATGCTGAACTGGAATTTCTCTGGTGGCTGCTCTTCCGCGTGGCTAATCGCAGAACAAACTTAGAGTGTGGCTCCTGACCACAAGACAGGCGGAAATCACCAGAAAGGAAGACAGGGGCAAGCTCAGTCCAACTGAGCTGTACGCCAGGGACCTGTTCACATGCTTCCAGAGAAGCAGGAGGGAACACAGGGCTGGGTGAAGGAAAGGCTGGAGTAGAGCATATTGGGATGGTGGGGTTGGTTCTGCTTGTCCAGAATGGATAGTGTCTCTTTCTAGACCTAAAGTATATAAATTGTCCAGTTAGAAAGCAGGAAACCAGCTCTCTCGCTTATCATCAAAATAATCATCAAGCATGTTACGCACAAACCCAAAAATCTCCACCAATTAACTCTGAGTACTGGGGAAAACAAGCAAAGGGGATATATTAGCTCACTCTCCTCAGAATAGCCCCCCTCCTCCATCTGCCTATGGCCACCCTTTGAGGAGCTCCAGGAAGGGGTGATATTGTATGATCATGCCTGGAATCTCACACTAGTTTAAGAGGATTAAATTTCCAGTTTCAGTTAATTTTCTTTCTCTTGGGGAAGATTGTTCTGAGAAATCTAATTAAGTATGTATTTGTTGAGAGCCAACTATGGGCCAGATACTGTGAAGTCTCAAATGTGAATACATGTACAAGCCACTTGGGAGGATAGGGCACAATTGTATGCAAAAGTAGATAAATATTGACTTAGAAATTTCCAGACCACACTAGAAGTACTTTTGCGGTCGTTTGAGGTTCTGTATCCTGACCATTTGTCCAGATAGCACGTATTTGAGTGCAACCCACTCTGGGTGATATACACACACATAAGGCTTCGTCTTTGCCCTCGAGAAGCTCATGATTCAATTCCAGGAAAGACAGGACATATCAGTAGGAAATATCACAGAAAATAGTATTGGCTGGGGCAAGTGAGTGATTCAGTGTCACAGAAATATTTAACTCTCTTCCACACCTTGAACATCTTCAGGAAGACAGTTCTGGCTCCTTTGGGATGCATTTTGTTGGGACTGGTGGTCAGCAGGCTGCAGGCTCCTGTACCAACATTATCAAATGCTGTGTGCTTGCCCAGCTGCTGACTCTCGCTTCCCTCTTCATGCCCGTGCGTCACCGCCATTTAAGCTATGCACCCATCTCTGCTACCAGGCGCTGCGTCATTGCAGGAGGTGGGTGAGAAAGGGAGGGAAAAGACAAATCAATTCATACCCAATCATCTCCAGAAACAAGGTCAGGAGAGTGCCACTTAACAGCATTGGAGTCATATTCTGCCAGTAATGTGAACCTTTCGTGGGAGTTTGCACTTAGTTCTCTCAATTATTTCCTAGAGATAGATACCTGTAATATTTTTGTCTTTTTAAAAAAATCTTACCTTTCAAAAGAAGATTTTACTTTATTTATTATTAGAGAGAGGGGCAGTAAGGGAGATTGAGAGGGGGAGAAACATCAATGTGTGGTTGCCTCTCACACACCCCCTACCAGGGACCTGGCCCACAACCCAGGCTTGTACCCTGACTGGGAATCGAACCAGCAACCCTTTGGTGTGCAGGCCAGAGCTCAATCCACTGAGCCACACCAGCTGGGGTGAGATACCTGTGATTTAAAGACAGGAACCAAGGGCTTTGATCCTTGAAAAGCTGGTGACAAGTGATTTCTACCTGGGGAAAGTCACTACATCTCTGTGCAGAAAGACAGGTGCCCTGATCCTTGCCTGAGAGCTGGGGATTTGGTTTAGGAGAGACAGGTGGGAGAAGAGGCCACTTAGTCTCTCGCTGGCAGGAGGTAAGCAGTCTTATGTGTGATTGTGTGATTTTCCAGGCCTCACCATGGGTGATTACAAAGGTTTTGCCCAGCAGGCCTGGGGCAGAGCCTGCCTTTGTCACAGCAGCCTTGGTGCCCAGCCTGTGGCCCATCTCTGGACAGAGGTGCAGATTCAGGTCACCAGGCAGGTCACGCTCTTCGTGTATTTACATTTGTAGTGCAGAGGAGCCTTCATTCCTAAGTCTCTGTGTCTGAGACCTTGGGTGGAGGTCCTGTTAGGGTCTCTGCTGGGCCTTCTTATGGGGGGAGGTAAGGAGGAGGAATCCTTGATGACATTTTCCCTGTTCTGACTCAGTACTTTTCCACTCCTAGAACTTCCCCCTCCTCCCCTACCTCAGGATACATAAAACTGCCTCCCCCACCTCTATCCTGCCCCCAGGGGTTCCTTCAATGGTGACATGACTCCCCATGTCCATGCTGATCCATCTGACCCTGGGCCACTGCGCAGTTCTATGGGGGAAAATAGAAAAGGGGTTGTTTTTAGACTCTGGCTTATCCCATCACTGTGAGTGATTAAAGCCTTGTTGCTTTAATTGGCCACCCCACCACCTGACAGCATAGCTCATTTTCTCTCTCCCAGGGAGCTCTGGACAGAAGGGACTCCTTCAGCAACCCGCCTGCTGGAGCACACACTGAAAGCACGGCCCCATTTCTGTCGGAGGCTATGGCTTCTCGCACACATGTTTCCATTCCATTTCTAGATTCGGTTTCTCTGTCTCTCTCACACAAGCACAGACAGTAACTGACTGAGAACAAGGAGAAACCCAGGGTTGCCCTGGGGGCTGGGCAGAGTCAGCAGGAAAGAGGAATAATGAGGCCTGCCAGATCCAGACTTCAAGACTGTGAGAACTACCCCAACCTCAGAGACCCACTTCTTGTCTACACTGCAGAGGAGGAACCGAAGGGTCTGGGGACTGGCCAGTATCAGTGAACTGGACCCCAGGTCCCGATTATTTCCAGGCTGCCTCCTTGGTCTTCTTTCTACTTCCTGCTGCAGGTCTTGTGCAGGGCTGTGCCCCGGGGTGCTTAGGCCTGCACCAAGGCCTCTATCATCAGTGTTTCAGGGACCCTGCAGCCTAACGGGGGAAGAGGAGACAAGAGCAGGGTTCTCAAACTCAAGAGTTCTCAGAATCACCTGGAGGACTAGTTAAAACACCGATTGCCAGCCTGACTCCCAGAGTTCCTGATTCCTTAGGTCTGGGATGGAGGCTGAGAGTTTGCTTTTTTTAATAAGTTTCCAGGCGGTGCTGATGAGAGCTGAGGACTTAGACTATCCAGGGGTGTCCAACCCACGGCCCGTAGGCCACACTCGGCCCAGGATGGCTATGAATGCGGCTCAACACAAAATTGTAAATTTACTTAAAGCCTGTTTTTGCTCATCAGTTTTTGTTAGTGTTCGTGTATTTAATGTGTGGCCCGAGACAACTCTTCTTCCAGTGTGGCCCAGAGATGCCGAAAGGCTGGACACCCCTGCAGCCATCAAAAAGCAACAGAGAGAGAATGGAAACTGAGTAAAGGAAGGTACAAGGAAGGGGCAGAGCAGGGGTGACGTTGTTCAAGCAACAAACTCCAGTGGCTGGTCGTTGGTTGGGAGGCTGTCCTCTTATCCACTGTCACCTGAGGCTCACCCAGAAGTTTTTGCTGCATCCTTTTCATCCCCGCCCTCCATGCTGAAGGGCTCTGGCCACAGGTGAAGCCCAAACCCGTGCTCACATTAGATTCCTTAGAGCCGGCTGCACTGGCAACGCCACTCATCCCGTTTCCCTGTTCAGATGCCTGCGGGCTGCACAGCCTCCTGTGTCCCACTAGGCCCAAGGGCTTGTGTCCCGAAGGCCATGAGGACAGAGTCTCGGAGGATGGTTGTGGCCAACTCTGCCCCCCGCCACCCCAGCTTCCCTGTGCACTCACACAAGCTTCGAAAGACCACGGCTGCTGATACTCAGAGGGTAAGTTGGTGGGCACATTCCAAAGGATGGGTGGAGGGATTAAAAGCTGCACAGCTCACAGGGTCTCGGCTTGTCTTTTAACCCAAGTCATCGGTGAATGTTCACTGTTTGAGTAGCTCTGTTTGGTGGAGGCACAGATGTTATACCCAAAGCTGTTTCAGTGACAGCGGTAACCAAAGACCCTGGCTGGTTCTGCAGGAAAGACAGGGCATTTCATCGAGACAAATGCAAAACCTGCTACCCAGACATAGAGACTTGTACCCAGTTCCATTGTTGTGTACTCTGGAAAAGAAAATTAGGAACTGTGAACGATTTTCTGTATCAAAAGCCTGAAAACATTGGGTTGGCCAAAAATTCCATATGGTTTTTTCTGTAAAGACATATTTTTCATTTTCACCAATAACTTTATTAATTTAGATAATTTTAGTATGTCAGCTGTCTCCCACTTTTGGCTTCTAGTGGAGAGAGGCCAGGGCTGCTGCTGAACATCTTCCAGTGCATAACACAGCCCCACAGCAAAGAACTATTTGCCAAAATATCAGTAGTACCAAGAGACTTCCCAAACCATTTCTGACGCATTTGGCCATGAGTCACAGCACCTTCTCCATACAATGCACAAACCTTTTTTTCAGTTGTGTTTTTGCATTTCAGTTGCATTTCTCGTTTTTGTTGCATTTTTACCTTTCTTGAAAAAATAAAGCATAATATGCCAAAAATGTTACATATCTCCTTCCATCTTCAATATTAAAATGGCTGCAGAAAAATTCACCAATTTTGATAAGTTTTTTAAAAAATACATGTTGATATGGCAGCAATACAATCTAGCAAAGTTGTTTCAAATGAGGTAAAAGACAACTGAGTGCTACTAGAGCCATTGTGTGGAAAAAGCAACAGACTTTTTGGCCAATGCAATATTTCCAGCTCTGGGGTGGTAGCTGCCACGGAGCCCTGGTTTTAGGCCCTTTCAAAGAGCCAGTGTGTGGTAGTGGGAGTTTCTCCCCCGGGAGAGGAGTTGGGTGAGGCCCTTGACATGCTTCCCGAAGCCACAGGGAAAGAGGAGGCTGCTGATTCACCAACAGCTGCTTCCTGGAATTGCAGTGTCCGGCTGGCCAATGAATGCTATTTTTCCAAGGTGATCCAGAGCTGTTACAACATTCCTGCTTTACCCCCATTAGACCTTCCTGTAAGTCAAACCAGAACGCTACCCAAACCACGCCTTCCTGAGCAGTCAAGCGCATGAGATTCTAGACACAATGTTTCCAACACATTTTAATATCCCTCTGGAGACCTGGGGTCCAGTCAGCCTCGTGACCTCTGGACTTCCTCAGCTGGGGCCATGCAGTTGTCTGGCTGGCCTTCGAGTCATGGGGGAGCAAACATGTGGCTCCAAGACATCCGGGAAGCACAGGCCTGGCCCAATTCCCTTAACAGGACTGTCAGCTGAGAAAGGAGGGGATTTGGGAGCTGCTTGGTCCTGCATTTCACAAAGACCCTTTCTCAATTCTGCCCAAGCTCTGTTGCTGGTCAGAACAGAAAGCTACCATACAGAAAGTTCCACACAGAATCATTCATGGCTTTTTCCAGAAAGAACGTGCGGGCTTGCAGGTGCCCTTGCTCAACCCTGGTGTGTGCTTCTCTCTCACATAAAGGGGTCATGAAGCAGAACCCAAGTCCCTGTGCTGCTTTTGAAGTGTAGTGGCCTTCATGTGGGTTGAAAGTCCTGATGGGTGCGCCTGGGAATGTTCAGAGGGGCCAGAAGAAAGTCTGGACTTCTCATGTTCTGCCTCTGAGACAGACTGTGGTGGGAAACATAAAATGCTTTGGTTCCATCTATCCATTCCCCAGCAAAGGGAAAGGTAATGGGAGAGCAGGTGTCTGGGGAATACACGGATGGAGCTGAGAACCAGGGCCGTCCTCCTGGTGCAGGGACTGAACTCTCCCTCCCTGACTGATGGCTTGTGGGGCCTCTGGGTGGGGAAATGCTGACCGAGCAAATGGTGCCTGCTTTTAAATCTAATTTCTCAGTTATGCTAAATTTAATATAATTTCTATTGAGAGGTAAGGGTGTACAAGTTATGGTTTTTTAAAATCCTTGTTACAGACTTACGAAGTTAGTGTTCGTTATTATTATTGCTGCCATTGTCATCATTGCTATTTAATCAGTGAAGGGAGCAAGGTTTGGGAGGGTTTCACAACTGGCCTAGGGTGCACACAGCCAAGTTTCAAATCCACGTTTCCAGACTCAGACTCAAAGCCGTATTCTTCAGAGTGTGCTCTCAGCAGATACTGCTGAGAGTCTCCGGAATCCAGTGAAGGGCTCTGAGCCTCAGGAAGTAAGTCCCTACACTCACAGTTGGGGACCTGTCAAATGACAAGACTAAAACAATTTAATAAGTTTGGAGTCCTTTATTTAAAAAAAAAAAATCCATGGATTCAAGGAGTACAGTGCCTCAAAACAGTGCAGCACCTTCCGGAAGAATTTAGGCGAGAGTAAATGTGGAAGCCGTGGAAGCCGTGGAAGCCGTGGAAGCCGTGGAAGAGGCAGCTCAGACACAGGGCATGAATGCCCAGCGGGCCCTCTCTGCCGGGGCAGGGCAGCCAGAGCTGAGCTGGAGGGTTGTGATTGCTGTTAGGTTTTCTTGACAGGTGTTTCCCGTGAAGTGCAGGCTGATTTAGGTTTACACTGTGACTTGTGACGGGGGCTCTGGCACTGGGGCAGCCTCCATTTGGTCGTCCCGACGCATGAGTTAGCTTTGTCAGAACCCTAACACTCTGAGAGACAGACTAAACAGAGGAGGGTATGGGCCTGTGCCTCTGCCACATTGTTGGGGTACAGTAGGCACATCGTGGTTGTGATAAATGCATATTGGTTTTTGACCCATTCCTGGCACACATCAAACTCTTGGAATTTTCTGTGATGAGAACAATAAAAGTGTCTTTTATCATGTTAATGAGGTGACTTGTGGAAAACTTCTGGATGGGGCTGGTTGCCAGTGGAACTTCTAGGCCCTCCCTGGACACCAGGGAGGAAACAGGAGCTGGAGGTTGAGCTCCATCACTAACCCCAATGAGTTAATCAATTGTGAGTATGTAATGAAGTCTCCAGAAACACCCGAGGGAAAAGTGTGCCCTTTTCCCACACCTTGCCCTGTGCATCTCTTCCATCTGGCTGTTCCTGAGTTATACCCTTCTCTATGATAAACTGATAGTCTAGTAAACGTTTCCTTGAGTTCTGTGAGCTGCTCTGGCAAACTAAGTGAACTTGAAGAGGTGGTTACGGGAAACACCAACCTGTAGCTGGTTGGCCAGAAACACGGATGATGATCCGGGTTTGGAATTAGCATGGAGGACAGGGCAGTCGTGGAGGACCCCACTCGTGGGATCTGATGCTGTCTCCAGGGAGATACTGCCAGAATCGAGTTGAATCGCAGGACACTTGGCTGGAGTCAGAGAATGCGTGGGTGTGGGGAAAATGCCCCTCCATCAGAACTGACGAAATGAACTTAGTGGTCCTCACAGGGCTCCCTGTGGTGCTAAAATAACGGAGAAGCAGCATGAAGAGGGAAGCATGTCTCAGAATAAGTTACAAAAGCTTTTTCTGTTTTCTTTTTCTTTTAAAGAATATTTCTTTATAATTTGAGATGTATATGTTAATTTAAAAGGTCATTGTCTGTCGATCATTTTGCTATGTTTTTGAGATATAATTGACATATTATTATTTTCAGATGTACAACATAATTACATACATATATATTGTGAAATGATCACCAGAATAAGTTAGTTAACATCCATCACCACACACAGTTATATTTCTTTTTTTATAATGAGAATTTTTGAGGTTTCCTCTCAGTAACTTTTGGATATACAATACATTGTTGTTAACTATAGTCACCAGGCTATAGGTGACATCCCCCAGACTTACCTTACAACCAGAAGTTTGTACCTTTTGACCACCTTCATCCACTTTACCACCCCCTCACCAGTGGCAAGCACGAATCTGTTCTGTGTCTACGAGTTGCTGTTGTTATTTTTTAGATTCTACATATTTTGTCTTTCTCAGTCTGACTTATTTTTCCTAGCACAAAGGCCTCAAGGTTAATCCATGCCACAAATGGCAGAATTTTTATGACTGAATAGTATTGTGCGTGCATATATGTGTGTGTTATATACACACACAGATACAATATATGTGTGCATATGTATAGTATATGTACACATCGTATGTAGGTGTGTGTATATATATCACATCGTTTTTATCCATTCATCCATCAATGGACACGTGGGTTGTTTCCATGTTTTGGCTGTTGTAACTAATGCTGCAGTGAATTAACATGGGGGTGCACATATATTTTCAAAATAGGGATTTTGTTTCCTTTGGATAAACACTCAGAAGTAAAATTGATGGATTATGTGGTAATTCTATTTTTAATTTTCTGAGGAACCTCCAGACTGCTTTCCACATCAGCTGTACCGATTTACATTCCCACCAGCAGTACACAGTTCCCTTTTCTCCACGTTCTTTTTTTTTTTAAAGATTTTATTTATTTATTTTTAGAGAGGGAAGAGAGAGAGAGAGAGAGAAACATCATTGTGAGGTTGCTGGGGGCTGTGGCCTGCAACCCAGGCATGTGCCCTGACTGGGAATCGAACCTGTGATGCCTGGTTCGCAGCCCGTGCTCAATCCACTGAGCTACACCAGCCAGGGCCAATATACCATAGTTTTTTTATCCACTTATTTTCTGATGGGCACTTAGGTTGCTTCCAGCATTTGGCCATTGTAAATTGTGCTCTATGAACATTGGGGTGCACAGGTTCTTTTGGGTTAGTGTTTCAGGGTTCTTAGGATATAATCCTAGCAGTGGAATTGCTGGGTCAAGAGGGAGATCCATTTTTAGTTTTCTGAGAAAATTCCATACTGTTTTCCATAGTGGTTGTACCAGTCTGCAATCCCACCAACAGGGCACTAGGGTTCCCTTTTCTCCGCAACCTCTCCAGCACTTGTTTGTTGCTTTGTTTATGTTGGCCATTCTGACTGGTGTGAAGTGGTATCTCACTGTGGTTTTAATTTGCATCTCTCTGATAGCTAGTGATGCTGAGCATCTTTTCATGTGTCTCTGGATTCTCTGTGTGTCCTCCTTGGAGATCGATGTTTTTTAATTTATTTTTTCTCCTTTGACCCATTGGTTGTTCAGCAGCATGTTGTTTAATCTCCACATATTGTGAATTTTCCAGTTTCCTTCTTATAATTGATTTTAGTTTCATACCATTGGGGTTGAAATATTAACCATATTTTCCAGTCTTCTTAAATTCATTATGACTTGCTTTGTGGCTTCATTTATGACTTATCCTGGAGACTGTTGTATGCATGCTTGAGAAAATGTTTATTTTGTTGCTTTTCATTGGAATTTTTTTTGTATCTGTTAAATTCATCTGGTCTAATGTGTAATTTACAGTCAATGTTTTCTTAGTGATTTTCTGTCTGGAAAGCTACCCATTGATAAAAGTGGGGTATAGAATTCTCCTACTATTACATAGTGCTGTCTATTTCTTTTTTTAGGCCTTGTTAATATTAGCTTTATATATTTAGATGCACCTATATAGGGTGCATAAATATCTACAAATGTTATATCCTCTTGTTGGATTGGCCCCTTTATCGTTATATACTGCCCTTCTTTGTTTCTTATTATAGTCTTTGTCTTAAAGTTTATCTTGTCTGATATGAGTGTATCTACCCCACCTTTCTTTGGTTACTATTTGCATGAATATCTTTTTTCAATCCCTTCGCTTTCAGTCTGCGTGTGTTCAAAGATGAAGTGAGCCTCTTGTAGGCAACACAGCTGGGCCTTGTTTTTGTCTTTAATGCACTCAGCTACTACTCAGAGAAGTTAGTCCACTTACACTTAAAGTAGTTATTGACAGGCATGGACTTACTACCACTTTGTTCGTTGTTTACTGGCAATTTTGTAATTTCTTTGTCCTTTTCTTCTCTTGCTTCCTTTGTGATTTGATGATTTTCTGAAGTGGTATTCCATTCTATGTTTTCACTGCACACTAATACAGTCATGCCATTGGTTTTAGGTATAGCCATGTTATGCCAAACTGGCCAATGGGGTATAAGGATATGAGGCTGAGAAGCTTCTGAGAAGTTTACGCACATTTTTTTAAAGTCGTGATATTTAGGGGTGTTCTTTTTTGTCTCTGGATGTTGTTGTCTGCATGTGACTCAACGTTCTGGAGGAGCTTTGTTCAGCTTAGTAATTGATCTGTGGACATATTCTCATTCAATCCTCTTATCCCTTCTGAAGTGGTTTGATTTTCACTATCTCTATTGCAGGGACAAGGAAACTGAAGCTCACAGAAGTTTCAATACTTCCTCTCCAAGGACAATAGCTAGCAGGAGCACAGCCAGAATGACCCCAGCTTAGCCCGGCTCCAGAACCATGGTTTTCTCACTATTCCCAGCAGATAAGCCGTCAAATAAGTAATGAAATTTAAAAATAAAAACCTTGCTTTGTAGCAATTTCCATGGCGTAACTATCCTTACCATGGCCAATTCTAAGCTATCACAGTGAGCTCACTGCACACTGACTTGGGAAGAGATGTGTACATTTGGTTCTCATGAGCCGGTGTGGGGCAGTTCCAGCAAACCAATGGAAATGGGTCAAGGGCTCAAACAGCCTTTAGTGCTAAGAACCACGTTTCTCTACACGCTCCCAAACAGAGCTTTCTCTCAACGCTTATCCCCAGAGCATATCTTTACACTGGAGTTCTGTCTCGTTAGGGAGGATGCTTAGCTCTTGTTCCTAGAAGGCAGATAAGCGTGGTGAAGAACAAACCAATAGGGGTGAACTTCACAGGTTTCCTACTACCTCCAGGATGCTACTGATGCAGACAGGCATCCCAGAGGACTGTTTATCATTCTGCATGATGGTGGGTCAAGAGGGCCTTTTGCATTTGCTGTATCTCTTTGCCATCTGAGCTGCTGCACATTCTGAACACACTCGCTGAGCCCCCTGGCAGAGCTGGGCACAGATTCATGACTGTGTGTCATAGTGAGAGCCGCAGGGGCCTGGGCTCGTGGCCAGTGGAAACATCGTGATGAGCCAACTCCGGGACTGCCCCAGTGGGCCAGGAGAAGCGGCACAGTTACAGTGTGCTTGCTGAGCCCATCCCGGACTGTGACATGACATTCTCTCAGGGTTGGAAGGGACCACTCTGTGATGATCCAGTCTGACTTCCGTCTGTCCTCCCACCGAGGGCTGTGGACTGTTTGAAAATGTCCAGTGATGGCGAACTCCTTCCTGCCCAAGGAAGTTGATTCCACAAGAGTACCTTTGTGAAAAGGTTCATTTTTATGCTAAAACAAATTGTGCACCTTGTTGCTGCCTGACATCACCCTAGTTCTAACCCTGAGAGCCATAAGTGACCACACCGGTCCCTCTCCCTATGCAGGCAGGAGCAGCTGCTATGATCTCAGCAGCGTTAAATAACAGTAACACAAATGATAATTATTTCTTGTTCATATAAACGTCTATCAAGGGTTGGCTGAGCACATGGCTCATTTTAATAACTCAGGAACCCAGGCTGCAAGATCCCAGTTGCCATCTCTCAGCACGGCCATTCCCAGGAGGGAAGAAAGTCCCTCTGCAGCTTGCACGTATGGTACAGAATTCTGCTCCTAGCTCATTGGCTAGGACTATTCAAGTGGCCTCACCCGTACTTAAAAGGACCGCAACGGGGCTCAGACTACCAGTCCAGAGATCAGAGAGCTCGAAATATGTGGAGTGTAGTTTCAAAGACCATCCCAATAGCTCTTCACTTATTTGAAGGTAGTGAGAATGTTATCCTGACTTTTCTTGTCCAGTTCGCCGCCTCACTTGCTGTGTTACATGTTTTTGCTCCCCTCATCACACAGCTCACTCTCGTCTGAGCGGGATGGAGCGTGTTCTCTCTGTGGTGGCGTCTAGAGCTGAGTGCCGTTTTCCGGGCACAGTCTCATTATATGGGTCAGTGGAAGGTCATCATTCCCCGCATCCGAGGCACCAGGGCCAGAACTCTGGAGCCTCAGACTGCAATTTCATTTTTTTTTTTTTTTGGCATTCACAGCACCCTGCTGTTATGTATTCATTCACTGGACCCTAAGATTCAGGATGATTGTCTTGTTCCTCAGTGTCCCTGTCATTTGGAAAAAGTTCTGCTAAACCCTAAGGTTTGTTGGATAGATACATATGTCGAATTTACTTTTTGCCTCTGCTTGCTTTTGTTACTCACACTGTTAAGTCTTGTCACCCGTATCTTGTCATGATATGATGAGCTTTTTCAGACTTCAGTACAGGCTATATTTATTTCTTAAATTTGTTCCAGCATAGAGCTGTGAAAGAATACTGTTTTTTGGAGTCAAAAAGTGTATATTTGAGACACCACTTTGATTATATCATTCAATAGCACACATTTCTTAAGCACTTACAATGCACCAGGTGCTATGGATACAATTATGGGGAAGCAAGACCACGAGGTCACCTGGCTCTTGAGCAGGTAAATTTGGGCAAAAAAATATATAACCTCTCTGGATTAGAACGTGCATTCCACGAATGCAGGGATCTTTGGGTGTTTTTTTCACTCTAGTGTCCCCAGCAGCAAGAACGTGCCTGGCGTATAGTCAGTGCTCAGTAAATGCTGGTTTAATAAGCTACAGTTTGGTCTTTTTCATCAGTCTCCTGGGACAGCACGTATAGTGTGAAACATAGTAGCACTTTCCCCCATTGTCTCATTTTTAGGTTTAATCATGATGTTGATTTTTTGCAATCTAAAATAAAATTAAAGGCAGGCATGAGATTTGTCTGTTAATTCCAGGGGAGCAGGGATCGCCCGAAGCTGCGGAATGCTATACCAGACTGACACTAATGTATTGGTCACCATACTTTGGTGCCCTTGTTCACGGAATCAGCTAGGCCACAAGGAAATAAGACTTTGTCGTGTATGTCGCTGAAAGTCAGCTATGTGAAACCTGTCACATCTTCCTGATTCACGGCCAGTCTAGTAACTATCCACGGAGAAAACAATCAGACTTTCCGGATATATTTTATAAATCCCTGCACAGTCCCAATGATCAGTCCCCCTTCTGGGGCTCTCAAGTTACCACTCAGGTAATTCTGTTCTGAAGTTTTGCCTGTATTTACCTGCATGCTTTCTATAATCTATCTAGCATGGGCTAGACCATTCACTGAAAACTTTTGGTCTGGAAAATCTCTTTCCTTGAGGAAAACCAAAACTGGGAGCAGAGTTGAGGAACACTGCTTTCCCTTTCATTCACAAGTACTCTATGCTCAGTCCCTGAAAGGGGCTTATCTCGGGTTCGTGATCTTGTACTCATCTTAACTTTAGAAAGCATTTTTCCTTCCATGTATGAACAGGCCTGAGAAGTACGAAAGGCAGCCAGGTATGAAATATTGCTGTGTGATTTTAGGGACAAATGAGTGTGAGCCCACGCGGCATTTGGGATTCAGCAAGCACTCGGAGCGGGTGAGTGGGTGTGCTGGTGTGAGAAGGAAGTATGGAGCTGGACAGGGAGGCAATCCGGGCGAGGGGGGTTTTGTGTGTGACAAGAGTAATATGGGGTCTGTTGGTGGAGGCTGAACGCCATATCCCTCTACCCCCCTTCAGGCTGGGAGAACCTGGACGGTCATCTGGGTTATTCCTGACACTGCCAGACCAAATGACCCCTGGTTTCTAACTTGAAATGTCTCCAGAAAAGATTCCTGTCTTAACTTCTGCAACCCACATGGACATTTGACTACATAATCTTCACTTTGTCTAGCCAAAACTTTTCTGGCTTGGCCCGAGCCCTTAGAAGAATGAAACGTCTGTGAGGTAAGAACTGCCTTGGTGGCAGGACAGAGACGGCGCTGGGTGGTCTGGACGGCTAGTGCGTGAGCACAGGGGCGCTGTGGCCCAGTTCCTGGTAATACACAGGACTACGGGGCTCTTGCTTCACCAGAAACCTGCTTCACCCACGTATCTTCCTCTGGGAAAAAAAGGCCCTTGGTTCCACTATTGGCTTCAAACCCTTAGGCATGCCAGGACTGGGAGAACCTCTCTTTTCTGAACTGGCCCACAGGAATGTTGAGTGTCTTACACAGGGGTGTCCAACCTGCACACGTGGGGGCTGTGTGCAGCCCACAATGGCTGTGAATGTGGCCCAACGTAAAACTGTAAATTTACTTAAAACGTTATGAGATTTTTTTTGTGATTATGTCTCGATGTATTTAATATGTGGCCCAGGACAACTCCTCTTTTCCTAGTGTGGCCCAGAGGTGTCAAAGGGCTGAACACTCCTGGGAGGGTACCCAGCAGGTATCAGTGTTAGGTTGTGGTCTCTGTGTTATTTGGCCAGAAGTGAGTTAAATGTATCTTCAAGTCAAGTCTGGCAGAACAAAAGTATTCCTGAGAGGCTTGAGAGAAGAGCCATTTTAGGGACAACCATGGGCATTTCTTTTTTTTAGGGTGAGCAGCACAGTTTAATACTCTACACAGATTTTACATTTCAGTCAGGTCAGGATGGGTTCAAAACTTCCTAGAAGTTTTCAAAAAGAGTCTCCTGAGCAATCTCTGCAGCCAACCAGTTAGAAAAGTAAGAACCCCTCCAGCTGGAGCTGGCGCCGCATCCCCATCAGGGGACCGGCAGCTTGAGGGCCAGCCCACTTGGCCCATTCTCTGCTGCTTTCACATGTAACTTGCCCTTGCTTCTCTGGACAGCTGACGGTAGTGGTCACTGTTGGGAATCACCATGTCTGGTTTCAGAAACTAACCCCTCCTGGCTAAGGCTGGATAAAAAGACCTTGGGACCATAAGCCACTTAGGAGACAAAGCTTATCTTCCTTGTAGGGGCTCTGCCTCTGCTCCTTTTACTTCACTCTGCCTGGCCCCCAATGCTTGATCAGTTAGCCAATGACGGGTAAGATTCCTCAAGAGAGGGGTGACCTAAGACAGGCACGGTTATGAAGGGGCCCTCAGGGAAGGACTTGGGGGACTATAAAGGGGGTGATGGACCCTCACCCCTCAGCTTTGACATAGACTGAGTCCTGTTCTATCTGCAAGAAGTCTGCTAATCTCTTGGCTGCCTTACTTCCCCTGCCTGACTTAAGCCTGAAACAATGCTGGAGGTGGGTATGGCCCTGTTCTGGAAAGGGTGGGTTCCCTGGGGCAATCAGGCCTAAGAAAAAATGCATAAAATCCTATGAAACCTACTTTGCTAATACCCTCAATTTAAATGATAAGGGTCCAAGCATGAAATGAATTTGTTCCCCAAAGTTTTATGGTCCTTTAACTATCTGACCCTGACTCAGAATAAGCCCTCAGAGTTCTTTGAATGTTATCTATTGCTTAATCACTTCTGTCTGACAAGGACTGATGAGCTTTACATATACACTCTGTATTCCTGTGCAAATTGAACCCAATGAAAGCTTGTCAAGCCAAGGGTCAGGGCGCTCTCCTCTTAAGAGTGGCTGTGCTGTCCCTTTTCCTCCACAGGACTTGGTAGCCTGTGTGAATTCGTCTGCAGGCCGGTGTCCGCATCAGTCGTTAACGGTGACTGAGCATTTTCTCATCCTGGCCCTGGGGAGGTGCCTGACCTAGATTATCACAGGTAATGCCTGCCGCAATAACACGAGGTGTGCAGGTGCTATCCTCACTCCATTTTATAGATGAGAACGGTGAGATCTGGAGGAAAGGCTGCCTTTCCCCAAGAACACACAGTAAGTGGCAGACTCAGCACACAGGTCTGCGTCCTACTGAAGTCTATGCTCTTCACCCCGTGACCTCTTGCCTCCCAGAGCCACGGTGGCCAGAGTCAGCAGGGTTGCTGTGACAGGCAATCAATGCCAGGCCAAGAGCTGTCACAGGGTGACATTGAAGGTGCAGGAATACATCAGAAAAATAATTGGTGCCCGCCCTATCTGGACCCTACAAGAGCCTATAAAATAAATATGCTAATCAGGATCTTGTGTCATCTTGGTGGTTGGAAAACTGGCTCATCTGACAGGTTGAGCTCAGCAAATTAAATAAGGGAAGGGAGAGAGTACAGAGCAGACTCGTGCTAGGAAATAAGGAGCAAGGAAGGGGGAAGAGAGAGAGAACTGACACAGGAGTGGAAGTGACGGGAGCAGCTGGGACAGGGTGAAGCTGAGGGGGGCACTCCTAGCTGGTTCTGTGTCGACATGGGGATGAAGGGAGACCACCAAGCTCCATTTATAGCTGCGCCCTGGCTTGCTCTGTTCACACCGCAATGCCGTTCAGGAAAGCCTGTGACCACAGGGCTTGTTTCCCCTGTAAATGTCTCAGGCTGTATCTGAGTCTTATCCTCAGATGACGTAAAATTAGAAGTGATGGGACCCAATGTGACTCACAGCCAGGGGCGGTCACAGTGGGCTGTCTAGTCATTTTAAAGTCAACACAGCCAGATTAGACAATCAGCATGACCAAACCTGGAAGTAAAGAAGACATAATGCTTATGGCGTTGGCCTGGGATACGGTCAAGGCCAACTTTGTGGCTGGAATATGTTCAAGGTAGCCTGTGCCCAATTAAGATCAGTGAATGGTAAATGGGGTGTTTTAATTTTGTACTTTGTTACCAAGTTACATCAGCTCTGTAATTGTAAACACACAGCTGCCCAGTTAGGCCCCAGGCTACATGTCTTCATCCTGTGACGATGCCCCTGGAGCCGCAGGGTGGGTGTTGAGTTAGTAAAACGTGAAGAGGTTCGCTTCTCTAGGAGGGGCGAGGAAAGAACTAGAAACCCCACAGAGGCTTGGTGGTTACCCAAGGGTTCAGAAGGGTTTACAGGATAAAGCATGACCCAGACTATTTCCTCTTTCTCAGGGAGGCCTGAGTCCCAGCTGAATCACTCCCACCTGCCCCAGTTCCTTTCAGGGGGGTTACTAGAGCCAGGCCTTTGACATGCAAATCCTATACTCTCATTGCTGATAAATGGTCCCAAAGACAAGATGACTAGTACTGTCCTGCCCAGCTGGCAGTTTACATAGTGCTCCCTGCCAATCCTGGTGTTCACGGGTTTTATTCTTAAAACCCCCAAAACGTGGGGGAAGTAGAATTGGCCTTAATACAAGAACCTCACCAAATTGGGCTATAAAAGTAGGAACTCTGGAGTTAAATTACCTAGTCGAAATCCTAATTATTGCTTTAGTTGTATAATTTTGGACAAACTGCTTAATCTTGCTGTACCTCAGTTTCCCCATCTGTACAGTGAAGATGAGGATACCCACCTTTTGGGGTGTTAAACGAGTAAATGCATTTAAAGGGTTTGGAACAGAGAGTAAACATGCACTAAATGTTATTATTATTAAGTGAAAACATCATTTGCAGTCAAAAGCTGATCAATATCTCAAATCAAATGCTTTGTAGTTATTTTCCCTCCAAATACTGAGCCTGCCTGTCTAGTGCTGTGTGGAATAATCTGGGAGGGCAGGGATGAGAAATAGCTGGGAGGGGCAGCAGGGTGATAAGACCTGAGGATCTCTAAATATTCCTTATCCAAGAGGAAGGGGAGGGTCAGTGTGAACTCTTGACCTCATGCTGCCAACTGAGCTGGAGGAAGCCAGCAGTTCCAGCAGCGGACTCAGCACCTGCTGATCAAATGGCTTGTGGCCAATCTGCCCAGGAAGTGCAGGCGGGCTGCCAGCCTTGTGATCCTCAGAAGGGATGCAAGGTTTAGGAGAACTGATGAAAGATGTGAAGCTGAGCTCTAACCCTGGAGCAATAGACTCTGAGCTTTCAGTAAATATCCTGTCCCTCTCCTCTCTCCTCACACATGAAAGAGAAGCGAGGAAGAAGCAACGGAAATCCTGTCACAGCAAAATGATTGCCTGATAGGTCTGGAATTATCTTGAAAGAATGACAACCCAAACTGACCATGTAGTGTAGTGGGCTTGAGAATCGACTGTGAAGAGGGAAGCTGCTCAGTGATTACAGGCTCATCAAAGAGGAATGTGGGTCCTTGGCAAGGGCTGAGATAAGGGGTTCTGTAAACACACAGGAGGCTTGCTTTGTTCTGCATGGTTCTTTACCAGTGTAGGCTGAACCACAGCAGGTTAATCAGCCCCGCAGAGCTGCAGAAGACCCTGAACTGCAAAGCAACTATGAGGGCCAACAAGTCCCCAGGTCAGAACAATCCCTCCCTTTTCAGAAGTCTTTTGGATTAGTACTTCAGAGATTTAGCCTCCAGACTAGATTCACTCCTTATCAAGTCTGAAACCTTTGAGCAACCAAAAACTCAGCTTCTTTGAGCCTCTCTTTTCCTCTCACATGTAAAATGCACCACGGTACTTACACTGGAAATAGTGATGGGATGGCCTGCCTTACCTCGCAGGGATATCATGAGGATCTGGTGAAATTCTGTAGGTGAGGGTGCCTAGGAATGGCTAGTGCTAAACAAAAAAGTGACAGGGAGGCTTCCTAGCTATTCTACTCATTCAAAAGTCACTTTTCACCTTGGAATGAGACCGTCACTACTAGCCAGACAGCCCTTGCTGCTCTGTAATCCCCATCCCTTGCACAGTCTGAGGGAGGCACGTTCTGGCCAATCAACGTAAGTGAGGTGACGCATGTCCCTTCCAGGGCACCTCCTCCGCCCTTCTCTTCTTTGCCATGACAGCCTTGGCAGCTACATTTCAAATGGCATAGTTATAAGACAGGAGAGGGCCACTGAGCTGGCACTGAACTTTATGTGAGTGAGAGATAAATATTATACCTAACTACGGAGAGTTCAAGGGGTAGTCTGTTACAGCCACACTTAGCAGCCATCACCATGATTCAAAAGGAGAGTGTGGCCAGTATGGGACAGGCCTTGTTCATTTAAAGGACGCACAGAAGTTATGTCAACCTTTCTTCTCAGATTCGCTTTAAGTCAAAAATTCTATCCATTGTGTTACAAGTTATTATTTTCATTGGATATCTACTCTCCTTAGTAGACAAACCCTTCTAGACAAGAATTTTTTTCTTCTTTTTTGCTACAAAATGCTTTTATTTTGATCCAGACAATGTTCTGCAACTCAGTGGGTGGGTACATATGATAAGGTCCTTCTTTAATAAATGTCCTGTTTACAAGCACTGTTTCTAATTATTAAAATGCTTATGGAACAAACATCGCTGCCTCTTAAAATATAATTTAAATAAACTGCTAATGGGTAAGCCGTAAGTCCGGTCACTGACGTGCGTGGCGTGCAACTCTTCACTGAGGAGTCCAGAGCAATAATGACACGTTGCCCCACGATGAGATTTCATGAGCCAGCAGGTAGACCCTCTAGTTCACCTGCTGCTTCTGTGGACGGTTGCTTTCGTGGCAGCAAGCCTTGGTTGAGAAAGAATCAAGTGCAGACAACGAAGTGTGACATATGTAACGTGGAAAGGCATCTCACAATGCAAACATCATTCAGGTAAACTAATGAACAGTACAGTGAAAGCTTGGTGAACGCAAATCTGTTTACGTGACGCCCCTGGGCACTCAAGCTCGTGGCACCCTCTCTCTGGGCACTCAATAAATATCAGGGTACGGGTAAGAGAATAAACTGGAATGTTGTCTTGGTGCCCAACATCTGCTTTCAAGACTGGGCTGTAGGTCATAAATTTTTTGCATACCGCTTTCTATTTGGAAAGCCGCTCATTTCCTTATCCTTAGATTCTTCATTAGCATTTGGCAACCTCCTGCCGGCATTCAGAGCTCACTGGCTTAAAGAAGAGCACAGACAGGTCCATACAGAGTCTTGCTTTGTCTCTTGAAGCAAAAAGCATGTTTACCCCAGAATATTTTCTAGGGTCTAGTTTATTCTTCATGCCAACTGTCCTTTTGGTTCCTCTTAATATCCCAAGCCTGAAACCGCCAGGGAAACTCATGGTTCAACAGTATGTTTCTTCATGGAACCTCACGTCAGTGTCGGCTCTGCCCACGGCTCCCTCAGGGCTGGGAACAGCTGTCTGGAAGGTCCGTCTTCAGAGCTCCCCTCCTGCTCCCTGACGTTCATGTTCATGTTCTAAGGCTGATGCTGGGGAGTTCCCCGCAAGGACAATCCCTGGAAAATCTGGGTGCCCTTGTGATTCTCATGCCGTCCCTCTTGTTCCCCGTCGGGCTAAGGTTGTAATTCTGGAGACACAAAGGAAAAGTTTCTAAACTCATCCTGGTTAATCATAGGAAGATGTCCCTCATCAATTGGCGTTAAAACTGGCTCTTCTTTTATGAAGTCAGGGTCAAAATTACTGACGTCTTCTCGGGATTTCTGTGAAAAGGAAACAAGGGTCAGACTATGCACCTGAGACTCACTCACCTTCCATGGGGCTGAGCCCAGTGAGGTCGGAGAACTGCTCTGCCACTCCCTCTGTAGCACTGTTTACAGTTATAACAATTATGATTAAACAGCATTTTATAGTGAACCTACTGCATTGTGTATTATCATGGCATTTGGTAACCACCAATTCACTAACCCCATGAAAATCCTGCTGAGTAAGGCCAGCCTGAGCCTGGGAGGCTAAGGAATTAATCTGGTCACCTGAACCAGTGACTCACTCACCCTTTCCTCTCCGTTTCACCGAGGCGCCACTTCTCAGCAAACCTTACTGAGAGGCAACAAGCTCGTATTTGTCAATAGAGGCTGAGTTCACACTTCCCCCCCTTACTGTGTGCACCTAGGTCTACGTGCTTGAAGAGATTTTTCTTGAAAGACTTCTTGAAATTGCTGAATTTAGGAAACAGACTACCTCTCGCTTTACTCACCTGTGAGATTCATTATGCCCAGCCAGCAAAGCTTCGCTTGTCCCAGAGAAGCTGGCAGGTGGATGCCCATTAGAAGCGGTGGCTTTACCTTAGGGTGCCTGGTGTCCACCCTAGAAGGCTATTGTAGACTAAGCTGGTTGTGTGTTTGGAAATCTTAGTATCTTACATCTTTATAAGCTATGCTAAAAGGTCATTTCTACCACTGTTGGACCTCACTTTTCTTACCTGAGTCCCTGATACTTTTCTCCCCACCCGAGGGAGCGCCCCTCAGCCCCCTAACTCTTAAGACTAGTGTTGCTGCCTTCCCAAATGTGGAGCTCTTGACCCACAGCTAGGGAAGAGCTTACTTCTCACACCAAGAGTTGGACCACCCTCAGTAAGACCTCCCCACTCAGCGTGGGGAGATACTTCTCTGGCGCTCCCGGTATTTCTCCGATCAGAAAGGATGTGGGCTGTCCTGGCTTGAGTTCTTTGCTGTAGTAGCTGCTACACACCCAGGCTCTCCAAGCCGAGGAGCGAGGCTTAGAGAGGTGAGTAGCATTTCACACCATCTGTACTTCCCTGGGGCTTGGGAATGATGCCCTGACTAAGGAGCATAAAGAAGCTGGCTTAAGAATGACGACTTTCTCAGTTAGCCAAACTCTTTTGGAGCACCCTGGAAAGTGTCAGTCTCCTGAGGAGCGGTGTTGCCTCGGGCTCGAGGAGCCCAGCCTCCCCCAGGGTGAGGCTGCCCTGCCGAGTGTCAGGCTGAACTTCTGGTTTGGTTATTCTGCGGGGAACCATCCAGTTGCTCAACAGACTGTGGTGGAACAGTATAACATTTAAGAAAGGGGAAAGTCTACCATGATGGTCTTGGGCACTTACGATTCGGGGTCTGAAAGGTGGCTCAAGTTGGCGATGGTTCAGCTGGGCCCAGTCTATTTCCTTAAAGAAAGGATGTCTTAAGATGGCATGCTCACCGCCCTGAGTCAGGCTGCCCAAGCGCATGGTAGGGTTCTTGGTCATGAACTGAGAGAGAGGGGGAGAAAGGGTGTCAATCATTCGGTCACATACGACAAGTACATCACAAGGTGGTAGGCATCAGCACCGGCGGAGGGGCCTATGTGAGGCTTCCGGGCTGATCTTGCTTAACTAGCTGAATTCTCCAATCACGGGCAGCACAGCCAACGTGAATCACCCCTTACAGCCCAACTGCCCGTGTTTTTATGGCCTTCCCCACTTCCATTTCAGATGTGGCCACTAGAATGAAGCTGAAGGGTCCAGTTGTATTTTCTGTAAATACCACATCTTTTTCTATCCTCTTTGAAGAAAAGAAACTCTTTATAAAATAGTGAGCCTTTCTCCAGCTTGGCAGCTGTAGACAGACAGCCTGCATCTCATGAATGGGGCTACTTTTAGGAACAGCTGTGCCGTTTTTCTGAGAGACCCAACAAGCCAGCCGGCAGTCCCACTCTCTGACAAGACCGCAGGGAGAAGAGTGAGAGCCATTGTCTGGAAGATCTCTGTGAAGAAGCCGCAAGGGTGAAAAACGTTCTGTGTTCTGGCTTTAGGATAAACAAAGTCAGCCACTTTTTTTATGCAACAAAGATATCATAGTTTCAAGTGAAAGTTGTTTTTTTTTCCCCCAAGATGCTCCCTTCTGCCTCATCCTTCCATTCTGAAATGTTTAATGGCTGAGAATCTTGCTACATGGGCCAAAAGCTGAAACAAGCATTGCAACACATCCAAGCAGTGTGTGTGTGTGTGTGTGTGTGTGTGTGTGTGTGAATCTTCTGTATTTATATCAGTGTGGAGATTTCCTCGGGGTGGTGCTCCTATCAAGATGTTTTGGGTTAAATCTACTTCCACAAATTGGCCAATAAAAGGTGTTTTGATCATGTCCTGACCAAGGACTCTATGGCCTAACTCACTTTTCCTGGCCAGAATGTGATTTTGTATTTCAAAAACACTGAAGCTAATTTAATTTGCCATTTTTAAAAGTGCCTTGGATAATATGTTTTGTTTTCAGTTTTAAAGTTAAATCAAGTTACCCTCGAACAACTTCACGACAACTTCTGACAGCCCCCGAGCACCCCTTTCGAAGTTTGATCTATGAATATAGGGCAAAAGCAATTCTGTGTTCATAGAAATTGCTTTGGAGTGGAGTGTCTAGAGTCAGCAGAAAGGCAAGCCTGTGGAAGGCACAGACATGAAAAGGTGGTGTCCGAGGCGGCTCTCCCACCATGCCGGATGTCCACAGTCGTGAAGCCTCCAGTGTCGCCTCAGCTGAAAATGATCACATGGAGGAGAGAGGCAGCAGAAGTCCCCATGCAGATCTGACAGGATGGGCTTCATCACAGCTGAAGAAGCGTCAGCGGGAACCAATGACAGAAATGAAGACACGATGGGGTTTGATGCCTCTCCCTACTCTGAGTGACAAGCGGGGAGGCCACGGGTGGTGCTGCACAGGGAGTGGAACTCCGAGGTCCAGTCCGAGCACTGAGCCCGCCAGGCGCGTACAGGGGTCAGCGTGGGTATAGGAAACACACATCTTGTAACTAATTCAGTCCCGCGAGAGCTGTGAGTTCATGCTGCTTGTGATCTCCCTGGACATGGGGAGCACTGATATTACCAACCCAGAAAGGAAAGGGAAAATACATACACGAAAGAAATAGGAAGATTCTCTCCTTAGGAAAGTCAGTGGGATACAATCCCTAATGGAAGATCAGTGTCTGTTCTAAGAGTGAATTACTATATTCTGCCATGGATAATGTGCACTTTTCGCCTAATTTTTTTTGGGGGAAAAATAAGGATGCACATTGTACATGGGTATAATGATTGCACACCATGGGTATAATAATCTGTGTGTACAATGCACACAAAACTTGGGTGCCCATTATACATGGCAAAATATGGTAATAAAATACTGTGCTTCAAAAAACTCAAGATACAAGGATGGGATGACAGATCCAGGTGGGTTGTGGGAAATTCCCAGGCCTGCCAGTGATGCTAGCAGAGGATAGCTTGTGAATGTGTGGGTACAACCTGTTCTTCTGGGCAAGGGGAACAGCACACAGCTCTCAATGCCAGGGCGGCAGAAACGCCAGCGTCCGAGAGACTTGGCCCATCCTCCCCTGGCCCGGCACCGATGCCAAGCTCCCGCAGGGCGCTGGGGAAAGGTGTTGCCGAAGGAGAAGTAGGCCAGATCCTGGCTGCTCCTCCTCTAAAAGCAGCATCCCTATAAATGGAGACAGGTAGAGTAATCCTTTCACTAGCTTGATACTCTCTCTTCAGGTTCTGATAAATCCTTTTGAGTAAGGAAGCACTATTGTTTTGACTTTTAATATCTTGTTGTAAGCCCTTAGATACAGCCATCCTCCACTTAAAATTTAATTTGGTTCAACTCACAGAAGTTTACAAATGCTTACTGCAGGCAGGGCAGTGCATGGGGCCTCGTGCAGACACAAAGATGACAAGGGCAGTGGGGGTGGCATGAGGATGGAGGAGTTGATGAGGAGCAGGAGCAGGGCAAGCACACTTCACCCCCAGCACCCAGCTGGGTGGGAGAGGGAGAGCAGAGTGCTGGGTGAGCTTTGAAGAGGGACTCGGAGAACAGCACCGGTGCTGAGAAGGCAAGTAGTGGCCTCACGGGAGAGGCGGCGCCGGGCCGAGATGAGGCGGGTGAACAGAACGAACACAGGCACCACTGCCTTCCTCCTCCATGCCCAACACAGCGCAGGTGCACGGACGGCTGCAGAAACCTGCTATGCTGGCGGAGAAGTGTGCAGCCTGGTGTGGCTGGCATGCGGGGATGGTTGAGGAACCAGGGGCAGCCTGTAGGATCCATCAAAAGCGTATGAAGAGGTGAGTGACAAGAGCTGCCCTGTGACTGGGAGATGACTCTTGGCCAGGGTGATGAACAGGGCCCAAGTGACGGGGTCAGGCATTGGTGCGGGGTGAACGGCTGAGGAGGTTGAGACAAAAGCTGAGAAAACAGGATAGCTCCAGGAACTGGAAGTGTCTGGTTTGTGGGAAGGAAAAGTAGGAGCAAGGCCTGTGGGGCCCGTGGAAGAACAAACACAATCCACGTGGCCGGGAGCCGGGTGAAGGCGGAAAGAGGGAGGGAGTTCGAGGTCACAGGGGCAGTCCTTATGGGCCAGCTGACAGAGCAGTGGTGTTGGGTAACACATAGGTAAGGAGAGGAGCAACAGATTAACTACGGTGGGCAGTATTAATATTAATGGAGGTAGTAGCAGTAGTAATAGCATTTTGTCAGAGAAACAAAACAAAAACATCTCGAATTTCTTAAGACCTATAGTGCGCAGATTTGGGAGGCTGACGAGCTCAGCTTTGGATTTCAGGGGCACATACGTCCACATGAGATGACTGGCTATGCAAATCTGGGGTGCGGCCCAGGGTTAGAGCTCTAACTCTGACAAGTCAACATTTGACGAGACAGCAAGAAAAGCTAAAACTGGAAGGGCAGCAAGATTACAGAGAGGGAGAGGGAGTCTAAAACTGAGACCGGCCCGAGGCCTCAGACATTGTGTTTGGCCTGTAGTGTGTGTTTTAAAATACTTTTAATTACTTGCCAAACATTTAAAAACTAGGAAATGTCTCATCACATAAAAGTCAAGTTTTCCAATTTCTCTTGGAAAAGGGGATATTCTGGAACACTAAGACCTCTATTTCTTCTTGATAAAAATGGCCTTGAACTGAATAGAGGTGTCCTCTTTAGAGGGGACAGACGAGCCCTGGTTGGCCACATGTCCCGCCGCAGCTGGCTGGCCTTTCTCACTGACTTTGTGTGGCTCCTGAGCCCTGGCATGGAGAGACAGGAAAGCCAGGGTGGCAGCGGGAGGGGCTCCTGAGGAAGCAAGAGGAGACCAATGACCCTAAAACAGACACGGAGACAGGGACCGTGTCGAGGAGGGGGTTGTAGCCCTGCTCCAACTGTCCCCCTTCTGAAGATGCGCAGGTGGGGACTTCAGAGGACGGGCACCATCAGTCCCCTGAAGTCTTCCCTCCTCAGGACACAGTGCAGGGTTGGGGAGCGAGGAGCCTGCTGCCCCGGCCGGGGCCCAGGACTCCGCCTCAACACCCGTTCCTGCCGTGGCTGCCTCGAAGGGTGATGACATAAACCTTTTACAGAAAACTGTATTTGCTCGTGTCCCTGATGGGACCTAAATGCCAAACAAGTTAACAATGTCTGAGCACTCACTTGTCTGTGTCTAAGGTCACGCTTAAAATTTGCCTCACCTCAGCTGCCCTTCCTGACTGTGGTCCAAAGGAGAGAGTCAGCCAAGGAGGAAAATAAAGTGACCTCATGAAAGATTCTGGTCACATTTACTGAAGGAGGCAGAATGTTTTCTAGGGTCAGTAAGCACTTCACAAGCTGCAAAGAGTGAGGAGGCCAGGGTGGAAAATCTGATTCCACTGGGATTGTAAGTCTTAAGCTGCCTGCAGAGCAGGGGGAGGAGAGGGATTAAGAATGCAGGGACCCATTTCACATTCCCGCTCTGGGGTCAGCCCCTCGGCCCTCCTCCGCAGGTGGAATTTAACCAAAGGCTACAGCAGGAATCAGAGGCACACCAGGCCTGAGAATGAGGAACCTGACAGCTCCTTCAAGGTGGCAGAGGTCTGGCCGCAGGAGAAAGCAATCAGCCTCGGGCCTTTCCAAAGGAAGTTCTACAGTGCAATGTGGGCTTCAGGGCAGATTTATACAGGAATGTCCTGGGAAGCCTACTGCAAACTAGGAAAGATGAGTAAAAGATAAGAGCCCCTCTGATCAGAAGGGCGCCGAGGTCAGCAGGTTAGGCTCTGCAGTCCCACAATCTGTGTCTCTTTTCCCCTTCTGTTGCCAATGAGCTGTGTGACCTTGTATAAATTTCTTGACTTCTCTGGGCCCCAGACTCCCTAACTATAAAAGGGAGACTTTTCTGCACTTCAGAAGGTTGCTATGAGAAGAAAATGAGATAGCCAGTATAAAATGCCTGTCCTACAAGAAGCCCTTAGATGTTTGTATCTGTAGGCATCTTGTTACGTCAGTTGTGAGTCCATCCTGTTCTACCAAAGGCAGGGGCGGGGCCTGAGACTAAAACCTGAGGTTGTCCTTGACCTCAGGCTCACCTGGCTCCCTCTGTTCCTCCACTGTGCAGCCAGTAGAGAAAGAACAAGGCCTGTTTCTGCTTTCACAGCCCCGGGCTCCAACGGCTGGGTGGTAGTCATGGTCTCTGGAAAACCATTTTTCTGAAAGTACAGGCTTCTAAAGACAATCTTAAAACAAGGAGATGAATAGGTCTCAACGTGCAGTTGTACCTGCTTTAATAACAGAAAGGAGGTCATGAATGTGGGAGGAAGCGTGCAGGGCAGCAGCGTCTGCAAATCCGGTGTCAGACACAGCATGCCCGTGTCTCCGGGGCTCTGCTGCCTGTGACGAGGCCCTGGTTTTGAGTTGTTGGATGTCCCACAGGACAGAGTTTAAACTAACCCTTTAAACTAACCCCAGGTCTGCTTTGAAACTCTTTAAAATGTAGGCAATGGCTAAAAGTGTTTTTCCCTCTTTCAAGATCTGTTTCATTGCAGAGGAAGAGGACTGGTTATGTAAAAACAGCAATCAATCTAATAAGGTTATCTTCCAGGATGGAGAACACACTGTATTTTCTATCTAATTGTTGGATTTGGCTGTTGGGCAAACAAAATGACCTTCTCCTTTCATTCAATTTCGGACAAAAGAGCAGAGAGAGTTAGCGAGCCAGGAGGGAAGGGAACTGTGCCACAGGACAGTCCCATCAATATTCCCGGGGACGCTCTGAAACAGGAAGAAGGCATTGTGTGGCTCTGCAGAGAGTCCTGGGGAAGGACAGCCGAGAAAGAGCAGGATACAGAGCTGAGTACCATTTGTGGCTGTGAGGGCCAACCTCAACATGGGCGTCCGACACGAGGTTGACCAAGCCCATGCTTGTGTGTGCATGTTGCAGCCACACGTGTCTGTCTTTTGCCACCGTCACAGGTAGTCTGACCTAGTTAGGAAGATCGGTCACCAAACTTTTCCTTTCACCCCGCTTCGTGCACAGACACAAGACGGCCTGTGCCAGCAGCACCGCCAGCCTGGAGGTGCGGTTAAGAGGGGCAAGGGTAGGTATGTGAGTTAGCTAACAGCATGAGAAGAGACGCCAGGGCTTTGGCTTGGCGCTGGGAAGTCACTTTTCCACAGGGGAAGACAGAAACACACGTGTCAACCTGAGGTGAGGCTGACAGCAAACCCCTGGGGGCTGGATGGAGACTGGGGAGGGAGGGACACATAATGGATTTTTAAAATAGCTCTGAGGAAAGAGACTGTAATCTTCCTAAGGACAGGGTATGACACAGAACGGTGTTGCTGTGGACTAGTGGGGAGCAAGAGCAGGAGCGTTGCTCCAGCTTGTTCAGACGGGGTCTGAGTGGAACACCCTCGGCCGACAGCTATGGCAGAGCGCCCTGCTGCTCTCGGAGTGTGCAGGGTCCAGATGCAGCTGGCCTGGGCAGGGAGCTGCTACTGGAGTAGGGAAAGGAATGGTGGGGTTTTTATTTACTTTTTGCTTTTCAATTACGGTTGACATACAATAAATATTATTAGTTTCAGGTATCCAACATTGCAATTGGACATTTATACATCCTCACGAAGCGATCGTCCGACGAGTCGAGTGTCCACCTGACACTGTGCACAGTTGCTGCAGTGCAGGGCCAGGCACAGGAAGGCTGAGAGTCGGGAGTGCACAGAACAGAGTTTATTCTTGTGCTATTACTTATTCATTATTGTAATATTTCCATACAAATAACTGTTAGCCTGTGTTTGCCTATCCATATTAGTCACCATATTCCTCCTGTCACATTCCACATCCCCATGACTACATTGTAACTGACAACTCGTACTTCTTAATCCCTTCACCTTTTTCATCCAGCCCCCGACGTACCTCCCATCTGTTAGCCGTCAATTTCTTCTGAGTTTGTTACTGTTTTGTTCATTAAGTTCCACATACAAGTGAAATCATACAGTGTTTGTCTTTCTCTGACATATTTCACTTAGCATAATACCCTCTCGGTCCACCCATGTTGTCACAAATGGCAAGATTTCATTCTTTTTTATGGCTGAGTGACCTTCCATTGCATGTATGTAATGTACCTTCTTTATCTATTTGTCTCTTGATTGGAGCATTTAATCTATTTCATTTAAAGGAATTATTTATAGGTATGTAGTTATTGCTATTTTATTGTTTTGATTGTTTTTGTGTTCTCTGTTCATTTCTTATTATCTTGCTCTTGTCTCTTGAAGACTTTCTGTACTACTGTGTTTGGATTCCTTTCTCTTTATTTCTTGTATAAAATCTTATAGATTTTTGGTTTGTGGTTACCGCATGCTTCATAAATATCAAACTGTTTAGAGCAGTCTATTTTAAGTTGACGGTTGCTTAACTTTGAACACATTCTAAAATCACTACCATTTTTACTTACGCCCCATTTATATTGTCATTTTGTACTTCTGTGCGTGTGTTTGTGTGCCTCTGTTAACTCACTGCTGTGTTCACACATTATCTTCCTACCGCTGCCTGTTAATCCTCGCACCTGAGCTCTACAGTTGGCCGATCCACTGCTTTTGTTAAGTGATTGCTTTTGTCAGTGAGCATCTCCCCCTAATTTCTTACTCATAGTTTTAATCTTTTCTATGTAAAGAAGTCCCTTTAACATTTCTTGTAGTACTGGATTAATGGTGATGAATTTCCTTTAGCTTTTTCTTGTCTTGGAAGTTCTTTATCTTTCCTTATATTCTAAATGATAGCCTTGCTGGGCAGATTAATCTTGGTTGCTGGTCTTTGCTTTTCATCACTTTGAATATTTCATGCCACTCCTTTCTGGCATTTATAGTTTCTATTGAAAAGTCAGCTGACAGTCTTATTTAAGGGACTTCCCTTGTAGATAACTGCTTTTTTCTTGCTATTTTTAAGTTTTGCTCTGTCTTTAACTCTCGGTATTTTTATGTTGTGTTTTGGTGTGTACCTTGTCAGGCTCATCTTGTTTGGGACTCTGTACTTTCTGAACTTATATGTCATTGCTTTAACCAGGTGAAGGAAGTTTTCAGTTATTTCTTAAATAGGTTTTCAATCCCTTGCTCTCTCTCCTCCTCCTGGTATCCCCAGAATGTGAGTGTTACTATGCTTGATGTTATCCCAGAAGTCCCTTAAACTATCTTTTTTTTTAAAAATTCTTTTTTCTGTTTGCTGTTCTGATTGGGTGTTTTCCACCTCCGTGTCTTCCAGGTTGCTGATTCTACCCTCTGCTTCATCTAATCTGAGATTGATTTCCTCTAATGTATTCTGTATTGCAGTTACTGTAGTCTTCATTTCTAACTGGTTCTACTTTATGGCTTCTATCTTTTTGCCGAGGTTCTCACTGAGTTCATCTGTTATTCCCTTAAGTTCATTGCTCATCCATACAACCTGTGTTTTGAACTCTGTATCTGGTAGATGGCTTGTCTCCATTTTATTTAGTTCACTTTCTGGAATTTTTGTCCCGTTCTTTCATTTGGGACATGTTTGTCTCATTGTGGCTGACTCCCTGTGTTTTCTTCTGTATATTAGATCTGCTACATCTCCTTAACAGTGTGGCCTTATGTAGTAGGTGTCCTGTGAGGTTCAGTGGCACAGTCTCCCAGGTGACCTGAGCTGGGTGTCCTTTGTGTGGGTTGGTGTGCCTAGCTGTTGTATTGAGCCTTGACTGCTGTTTGATGTTAGTGGGAAGGACTGACCCTCAGGCTGACTGGCTGTGAGGACTGACTACAACTCCAAATGTCAGTTGTTGTGCATGGGGGAGGCACTGACCCCACGGTGCAGGAGTCACTTTAGCACGGCTCTGGCGCCAGACAAGTCTGCCCTTCAAGGGTGTCATTTGTGGAACTGGTTGGGTGGTACTCCGGTGTTAGTTGAAGCTGGCCACCAGGTATGTTGGTTCTAGAACCTCTTAGAAAAGGTTCCAGGGTAGGCCAAGGTCAGCCACTGTTTATGCCTGGCTTAAGGCCACCTGATAGGAGGTGCACAGTGATATGTGGTTCGTTTCTGCTTGTTCTGGGCTTAAAGGCGCTTGAGAGAGCATATGTTGTGAATTGAGGCTGGCTACTACTAGTGCCAGGCTTGGGACACCCTTCACATGGGTACCACCATGTGAGCTGAGTCCAGCGATTATTTGTGCCAGGCTCATGGCCACTTTGTTGAAGTTAATTTTCCAAGCCAACACTGGCCACAGCTTATGGCAGGTTTGGGGCTACCTAGTAAGAGTTACGAGTGGTTACTAGTCTCAATTTGCATTGTACCAGGCTTGGGGCTTCTTAGCAAGAGATACAAGGCACACCGAGGCCAGCTACTGCTTGTCTGGGGTTTTAGAGATTTTAGGAAAGTCTGCAGCATGAACTGGGGCAGCCTGCCTGTGAGGAAAAGCCACTGGAGATGGCTTAGGCAGATGTGTGAGTTGTGTGGGGCAGGGTCTCAGGGAATCAGTGTGGTGAACTCGTTAGCCAGGTAAATGGAGATCAGAGATTTGGCAACCCACTGCGCCTGCAGAATGGGTGGGGGAGGACTCAGCAAAGAAACAACGGTGCCTACCAGGGCTTCCGTCCTGGGAGAGACCTGTCCTGACACTAGTTAGTTCCGTTTCTCCCTCTACGTTTCTGGTGGTTTTTGATCTGCTGCCCCTGGGCTGGAGTTCAGGGCAAGTACTGGATTGGCCAAAAAGTCCATTCAGTATTTTCCGTAAAATAAAGGACATTTTTCATTTTTACCAATGATTTTATTGATTTGGATATACTGAGTATGTCAGCTATCTCCCATTTTTGGCTTCTAGTGGGGAGAGGCCAGGGGTGCTGCTGAACATCTTCCAATGCATAACAGCCCCATGGCAAAGAATTATTTGGCCAAAATGTCGACAGTACCAAGAAACTTCGCAAATGACTTCTGACACGTTTGATCAGTCACAGAACCTTCTCCATACACTGCACAAAACTTTTTTTTGGTTGCACTTGCATTTTTACCTTTCTTGAAATAATAAAGCACAATACTCAGAAAATGTTGCATACCTTCTATCATCCATATTAAAGGGCTACATAAAAATTCACCAATTTTGATAAGGTTTTTTAAAAAATGCATGCTGATACGACAGCTGCCACAATACAATCTAACAAAATTGTTTTGAATGATGTTAAAGACAACTAAGCACTGCTAGAGCCACAGTACAGAAAAGATTAAATGAACTTTTTGGCCAACCCAATAACTTTGTAAGTCCCTCAGAAGGAATGCCTAGGGCCTGGCTGGTGTGGCTCAGTGGACTGAGCACCCGCCTGTGAACTGAAAGGCCACTGGTTTGATTCCTGGTCAGGACACATGCCTGGGTTGTGGGCCAGGTCCCCAGTTGGGGGCTTGAGAGAGGCCACTGATTGTTTCTCTTGTACATTGATGTTTCCCTCTCTTTCTCCCTCCTTTCCCCTCTTTCTAAAAATAAATAAATAAAATCTTAAAAAATAAAAATATTATCATCATCAGCCTGATAAATGTTTATTTAAAAAAACATAAAGGAATGCCTGGAACTCCAGAAGCCCTCCATCTCACTTGGACACAATCTCCACTGGTTTCTACAGCCAGATGTTATGTGGACTCCTCTTCCCACCACTGTTGCCCCAGGCTGGGGAGACTGGTGTGGCACTGGGACCCCGCACTTCTCAGGGGGGACCCTCCACATCCTAGATACCCCTCCCAGTTCTGAACTGCCACACTGTGAGTGTGGGACCTGCCTGCTCTGCATCTCTGTTCCTCCTTCCGGCTGCACTGTCACTGGTTCTTTATATTCTTAGTTCTAGGACTTCTGTTCAGCTAGTCTTCCGGTGACTCTTTGTGATGTGTGTTCTATAACTTAATTGTGATTTTGATGTGGTTGTGGGAAGAGGTAAGCACAGCATTTACATACTCTGCCATCTTGACCAGAAGCCCAATATTACACCACCCCTCTTGTTAATGGATCTTACAGTAACTTTCTTTCGGATTCTCCCCAAAACAGTGTTTAAAAAGTCAGCTCTAATGGTCTGGGGTTGGATTCCATGCATTACTCCAGTCCCAGTTTTCCCTCCACTTCCTCCACCTCCTCCTTGCTGACTACTGTGGTTGCTCCCTTGAGCATTCCAACCTCTACCAGGAGGGGAGTAGGAAATAGAGAGGCTCAAACTCAGTACTGCTCTGATCAACTGCTTGGTGACAGGTATAGGACAGATGCAGCAAAAAAGATCTTTGGGGTTCCCTCTGTGTTCACAGAGGCAAACAGAACTCCTTAGACAATGCACAGATGATGAAATCTGGTATGTGTGATGACAGATGAACCCACACACGTACACACACACTTTAATTTCTATAAAGCTTAGTAACAAAAGCCCTCTATAATCTCCTTCTGATGCTAAGTTTACAATGCCTGCCGAACTGACAGAGGTGACTCAGGAGAACATACCAAACTCCTTTCACCAACCTGGCCACCTGTGTGAGCTCAGAGGCAAGGGCATTAGCTTCACCTGAGTCAGCGCTGAGCCTCATGATTTTTTCCAGGAGATGATCTAGCATAAAGGAACACTCACCTCAGCGGCCCTTGTCTTCCTAAGCTCGCTGTAGGCAAAACTCAGTGCAACCACAGAAGCTCTAAGAAAACTATACATTTTCTTCTGTCATGATTATTAGCTCTTTGGGATGCTTTGGTGCCAGTTTAGGAAACTCAGTCAATAGGAATCATTTATTCCAAAACCAAGTAAAGCACCATAAAAATATCATTTTTAAGGTCAGAAATTTGGGAAGCCTGTATCTCTTCTTTACACAAGTTTATATAGCTTTTCTGTGTTGATTTCTGTAGGTGTTGCGAGCCTTTATGATCTATTCTGTAGGGGGGTGGGAACTGTTTGCTTTCAGAGCGCGCACACGTGAGCGTTTAACGTGTATTACGTGTTTAAAGAAAAGATGAGAAATGAGACAGGGTAAGCAAGGAAAGTAGTCTATTGCATTTTGGGGGGCACATACTATTGTTATTTTCAGTTGGAAGGCTCACTGGTAAATGAGGTGAGAAATTTTTTCAAGTAGAAGTCCTGGGCTGAAAACTGTGTGAACTGCTCCTCCTGACTCTGTGTCCCCCGGAGAGTGGTCTCAGAGGCAAGTGCCTGCTCCCTGTCCATGCTTGCATGAAATGTTTGGACATCCATGCCCAAAGAGCTCAAAAGTCTACTATCGTGGGGTGGCAGCGGAGGTGATGGTGGGTAGGGCCAGGGTAAGGAAGTCATATTTATTGGGTTAGGAGTCATGCTGGGCAAGACATTGGTGCCCCTCCTGTCCCACTACTCTCTGTGGAATACTGGGCAAGAGCACCCCTCACCCTGAATTCACGGCACTCACTGACACTGTCATACCCTACAAGGCCCTGAAGTCTTTATATCTCTATGGTGTGTTATTTACTACAAATGGTTATCCAAATAGTTCTTATAGATACGGAATGATACTTTCCATTTAAAAAGGTAGGGAGGAATTCAGAAAGCATTCTGTTTTTTAGGAAAAATATAAAAGGCCATGCAAAATACTCAGCAGACACTAATTTCAGCCCTGTCCTCATGTTCCAAAGAAAAGGTCAGGAAATTTCAGGAAGCCAATTAGGGGTGCCCGTCACAGAGAGGTGGTGGTGAGAGTGGACGTGGAGGGCTGGCTGGGAGACCTCGGCCCTCCTGCCTCTCAGTGGGAAAGGCAGACCCGCCCAGCAGAGAGAAATCGCACAGGGTCGCCAGGGCAGCAGCTTGCGGCCGAGGGCACCAGTGAGAGCTCTCCTCTGTTCCCATTTATTCGTTAAAAATCCTTCTTTGGGCTACACTTAGGTACTCAACTTGGGGTTGAAGGGACACTTCTTGAGAAGGTATGGAGACTGTTCATGGGTGGTAAAAAAATAAGTATGCTGAAGCCACTGATCAATTTTGTCTACAGCATAAAAATGACCAGGGCGACAGAGACGCCCAGGCCAGGGCCGGAGACTCTCTGGGAATCAAAGGTGTGGCCGGACCCGTTGTTCCTGAAATACTTCACAGTAAATTCAAAATGAAACTTAAAAAATGACGTAGCTAGATTCGTGGCTCACATCGTGTTTCCTCTTTGCACACATTTACATCGTTACACCATCTCATTTCATTCATGAAGGCGAAGTTCATTGTCCGACAGTCTACACATGGGCACGTGCACGCACACTTTGATTCCCCATGCTCATTTAAAAATTCACCATTTATGGACATTTTCAAACAGCCACTAGTACGTGCCCTTCACCCAGCCTTGACAATTACCGACACAGGCCCAGTCCTGTTTAATCTGTTCCTCCCTGCCGCCCCTGCACTATTTCGGAAAAATCCCAAGTATTTCATCTGTGACTACTTTAGTCTATTAGATCCAGAGTGACCTGTGAACTATGAAAGAACAGTTTAGTCACTCATGCTTGTTCGCAATCTTTCAATGACGCGTGCTGGCGTATCAGGTAAAGGCCGCACTCCTTTGCATGGTCTCTGGTGCCCTTTGAGCCCTCGTGTCCCGCCCTCACCACTGCCCCACACATGTGCTGCTTACAAGTCACCACAGACTTACTCAGAAAGGCTCCTCCTTCCTCAAGACCACCGCACACTTGCACGCCTGACTCACCCCTCTGCAGCCTCTGTTCTCAGCTGAAACGCCATCTCCCCAGCATGGCCACCCGTGACGGCCTAGATGGGTCTGCCTGTTACATACTCTCAAAGCAACTCGGACTTTTTTCTTCTTGCATTGTAAGTACATACATAGTTATTTCTAGAATTTCTTTTTTAAACATGTCTTCCCACCCCAACTGGACTGTAAATTCCACAAGGACAGGGATGAGGTCTGTCTTGCTTGTCTCTGCACCCCCAGCCCCTCACATGGCACATGAGCACAGCCATCCTGGGCAGCTGTGCATCGATAGGTTTCTGTTCGATGAACAGGAGGATCAATACCTATTTGACTACACACCACATGAGTGTCTTTGGTTTAGATAGAGAGCTCCCGGGAAAACACAAATCCAGTTCTCTGCAGGATAAAAATCTAACCCAGCCTCATGTATGATATAGCACTTAATGATCTTGATGATGTTGGCGAATTCTTCAAGGAGAGGAGGAAGATGATGACACCTCTCAGCACGTTGTGAATTCACTAGTCATGACTCAACAACATTAGTGACTTACTCCTGCACGGTGCAGGCCACTCTGAAAATGCTTTCATGTGTACCACCCCATTGGAAGTGGGCCCCGCAGGCGCCATCCTCCCCCCTCGCAGAGGGAGAGACCCGGAAGCAGTGGCGGGAGCAGAGCGAGGCCTCTGGACTCTCACGTCAGTGAGCGCGCCATTCCGCCACGTGCACCTGGTTCACTCTCCAGGCCTCAGCTTCACCCACCACCCAGGGGTGTGGGCCCAATGTTTTAAGGATCTGCTGTCTCTGAAATTCTGTGTGTGTGTTTCTAATAGTCACTGAGCTCGATGAAATTAAGGGTAAAGGCAAGTGATTACAATCCAAAACTCAGCAACACGACCTCCTGACAGTTTTTAGGACTATGCGAGACACCACTGAATGGAGTCAACTTTCAACTTCAGAAACTCTGGAAGTTACCAAGCTCACAGAATCCCAGAAAAAAAGCCTGAGGCCTGTATTTTTAAAGAAAGTGGTGTGCCTTCCTCGACCTGGAACTGTACACCAAAATGAAATCTTGTTCCGAGTCCTTAACTCACCTAATCCCCAGCACAGACAGAGCCCGCAAGCCCTTAGTTACTTGGCCTGAGACCACTTGGTCCTAGCCAGCGCTACTCAAGAGTCTCTGCAGGTGTCAGTTCAGGGGCCGGTCACGCTGCGAAACTGCCGGCCTGTTTCACCAGAAGTAAACTGTGGACACACTGCAGATGTGGATGTACACACAACCCGAAGCCAGTCCTCCCTAACCTTCTCACTGAACCCTCTTCCGTTGCCCCACCAAAACACTGGTGTGTCCTAGGCCCCATCCTCTGACCCCTCTTTCTCTATGCCCTCCCCCCAGACAATATCTGCTCCCATATTCTCACTACACGCTAGAGTGATCAGCTCCAGCCTCTCCTGAGTTCCAGACCCATGTGATCAATCTACTGCAAGGTGTATACAGTTCCTGTATGTCTCCCGGGCCCCTCAAAGTGCACATGTCCTACACCCCTCTTTCACTGCTGCCTCCCTGCACCTAATACTCCAGGGGTACAGAGCTTGTCACTGCCGGTCTGTGACCATGCACACTACTTCCTGCCTCTGGGGCTTTGTACCCTACTGAACCCTTATTTGTTCCCCAACACCCAGCTTAAGTGCTACTTCCTCCGTCTTGTCCTTGTGTCACCCCTTGGGTCACCTTCCCTGTCTCTGCCTCCAGAGACAGCTCTGATTATTTCTCCTTGGCGGCAATGTAAGTATTTATTTACACTCTCCCCTTCCTACCAGACTGTAGGCAACATCAGAGGCCACGTCCCTTCACCTTTGGCGTTCCCAGCACAAAGCACAGGCCAATCCAAGGGAAGGCATCTGATGAGCGTTTGCTGAATTGAATTAAACAAGGATTCTAGTTTACTAATATATCAGTTTCTTCTGCCAGGGTCATAGACTCATCTCAGGTCAATAGAATAATAATTATTTCTGGCATTACGGCATTATTCAAATGCAGAATCTTTAAATAATGCTGGAACACTATTATTATAAACATGATATCAACTTTATTGAAAGTTAAATAAGTGACAGATTGATGCTATGTGGGTAGTGAGTACACAGCATCCTAGCGGCTTCCTCCAGCGGCTTATGTTTCTGGTGCAGCTGGACAGAATCACACCAGGGAGTGATTTAGGTGCTAAAAACATGGGGCTCTGAGGTTAAAAGATGATTATTAACAGGAAGAAGAAGAAAAATAGAGAATGGCCAGATGTAGTCTCGCTCAGAACCCTGGACTGGCATCAGGAAAATCTGGATTCTGATCCCAGGCTTTTTTAAAACCTCTGAATTGCTGAAGGACGAACGCATGATTCCATTTACACAAGGTGCTGTACTCGGAACAGTAAAATCCACAGAGACCAAAAGCAACATGGTGGTCACCAGGGACTGGGGGGAGGTGGTGTTTAAGGGGTATGAAGTTTCAGTTTTGGAAGATGAAAAAGTTCTGGAAATGGATGGCGGTGATGGTTGTACAACGATATGAATGTACTTAATGCTACTGAACTGTACATTTAAAAAGTGTGAAGACAGTAAATTTTATTCCAGGGCTGTAGTTCCTACACGAGAAAATGCAGCTGCTCCACAGGCCTCTTAACCGAAACTCCCAGCACCATCAACACCTTTTAGAAGTGAACCAGCTATCTTCATCTTTACTCTCCTAAGCACACAGTAGGTGGTAATCCCTGATTTTCGAACTCAAATAACTTTATAGAACAGAGCCAAACTACAATGTGCTTTCTTATTTTCAACATAAAGGCATCAATCTATGTTTCTTCTTCACTTAAAACAAGGCTTCCAGTATAATGCCTTAAATGCATGCAAAAAAAACCTTTTTCAACATGGTGCATTACCTCACTGCACCTGAATCCTGGGCCTGGCACCTGGCTTGCATTAAGGATACCATGGAAGCAAAACAGATCTGCAGAGGTTGGGAAACTTTCCTTCTCGCCTCCCAGCACTAAGGGAAAGGGCCTTTGGTCCTGCTCCTTGGACATTGCCGGCAGAAACACAATCAATAGTGCAACACACTGGGAGTGGTGGTCATGTGCCCCACCACCGAGGTATGTCCTGATTGAAGGGAGTATCACACTAAAGCCACAAGTGCTAGAAATATTGGATAGCTGGCAAGCGACACTGTCAACTGCTATCATAGTTGGCTCAGAAATAACTATTGCATAAGAGAGGAAAACAGCCTGAGAGAACTCTGGTTCTTTGATTCTACAGATGAAATCACATATTGCAGTTAAAGCTTGTAGCTTACTGGCAGGAGGTATTAAGTAGAGACACAAGAATCACGTCTAGCGAGCTGTAGGTCAAAAATGGCTAGGTAAGCCAGACTTACAGATTTCAGGATCCCTGTGGCGTCTTCATGGAGCCAAGTAGGGTAGACCACTTCATCGTTCAGTATGGCCTCAAAGAGGTCATCTTCGTTCTCTGCCTCGAAAGGTGCGTGACCACAGAGCATCTCATAGAGCAACACGCCCATTGCCCACCAATCCACGGCGGGCCCATACAGCATTTCCTGGAGGATCTGTGCAGAGAGGTAGGGTAATGTGAGAAGGGCTTCTCATATCTGATTGACAAAGGCATCCTTCATAACTAGAGAAAACAATAGATTAGAAAATATCAAAGTAAAAAAATTGAGTTTCCTGTGTTGACATTCATGTTTCATTCTATCTCTGGAGAGTGGCCAGTTTTCCCTGTGGTCAACTCAAAGGCCAGCTTCTCATCCAGGCGATCAAACGTTTGTGGTCTGCTTAGGCCACCATAATGACATGTGTGGATCCAAAGCAGAGAGGGGTTTGGGACTACACCTGAATGATAGGAAGAGGAGTGGGCTCGCTCACGTGTATGGAAAAGATTCGAGAGCTTTTCTTTAGTTCTGCTAATGGGTCTGGGATGAAAGTACAGAGTGGAGATAAGGAAGAAAGCCAATAGTTGTGAGTCCTCATTCAGGGTTAAAGCCTGAAAGCAACCGCAAAGTTTACAAAAACAATTTTTGACTCAAGTTCTTATTTAGAGGAACTTGAGGACATTTTCAGCCATCATCCAGCCAAGCAACTACAAAGGAGTGCGGAGGCATCAGCTTTCGACACTGCCCACAAAGCCACAGCGCACAAAAGCAAGCCGGGGCATCTCTCACCGGGGTTACTGTAGAGCTCCGATTTCCACAGCACTTACCTCTGGAGCAATGTAGTCGGGCGTGCCACAGAAGGTCGCTGTGGTGACTCCGTTACAGATCCCCTCCTTGCACATTCCGAAGTCTGCCAGCTTACAGTGGCCCTCGTGGTCCAACAGCACATTGTCCAGTTTCAGATCTCTGAAAGAAACAAGGAGCAGCAGGTGTTAGGGCAGCTGGGCCCCCAATTGTCCATCTGGACGAGCAGGCTCATGGGACCAGTGATCAGACCAGAATCAGGCTCACATGCTTCGAAAAGAACAAACTTTTTGGGGTTATCTAGAGAAAACATTTAGATCAACTCACAAAATTGGCCTCAGGGTTCTCTAGATGATTGTTCCACATGAATGGGCTGACCACATATAGAACGTAGGCTGCCCTTTAGAAAGTGAGGGCAGGATGTGATTTTCCCAGACTTCCCATGTACCTTGTACCCATAGACACCTACCCACCCTGTCCCTCCACTCTAGTATCTATCTCTGCCCACTGGGGTTCACTTAGTGACCATTCATGGAGCAAGTGGCCACTGTGTGCCAGGGACTGTAATAGACAGGCATCAAGAGGACAGATGATCTTTATCCCTAGGGAACTCAGAGTCTGAGGGCGAGACCAATATTTACTGAAGTACAAGTCTGTGACGCATGCTTCCGGCTGATTTGGCTCACTGCTGTGCCTAGCATAGTGCACGCCATAAAAACTTGTTCAATATACATACACATATGTGTGTGTTTTGTATATTACACATATGGGGGGGAAGAAGGAGAGAGAAAACCAACTATTGCACAATACGAGTGGCATGATGGAAGTAGGAGCCAAGCGCTGTGAGAGAAACACAAGAGGGAGGACTCCACAGAAGGGGTGGTCTTCCAGACAGGGAAGGGGTGTTGGAAGGTCAGCGTGGGCAGATGGACGGGGCTGGGGCAGTGAGGCAGGCACGGAGCTGTGATGTGTCATGAGGCTCAGGAGCTTCATGTGGTACAGTGAGGCTGGAGAGACAGCAAGGGGTGCTGGAGCCTTCAAATCCGGGGCTAGAGAGGAAAGTTAGGTCTGCATGATGGAGGGCCCTGAATGCCAAGCTAAGGAATTTTGATATTTAGCTATTAGACAAAAGGGATCCATTGAAACTCTTTGACTAAGGAAGTAACAGGTTCCCAGCTGAACAAGTTCAGAGAAGAGATGTTAAGACCTGAGCTAGAACAGTGACAAATGGATTGGAAAGTGACGGGTCAGCCAGCAGCACTCTGGGGAAACCATGGTAATAAGGCCTGACAACCCCTTGGAGATGGAGGGGGAGGGGATGCAGAAATGAGGACTCCTTGCTTCTCTCTCAGATTCAGGGGGTTAGTGGGCATGTTCCTAAGCAGGAAAAGGAAAAACGGGAGCAAGAACAAGGTGTGTGTGGTTGTACCCCAGGTATACAGGAGACTCAAGAGGCCTCGTGAATTATGGGAAACCCAGGACAAAGGCACTTCCACCCTCCCCCAGCCCGCAGGAGCCGAGTCCACCCGAGGAAGTGAGCCTCCAGCAGCAGCACTGGTTGGTGAAGGGCCTCCACGTGGACAGGAGCACGGCTGGGCGCTGACAAGACTCTGCACACAAAAGGCGGCACTGACCCAAACCAACCCCGCCCCAGCGTGGCTCCTAGCACCAAGCATGTTCCAAGGGAGGGAGGCCCATCACCCAGGCAGGCTGGAAGAGAGTCCTACACACTCACACGATTGCCAGCCTCCTGGCTCGCCTGGGCCAGGACAAGAGAAGCAACCTGGCCTATTGAGTGATGCCTTTATGCTTTGCTTTTTAAGAACTGAAGCATTCGGAGGCAAACCACACGGGTTTAGCAGTGAAGAGGCGGCTGCGCAGCCAGGAGGGGTGCCAGGCAATGTCCCTGACCTGGAGATTTGTAGTCAGCAGCCAGTGTGGAGGCCTGCCGTGGCCTGACCCTGTTGGGCACTGATGGGGTCCCCTCATTGGAATGTCTTTAGTAGCCACAGCTGACTGCTATTCTGTGCCATGGCCACAGTGGGCGCTCATGGTTCTGTCCTCCTGTCCCTGCTCTGCCAGCATGCTTGGCCCAAGGGACGAGGCTGGTGTCTGTCCATCCAGCCTCGGATCACGTTTCAGCTGGAGGAGGTAGGTGATGACAGAACTGGTGCGACTGGTCTCCACAGTGACCTGGGAGTCTGACCACGCAGGTCTTAACAATGAGAGGCCACTGTAAGACACCTGGGCATGAAAACAAAGCCCTGTTTTCCAGGAACCCCGATAAGGGAGGTTAAAACAGCAGAGGTTCCTTGGCACAGATCAGCGGACACACACACCAGACTCCTCTCTGCTCCTGGCCGTGGTCCCCGGGTGTGAGGGGTGTGAGGTGCGTGAGGTAAAGGTGTGCCAAGCACCTGTGCCTCCACTTCAGAGAGCAAGCCGCTGCCTCGAAACCACATCCAGCATCCTCCTCCAAAGTTGCCACCTGTGCCCTTCTGCACGGGTGACTGTTTTCAGTGGGCTGTGACCTGCGAGAAGTCTTTCCTCTCCCACTGTCCCCCCGACCCCTCAGTAGGAACAAGGCTTATTTAAGCCACGTGAAGGTGGGATCACAAGATCCCAGGGTGTGGTGTGCGGGAGGCCGCCGCCAGGAGAGCTGTGTCTCAATTCTTCACAAGTGGTCTCAGACTCACGGCTCTAGTGGGGCCTGGTTGTCTGACTCCTCCAGGGCTGAGTGCACATGTTACAGGGGCGGGACAAGGGTAGAGATCATACACAGTTTGCGGCCCCAGGACAGAGCGAGGCTGTGGGGGAGCTGAGCCCTGGGCTGGTGTTAGCAACCATGGTCCAGCCCTGTGGTCCAGGCCCTCGTGGACCTGTGCCCAGAGCATTCCAACTCTCTCGCATTGCCAAACCAGGTTACTGAGTTTCTGAATTCGCCTGAAGCCGTTATGCCTGCTAAGAGCCCGTAAAGCCTATGTTCAGGTAACAGAAACAAGTGCTGACAGAAACCCGCAACAGTCTAAAAAGCTGACCTGTGATTGCTCAAGAGAGCTTGTGACTAAGCCCAGGTAAGAGGTTCAACTGCTTATTACTCAGCTGCTGTCATGGGTAGCAGGGATTGCTCAGGGAGAGAAAGTGCTTCGCAATCAGTTTTGTCTGGCGCCTTCTGCGCAGGCTCGCTGCTCAGGAGACAGGACTGAGCAGGGCAGAGGTTCCAACTCACCCTGGGCCCAGGGTGCCCAGGGGCACAGACGCACCTCGACCCTGACTTCTCAGTCTCATCTTAGGCATTCTCAGAACTGTCTGAGCCCCGAAGGAAATGCCAGTGCTGGTTTCACACTGGATACAATCTAACAGGGCAGAATCTTCAAATTAAGGGGGTTTGGTTAAGAACTTGATACAATCCCAGGCTTTATCCTCAGCCCAGATATCTCATACCTCCACTGTGACGTCTGTCCTGATGTCCCCAGACACTCGGCTCCACCCCTGGAGTGCCCAGTTCCTATCTGTGTGACAGCACCCTCTGCACTGTATTCTAGAAGGCTCTGTCTGAGCACCTGTCTTCCCCCTTAGCTGAGGCTACACCTCATTCCGCCCTTGATCCAGCTTGGTCCTGGCTGAAGACGCTGACCAGAGAGAGAGAGAGAGAGAGAGAGAGAGAGAGAGAGAGAGAGACGCAGTACTTCTGTGAGCTGCCCCGGCCAACTGAGAGCCTGCCTTATTTTTAGGGAAAGGCAAGAAATTCTGTAAACCCACTGAGGGCTTTGCTCCAAATTATTGTGCTTAACATTCTAGAAAGCCATGTGCTGCCCCTTACAGATGGATTTCAGAGGGAAAAGAAGAATTCTGAAATCCAGGCTCAAATCTGTTGCTTTAGTGAAGCTCCTCTGGGAGAGGCAACGAGAGACGGGAGCCAGCACCCGCCCTGGCTTGCACGCAGCCGGGAAAGAAGAACGCTGAGAGGATTAGTCAAACAGGCCCAGAATTTACGGAGCCATGTATGGCCATGGTCAGTGTCCACATGAAGGATAAATTATCTTCATTTAAAAAAAAAAAAGGAAAAATCTCCCCGAGACTTCTGACTTTTAAATATTCAGAGGTCAGTTTTTGGCTTTCAAGTTCTTCTGCCTCCTATGCCAATGGGTAACTCAGCAGCCAAATTTAACAAGGCCACACAATGAAGATTACAAGTTCACACAGGGCAGAGGCTCAGATCCCAAAATGCCTAATACGCGGTTACAGGCTCATTATTCATTAGGTCATTGGGCACCAGTATTTAATAGCTGCTATGCCTTTTGTCGTGCAAGTACAGAAGGGCAGAAAGAGTTATTCTATCCTCCCGGCTGCCTGAAAGGCTCATTGTTGTGGCTGGGTAATCAGGGTTACTTCAAATGCCCACAACGGTTTCAGAGAGGGTTCCCAAGTGGCTGAAGACAAAGGAAATGCAGCAACTGTGTTTATTTTGTTTCCACTCTGAGCTGCTCCAGGAGTCACGACACAGAGTGACATGAGTCTCACTGCTCAGCTCACTGGCATTAGTGACTCTTCCAAAAGAAATAAAGGAAACTAAGCTGAGAGCTGGCTCCTGCAACAAACATGCATCTATGAGGCTATTCAGTAACTATTTTTAACGTATTTGTAAAAGTTTCATAATGGAAAAGTTCACACTATACAAAAGCACAGACCCCCATCACGGTCACACGGCCTGGGCGGGTCTCAGGGCACGCCTGACCTTGTTTCACCTGCGCAGCTACTGCCCTCCTGAGCCACCCTTCCCACGTTTGGAAGAAAATTCAAGATATAAAATCATCTCATCTGTAAATGTGCCAATATCTGAATCTAAAAGACAACAATACTTTATTTTTTTAACAATGCTTCAATAAAGTATAATTTCACATCAGTTACATACAGTTAATATACTATGATAAGTGTATTGTTTTTGTCTCTCCACTTGTGTGTGTGTCCAGAGAACTGAAAAAAGCTTCTGTGGATAATAATAGTGTCATTAGTAACCAACATACAGTGAATGTTACCAAATGCTGATGGCCTTATCCAAATTCTTTTATCCTCAGAATAACCCTATGAAGTAGGATCTATGCCGACATTACTTAGTTGGTCAGAGGAAAATCCAGGATTTGAACTCAGTTCTGCTCAGTTCCGCTGAGGCCTGGGCTCATAACCTACTGCAGTAGGCACACTCTTCTACGCAGTGGTGGTGAGTCAGTGGCTGATCCTCCGAGTAGACTGTTTCCTGAGAGGGCTTCGCCAATCGAAACAAAAACCATCTGAGAATCAACAAATAATCTCAAGATTGAACTGTGACAAAGGGAACATTTTTGTCCTCATTACTATGAAATGCATAATTAAAATTCTGCAAAAAATTTTTTCTTGCTTTTGTGCATGGAGAAGAAATTCAACGGATTGTATATACCCTTCAAAGGTACAGGAATGGGTAGTGTTTAGCACATCTCTCTCTGGTGGTTATATATTCGGAAGATAATTCTCTGCCCTCATCTAAGGAGTAGAGGCTGCCACATAGGCAAATGTTAAGATGCTGCATTTGCTGAGAGAGTGACTTTGAATTATAATCTTAATTTCAAAGCAAAACCATTCAGGGCTGGCTTGTGTTTTAAGAATGTCTGAATTTATACAAACTTGAAATTGTTTCAAAGCAAAGATTATCAAACTGGTAAATGGATTTTAAAGAGTCACAAAATAGCAAAAGCTTAAAATCTGGTTTTATCATGTTAGGTGGCAGTACCAGTCATGTATTACTTGACACAAGGCATTCACCCCTTCACCCACCCAGCAAATCTCTGAGCATCATCTGTGAGCCAGGCAACATGCAAGGGGCCCAGGATACTGAAGGAGATGGGACAGACAGTAGGAGCCTGGAAATGAATGGGCAGTGAGGATGTCAGTCTTGAACCCAAGAAGAAAGAGCGACCACGGGAAAATCATACACAGGAAAGGGATGGTGCTAATTTGTGAGTTTACAAGCCTCCAACTACAACAGGAATAACAGATCAGAGGGGCTCAGGTAAGATTCCAGCTGAGAAGCTCTTGGAGCACTCAGAAAAGAAATGATGGTGGCCTGAGCTAGGGTGGGTAAGGTGAAGAGCACTGGGTGGATCAGGAACTATTATGGGACAAAAATAATGGGGTTTAGCAACGGAAGGATATAGGGGGTACAGGGAAGAAGGTATGATGAACTTTTTCTGGCTCACAGAATTTATTTTGGACATATTGAGCTACTTTTCAGACCTCCAAGAGATGTTTGAGAGGCAGCTGTATATCCGAGGCTGGAACTCAGAGGGAAGACTGGATGGCAGATGTACACGTAAGAGTCATTAGTGGGCGTGGATGCGCTCACTGGGGAGAGGGAGTAGACCGCATAGAAAAGGCCTGGAGAGTACCCTGAGGGTAAGATCCTGAGTCTCTTTCACGCCGAGACCACAGACCCTAGTGATACATTGCACCCTGAATGGAGAGTGTAACCAAGTGCCGGGGGACACAGGGACCCAGCTCTCTCACCTCCATGTGGGCCATCCATAGTCTTGGGAAGGCTTAAAAGGATCATAACATGTCAACCTTTTGCATTCAAACTTGTCAAATGGATTGTTTCTAGGTTAAACTCAGAACCTCTGGCATAGGACATGATGCTCTTGTGATTGTCTATCTTAAGTTATTTTATTTTACAAAGATGTTTGTTGTTGCATCACACATAACAGCACAATTTGGAAATAAGCTAAATTATTTACTAGTAGGGGAATGGCTAATTAAATTATAATAAATCCATGGCACAATTTTATGAAAGCTGCTAAAATTTTAGGGACTAAAGTATAGAAAAAATATTTACAATAGAATTTTTATCTTTTGAAAATTATTTCTCTTCTGATTATAAAAGCTATATTTTCATTGTGTCAAATTCAATTATTCCTGAAAAAATTATGGAGAAAACAATGACAAGTTCACAGTCCTCCAAACTTTTCAATGATATATGATATTATGAAGTAACTTGCTTTTATCATTTAACAAATATTTTGGATACATTTCTACATCTTACAGATTTGTTTCATTCTCTGTAATGATTACGTAAAATTCCATTATAAAGCTGAACCACAATTTAGGTTGTTTCCAATATTTTGCAACTTTAAACAATGGAGTAGTGGACATTATTTATGTACTTGTAATAGTGTTTTTTTAGCATAAATTTTTAGAAGTGGAAACGCTGTGTCAAAGGGTAAAAATGTTTAAAACTTAAATAGATATTGAACAACTGCCCTCTAAGGAGCTTGCACCAATTTACACTCCCACCAATACCATATGAGAGTGTGCTATTTGGCTTTCTTATTCAGGTTAGATAAAATCATCCTTATGTCCCTGCCAATCGGCTAGGGAAAAGTGATCTCAGTGCTTTAATTTCATTTTTTGAGTATTAATGAAACTAAGCTTTAAAAAAATATATGTTTAAAGGTCATTTGTATTTCTTCTGTTACCTATTCACATGTTTTACCCATTTTAAAATTTACCTAAAAAATAAAATTTGAGTTATCTTTTTGATTATTTTTAAGAAGCTCATTACATATTATTTTTTTATTTCTTACATATTATGGATAGTAGAAATTTGTTATATTGGTTGAGAATAGTATTGCCCAGTTTGTTTCAAAGTTTTGTTTATGGTAAGATTTTCATATAGTCAATACATTGTTCACCTGGGGAGACTTTCTGAATAGTCAAATCTATCAATCTTTTAGTTTCATGACATATTTGTAGACTGAGACAATTCTAAGTGAAAAGCAGGATATAAAGTTGTATTTTCAATATTCTCTTAATTATGTTACAATTGGGGTAGAGGAAAGGAAGAGAGACAGGAAGCAAAAGGGACAGGTGGGGAAAGAGAAAAGAAAAATACCAAAAGTCTATTTCTAGGTGATAGGTTTATGAATGACTTTTCTTTTATGTATTCCTGCAAATTTTTACAGGAATTATGTAATACTGTGATAACAGGAAAAAGTCGTTAAAATATATATGTACATATTTTAGTTTTAAGTCTTTTCTTTAGTTTCTGCACTTTTTAAGTCCATAATTCCAAGGAAGATGTCTATGGATAATGATCCACTGGTAGGAATGAAAAAGATTTGTTTCGAAACCTCATCTGCAAGGACATGTTGATAAGAATCACCCTACTTGCTTAGGGAGTCCAAACATTTGTGGACTCAGAATTCTGAACCTTTGTTACAAGCTCACTTTTTACCAGGGAAATTACCTGAAGTGCCTACCACACACACATCTGTCACGGACCTTTTCAGTAGCCCTGTGACGTGTCCCTGCAGTCTTAACCAACTTAAGCACAGCAAAGAAAACCATCAACAAAATAAAAAAGAAAACCTACTTTTAACCAATGATATATCTGGTAAGGGGTTAATATGCAATTTTATAAAGAACTCAAGACAACTCAAGACCAGAAAAACAAACAATCCAATTAAAAAGTGGGCAGGGGACCTGAAAAGACACTTCTCCAAAGAGGACACACAGATGGCCCACAGATATATGAAAAGATGCTCAGTATAACTAGTCATCAGAGAAACACAAATCCAAACCACAATGAGATACACATGCCAGAATGGCCATCATCAATAAAACAACAAATAAGTGTTGGTGAGGTTGTGGAGAAAAGGGAATCCATGTGCGCTGTTGGCGGAAATGCAGATTGAGGCAACCACTATGGACAGTGGTAAGGAGTTTCCTCAAAAAATTAAAAATAGAACTGCCTTAGGACCTACTAATTTCACTTCTGGGATTATATCGGAAAAAAACGGAAGCTCTACTCGAAAAGAGCCTATGTACCCCTATGTTCATTGCAGCGTTATTCACAATAGCCAAGATACAGAAGCAACTCAAGTGCCCATCCATAAATGAGTGGATAAAAAGCTGTGGTACACACACACCATGGATTATTACTCAGCCGTAAAAAAGAATGAAAGGTTACCATTTGTGACAGCATGGATGGACCTAGAAGGTATTATGCCAAGCAAAATAAGTCAGACAGAGAAGGAAAAACACTGTATGGTTTCACTTATATGTGGAGTCTAAAGAACAAACTAAAACAAAACAGAAAGAGGCTCGTAGACGTGGAGGACAGACTGACAGTTGACAGAGGGGAGGGAAGCTGGAGGACTGGGCGGCAACAGTGAAGGGACTGAGAAGTGCGGGTGGGCAGTTACACAACAGGCACAGGGATGTCAAGGACGGCGCACAGGGACACAGTAAGTAATATCCCAGCAAGAATGTGTAGGGCCTGGTGGGTCCTTGAAACATCGGGGGGACCGCTCTGTAATGATTTTATAAGCACTATGCTGTGAATCTGAAACTAATACAAAATAATACTGAATAGAAGCTGTAATTTAAAAAGAAAAAAGAGAAAAAAAAGAAAGTCAGGTCTCTGCTGAAAGAAGCAACATTCCTAATTATTAAATGAGGTTCCCATGCCGTTTCTCTTCATAAAGTGACATTCTATCTGGTGTTTGCTAGGCTGATCTATCGAAACATCTGCTTAAGAACCAATATATGAAACATGAATGTTTATTGTTAGGAGGTTGAATGCAAGATAACTCACTTCCTAATGAATGAAGAAATTAAAATAATTTCCAACGCAGAAAGGACTACCAAGGCTCCCCTGAGGCTTTCCCCCACCCTTTCATGTTTCTTCCCAACAGCTACTTGAGATGGAAAAAGGATCTTAAACATGACTGTGTGAGTCTGGCTATTACACCCACTTTACTATGAGGCCAGGCGCTGCTCTTCACCCAGTTCTGGTGCTGGATGCACTGGAAGTGCAGGTAGCATGTTTCCCCCTTCGCCACTGTGGACACACAGGACTGACTTAATTTTAGCAGCAGGAATGAGAGATCTCCCCTTGCCTTGTCTTACAGCAGGGAAAAAACGTCCAAAGAAAACATCCATTCACTCTCTGAACAAATGCAGGGTGCGATGAATATGATTCCAGTCCTCAGTGTGCAGATCGTATCTCCTAGGACCATCAAATGAATGAGCCATCGAGCCGGCAGTTGAGCCTTTTATACATATTTTTTCATCCCACTCCCCACTACTCCCACAGGAGGAGTGAAATTCCCTAGCTGAAGTGGCACAGATTTATTTAGCAGCTCCTTACAGTACTTTTATTTTGTGGTTGCCAAGAAAACCTCTCTCTCTGACTCTCCTTGCCAGAATGCTTCCTGACTGATACCTGGCAGTGTTCAGCGTGCAGATGCACTGAGAGAGAAATCGAGAGGCAGGATGGAGGGCCTCAGACAAGGACAAGGAGATGACAGACCGTGGTGGCTAGGGGCCTCCTGACCGTTGGGCCCGGCTCCAATGAAAGGATGCTGGGGCCAACAGCACACTTCAACTTGATAGTCCAGAGGGGATAAGGTGGTCGACAAGCTGAATCCTGCTTAACTCCTCAGGCTCCCCCAGTGCCGACAGGAAAACCACCTGCCGGGCCAGCTTTGCTTCTTGGCTGCAGGAATCCAACAAGAAAATGGAGGATCTCCTATAGCGAGATCACAAACAGGATCAGAGAGTCACTGGGGACTCTAAGAGCCTGCAAGCCAGGGACCGGATAGATGTGGAGGAGGTCCTTCACTGGCTGGCTGCTTGCAGGGTGTTCGCGTGAAGATGAAGGAAGGAAAGATATCCAAGGAGGAAGAATCAACACATGGTTCCCTCTCAAGCAACACGAGTTCAGTGACAACTGGGGCAGCTGTGGAGTGGGGATGGGCAAGGGCAGATGGATCCCACACCAGGTTTGTGTTGGACGCACCGCACCAATGACAGGTTCGTCGAGTCAAACTGGGGCTAAACGCTAGTCAGGCTGTCACTGTTATTGTTGTAGGCAGATAAATGCTGTGGCTCTTGTCCTCAGACAGGTAAGCCAGATGATTGAGTTATCACTGCAAACGACCAACACGTGAAGGGACAATGAGACATCACGCCCTGTCTAGCTACACTGGTTCCCTCCAAGGAGGGCCAGGGACCTTCTGACTCTAGAAGCACTAGACCCTGTCGGCTCTCAGGCTGGTTCCCGGAAGACATTCCATGGGGAGGAGCAGCAATGTCCTCATTTTGCCAGGGTCAGAACTTCTGTTGGGCTTGGAGAAAACAAGCAGAAAAAGTTGTTGCAGCCATTAGCTGTCCCGGCGGGCAGCCTTGCATAACGCGTGAAAGGGGATGTGGGTACTGCTGGGAAGAGGTGATGAGGAATGACTTACGACAGGAAGAAATAGAGTTCACAGCATCAACTTCAGGAAGAGATAAGCAGGCTGCTTTCGGCAAGTAGCTAAACACAAACGTTTGCCAGCATTAGTAATGCCTTGCGCAATATTGGAGGGGAGAGGAGAGGAGAGGAGAGGGAAGCAGAGGGAGCCTTCCGACTTGAACCAGAATTTTTGGCCACATCAGCAGGTCTCACCTGGTTACCTGCTGTGCCATTGGAGATTAAACTGGAACCATGTAAACAGAAGTGCGAAAAACCCAGGAGGACACCTGTTCTTCAGAACCACTCCCAGACCTTTGCAATCACCTGCCTCACACTTCAGTTCTGCATTGTACTGGGTGTTTTGTTCCCTCTGTTTTGCTTGAAAAGGACTGCTTTCCCCAGGCAGACTACAAACTCCAAGGACAGGCCTGGCATATGTAGCAGGTCACTTCCAGAGTACCAATCACAGGCTGGACAGAATACAGTGATGAACACCTGAATTTCTTTCCAAGGAACTTAATTCATTTTCTCCTATCGCCGAGCATATCATGGCAACAAAGGCAAATGACAATGAATTCTCCCTAAGAACTCCCTTCGGGAGAGCTCACTGCTACTTCCTGAGCCCCCACCCATCCTGTCCCCAGCACTTAGTCTTGCAACCGAACAGCCCAGGTTTCCTGGCAGCCGTTTAGTCGTTCACTTTTGAAATATTTAAGTGTTTATATGTGGAGACATAGTCTAAAGACTTTCCAATTCTACGTAGTAGTACTCTTATTAACAAGGGTAATCTGGTAAATGGGTAAGTTAGAGTCATCATAACTTCCTAAGATCTTTAAAAGTCGAAAGAATTCTTCACAAATCGGGGTGGGGGGAATAATTTTGTAGTTTAAGTGTCTTATTTTGTGTTTAGAAAGTATCACCAAACTTGTAAGCAAAAGGAGCAGATGAACACACCTTTTGGGAGGAGACTAATGTTCTTCTTGCATTAAATGCTATAAAAGCAGTATTATTTCCTCATCAACAAAAAACTGTTAACACCACATGGCCAAGTGCTTAAGATTTTTAGATGAATCAAACCAACAGAAAATATACATAAGCTCTATAAATCCTAAATAACTGGTGCAAGCTTTTGAGTTTGGGGTGGGTAGGTCTATTATTGGGTTGACCAAAAGGTTTGTTTAATTTATAAACTGTTCTGCGGGAAACAGGGCAAGGAGCCCGAGTGGGGTGGTCATACAGGGCCACGACCAGCACTGAGCAGAATGTCCCCAGAACCGGGTAAGCTCCGTCAGCCACATCTTTGTCCCCTCCACTTACGCTTGCTAAGACCAAATTCTGAAGCACAAAGATACAAGATCTAAAATCTCTATCGGCAGCCCTGTTCAGGATAACGAGAAAAGGTAGGTTTAAGTTGTGGTTCAGGCAGTTCCACCCCGGTCTGTCCAGTCCAATGCCAGGCGGTTCATCAGTAACTTATTCTTTCAAGCAGAATAAACTGAATGAGGACAAGAAAAGTCACGAGAGGCTGCTGCTATCGACACAACACTGTGTTTGGAGAAATTTATTTCTGTTCTGGAGAACTGAAATTCTCCAGAAGTAAAACACAGAATTCCCAGGAAGTGGCACGGTAACTGTACCACCCAATGCACTCAAATAAGGTTCCATTGAAACAGACAGTCCTCACTACCTACCTCCTCCTGCCTAATTACTTATTATAAGTACTATAAACCCAGGAGTGACTATCAGTGTTAAACATTCAGTGAGGTGATAAAATCCAGATCCTGTGAGCCACTTTTGGGAGGTGTTTCTAATTTTTCACCATTAAAAGAAAAAAAACTATGATAAATGGAGATGTCTTTTCAATGTGCCCAAACCTATTAATATTGTTTTAACCATGTGTTTTCACAAATGAGCAGTTGCCTCCAAGTCCATGCTTATATTTAAGAACTTCTACCAGTGCCCTGCACTGGGGTTCACCTTCATCACAGGAAGCCAACAAAGGTCATTGGTATTCAAAGGGAGGGCAGACAGAATGTAATCCAAACGTTGGGCTCAGGCTTCTGTTACTTTGTGAATCTTACTTTTCCAACTAACAGGTGATCTCCATGAGGAGAGGTGCTTCACTATTCCCATTTTTATATCTTTATATTTTTGATTTCCCTGTGGTGCCAATCACAGTGCATTACACACAGTAGGACCCTAATAAATGGCTGCTAATCTGAACAGCAAGCATCCCCGTGCCATTGTGCCATCTGGTGTGGGTCTGGTTCTGACACCCCCGTGAGGCTGGGTTAGGGAAGGCCTGGGGGGGTTTCTGACTTGTGCTGGGACCCTGGCACCCATCTGGGACCTCTGGCGCCCACACGAAGCTGGCATATCCTACCACTCTGGGGATGACCTGACATCAAAACAGCTCCCAAGAAAACTGTGGCTTTGAACCAACTCTCGAGTCTACCACACTCCGGCCACTAGTCCTTCAAGATTAGACTAGAACCAAACTGCTTCCAAGAGATACTGGAAAGGAGAATTCGCCCTGTTTGCTGACTGCCTGTTCATGTTTGGCTAGGGAGTGAGAATAACCTTTGTCCCCATAAAAGAAGGATATGAAAAATTATGTCAACTGCCTAAACAGGATTTACATGAGCTTAACTGGCTATTACAGGACACCGTGAACCTTGGAGCGGCTTCTGTCATTAAGACAGTCACTGGGAGCAGACGGCACGGGGGGCGGGCGGTCTGGCTGAGTGCAGCTGGGCAGTGCGTGTGGTGGGGTGGCAGACTGTGGTGTGCAGGCTGGCACCTCAGTGCATCTGGAACCTTCTGATGGACACACATCCTTCCCTCTCTGCAGAGGCAGCACAGGGGTCAGATGGACAAGCTGGAATATTGCTTTTTATCTGGGGCACTGCCTGCTCAGTTAGTCAAGGGGCAAGAATACTTGGTCCAAGCCAGAAAGCAGAGCTTCCAGCCTCAGCTTTGCTACCTTGTTCAGCTGCAGTTTTCTCATCTGTAAAAGGATGGAACTGACTGATATCCCTTTCCCGCTTTTCACATCTATTCAATCCTTATGATTACTCCTCCTGATTGAGTTTGAAGTCAGACAACATCTCCCCACTGCACTGCCACAGCCTCCATTCGTCCCCATCGAATCCCACCCAAATCACTGCAATTCCTAACTCATTGCTCTACCTTTTCATTCTCCATGCTGGATCAGTTGTTTTTTTTTTTTTTCCCTGAAATTTTCAGCTCTTGAATGTTTGAACCTTGAAAAGACTCCCTTCTGGCTTTTGCACCTGTAGTGCCCCACCATGGAGTCTCTGCCTGCCCCTTCAGCCTTATTTCCTTCCCCACTGCTCTCCACCTGGTCAGGTCCCCAAATGAGCATCGTGCATGCTCATGGGCCTCTCTGCCCTCACGTATATCCTCCTGTGCCTAGCGTAGTGCTACTCCAAGTGCGGTCCTCGGAGTGCCACTTCCCTGCAAACTACTACTGATGTGCAGTGAGTGAGCAGAAATAAAGTAAGGAGAAACAGAATGAACGAACGAAAATGAAGCAAGCAGCCATGAAGTAGAAAAACTGAGAGCAAGTGTTTGGAAACTTTTATAACTACATCACAGTAATTTTATGTCTGTTGAATCTAATAAAAATTTGGGCTTTTATTTTATGTCTTTTTAAAATTTCATTTTTTTCTAGTAACTCACTTTTATAACATCTTATAAAAGCATTGGATCGAAAAGGGAAAGAACCCACTGGTTCACCACCACGTACAGTCAGAGGAGCTCTGGCCAGAGCCATCCTTCCTTCCCCTCTCCTGGGCTGCCAATTTCGGCCTCACCAAAGTCTCTGTCTCAGAAGCCTTCTCCATCCCTTCCTAGAACGAGCCTGATGTCTCTCCTCTGTGTTCTGATGGTGTCTGGCGCATACTTCTAAGTACAACTGTGACTGCTGGCTTCTCTGCAGGTGTTTCCAATGCTTATGTCTTCTCTCCTGACCTCGAACAAGGTGCCTGGCACAGGTCTCAGTGTGCCATTAAGCACTGATTGAACTGAAGAAGCCCCCTCCAGTTTCTTACCCTAAACTCTGGTCACATTTATCCATACACCCCTTGAGTGTAAAATCCTTCTGGCCTGTGCATCTCCTTGGTGCTCTGTACAGAATGGGCACGGAGGAAATGAGGAAGACATGATAAGCACTGCTTTCCGATCAGGTGGTGAACTCTTTCTGTCACCCATCCAGTTGCACGGCTCCTTGCTAGCCCTCGATCTGGTCCTAGAGTTAATACGTAAGAAAGTCAGACTTGCAGGTCCAATGATTAGTGACTGCGTGCGGTGAGTGCCCGGGGACGGAGCAGCCTCTCAGCAGTGTGGCAGTGCAGCCGGACGGGACGAATCACCCCTGTGCAGCTTGCATAAAACTGAAGGGTCAGTCCAGGAAGCAGAGAAATGAGATTCCTAAAGTTTTTGATCAAGTTGAAAAGTTCATTTGATTAAAAACCAAAAAAGGCATTTCATGGAAAACTCCACAGCCAGAGGAGATAGAATATTACATAAGAAACAACTTAAAAGCCCAGAAAATCCTTTAAGCACAAATTAAGAGCATGATTCCCACCATATGGAACTAATTTCTTTTTGAAAGTTGGTAAGTCAGAGTTTTCACTGGGAAATGGTCGGTCGGTTCCCTGTGTCTTCCAGAGAAGGTAGCTTGGGAAACACGTTTCCTGAACCTAAGCCTCTTGGGCTCTCATCTTAGATTTTTTCCATCTGAAGCTGTGGAAAAATCCTCTCCCCTCCTCTCTGCCTTAGAGTCCTTTCTTTAAAAAAGGGCGACGTGATCACCTGCCCATGTTCAGGACACAGAGTACAACATCATCCCAGGGCCTTCCAATGGCGCTAGCCCGGGAGCCTTGGTCGACTCGGAAAGACAAGCAAGCCCCAGAGACAGGACATGTGATTCCCCCCAGTGGAGAAGAGACTCTACTCCTCATTCAAATTAAGAAGCAGAGAATTAGCTGATGAAAAAAACAACCAAAATTTGAGACCTAGAAAAAGTGAATTATTTTGAAAACAACATGTTGACTAACTGATCTGTACAATGTACAAGCAACTGAGTTCCCCTCACTGAGACACACCCCATCTTCACACTCTGAGCTTTGGGGCTGCTTTAAACAGCATTTTATCTGTTTGTAGAGGGGCTGGATCCCATTGACAAAGACGGGAACTTGAAATTTTTCATCTGGGTTACGTGACACATTCTGGAGCTCTGCTCCTGGAGATTTCCACAGAGGCAAACAAAGTTACCAGTGCCAGGAGGCATCAGTGACAGGTCTGTGTGGGCAGAGAATTACGGACGAAGGCAGGGCACACGCTTCCTTTTCTGTGAGCCACATTTATCCTATCCTGTTGGCACACGTCAGGGAGGCTGTGAGCTTTGTAGTTTGTGCCACAAAGGAGCCGAGACAGCCTCCACGCCCTTGTTTTGGGGACGGCCTTTCTTTCTTGGGCACCTTAGGAGGCAAGAAGCTTCCTCTGCCCTGCCAGATCCTCAAGAGAGCAGGACTCAGAGCCATCCGTGAAGTTCTGCCTGTTCTGGGATGAGAGCTGCCCCAGCAACTCCTGGCTGGTTGGAGCCAAGTGTGGCAGGAGTGAGTGGCCTGAGGGAGTACCCTTTCCTGAGAGAGTGCACGCGGCCTGCCATCCTGGGAACACACAGGGCGGGCTCTGCAGTGGGCATTTTGGAGGAGGCAGCTACCCGCCCAGGACGTAGGCTCACCTGCCTGGCATTGGCTTTCAGGAACAGAGCCGCAGGTTTGATAATTCTACTTCCTGACCAAAGGGAGACAGCTAAGTATCCCAACTGCTGGGATCAAGAAGAACCCACTGGAAATGTGAAAAGGGAGCGCTGATGGTTATTATTAGCAGTGGCTCTGAGTCATTAAACCAAAGCTCAGATGAGAGTTCGCCGGGTGGTGATGCTGACGTCTGCAGGTAAACTCCAAGACAACTAAACGGTTCCTCTCAAGTCTCTCACCACTGCTGGTGTCTCCTTCACGCACCCGCCCTCAAAGGGCAGGCGTGTCCTCAGGTTGTGTTCTTGGCCCTTGCCAAGGCTCATTTCTAGCACTACCACTAGACCATAAGGCACCTTTGTGCAAATTAGAAAGACACACCTTTCTCAAGACAACTGCCAGAAGAATTCCTAGTTTTTATGTGAATCTTTAGTGGCTACGAAGCAGTGGCACCCTCTCGAGTTGTTCAGTGCCACCTGCCCAGGTGAGTTGCTCTGCTTGACTCTCTATCTGCGCAGTTAAATTCCACGGATTCGAGTATCACCCTACACAGATGGCTCCCAAATCTAAATCTCTACCCTGACACCCCTGTCCAGAGTTCTGGACCTTCACGAGAAGGTACGATGAACTGCTTTGGGGTCATAGCTACTAGGGGCGTTTCAACCCTTCACACACAAGGGATATAAACTGGACTTGATCCAGCTGCAGTCTTCCCTCAGTTACAAGCTTTAGCATTCTCCATGGGAAATCTTGGAGTCATCGTTAAGGCCTGCTCCTTGGCCCCCACAGCCAATTCATCACAGAGGCCTCTCAGCTGCTCCTCCAAGGTACCACTCCCGTTCCTCTTCTCCTTTGTCTTTCCTCCACTCCCACCCCCGTCACTGGCTTGCTTCAAGCTGTGACTCTTCCTTGCTTGATTTATATTTTAAGGCCTCCTACCTGAACTGCAGGCTTCCCTGCTTGCTCCTGTGCACTCTGTTTAACACATTACATTTATTTCCTGTTAGTCTCTTTCTCAAAAACCTTTGATGGCATCTACTGACAGGCAAACAAAGCCGGATGTCCTAGCCCTGCACTTAAAAACCATTCACGTTCTCACTCCACCTACCTTAACTGCTACCCCCCTGCCTGCCTCAAGTCACACGGAGTCCTCAGGATTCCCAAGCAAGGACACTGTCTTGCCTCCCTGCCTCTGTCCCTACTGTTCCATCTACCTGGCCTGTAACTTCCTATTTTGCTATGAACTAAAAACCTGAGGCTCAAATGCCGTCTCTTCTTCAAAGCCTCCCTGACCCTCTGCATCAGAATTAAGAACTTCCTTTTCTGTACTCTCTTTGCACTCTGTTTATGCTTGACTTTGGGCATTTATGGTGCCCATCTTAAATTGATAATTTATGGATGTGTTTGGAGCCCCCAACAAACTAAATCCTTGAGGGCAAGGATCTGATTTATATAGACAAATCTTTTTGGTCTTCTGAGCCAAACCCAGCAAGTGCTGGGGACATACTGAATGAGTGACTGAATGGTAGAGAAGTCCCCTCATGGTCAAAGCAAGCCCATAGACAACTTAACAATGGTCTGCTCTGAGCCAGCATGGTTCACAGCGCCGGCCTCACAAGGGCAAATGAGTGCACTGCAGCACGTCAGGCGGGGGTGAAGGGCACTTTCCAAACCAAAAAGTCCACTTAAAACAAAGACACATTTATGCCATAACTCACAACCCACATCAAATGCAATTCCTGGAAACCGCGAGCTCTGGCAGGGGGCCTGGCACTGTGGAGGAGGGTTGGCAGGATTTGGGACCTCTTTCTGGAGTCCCCTTCTGCCCCCTGCCCAGCTCCACCAGCCAGGCTGATAATGCATCACAGGAATCGGAACATGCCTCAGAATAGCGTTCACCCGGGAAGGCGAGAGCCTGGGTGGGAGGGAGTGATGACAAAGGAGGTGCAGGTCTCGTTAGCAGCACTGTCTTGAGAAAATCGCAGACTTGACTGCAAGTTCTGACTGAGTGGAACAGTGCCTTCAGTTCTACTCTTGAAGATACATTTACAGAGAAGAGAAATCCAGCAAACACCGAGCTTCATTTGCACAGCTCAACCGCTCGACCTGCGTGTTTCACCTTCGGCTCCATGTAATATTGGGTTATCCAAACCCACACTCATCTGAGGCTGGATTCCCCAGTTTCTGGGAAATAAATGACCAGAAACACACATCTTCCAAGATGGAAACTAGGAGGGGTAGGACGACTTTGCTTTTCTGACAGTGGAAAATGTGGCTGTCTGCATACACCACTGTTCTTTATGTGTCCGCCTCCCGCAGAAGCCCAACTGGCACGTGAGAAAGGGAAGCGCTCTCAAGTCCAGGGAATCAGACGTTTTCCCGACCATCTACGCTTCTGTTTGCCTTTCGCCGTCACGTGGATGGCCTTAACACCATTAACCCAGCCACCCCCATCATCATGCCAACAGAGGAAAAACAGCCCTCTGTTGCTGCCCGGAGGAGAACGAACCTCCGCCCCCCGCACTGCCTTGATCCTTGGAGCTGTGTCTGCTCCCTCCGTCTAATGCTTCTTCTCTCTAAGGCAAGTCCCTTAAAACTGTGGCAAAATAAATAAATAAATAAATAAATAAATAAATAAATAAATAAATAAAACAAAACAAAACACAACTTGCCAGCTGCCACTACTCTCATTTTCATCAAATCAGAGCTCATCAACACTTTGGGATAAGTGGTTTCTTGGGAATCAAGGAAATGCGGTAGTTATTAGTATGCGTTCCCTCTGTCGATTGCTGCACTACAGGTTGGGGACTAAACACAACAGGGAAATTGAGGGCTTATGCATACAGATTCACCTTCAAAGAAGGGAGAGTCTACGTCATCTTATCTGAAGACACCAACGTCTTATAAGCCGTTTTGTGGAAGGCCGCTCACTGCCTGCAGGAACTCTAGTCTATTGGGACTGAACTGTTTCATTAAACGTCTGTTCCGGAAAAGTCACTGTGTGACCAAAGGGAAGAAGAGGCCATCAGGTTCTCCTTTCTATGGGTTTCCCCTTTCTTTCTCAGCCTGAGGCCAAGGCAGACGACTGATATAGCCTTGCCCATCCTTCATGGATCTCTGGGTAAGGATAACATCTGGTTCTCTGGGAAACTCACTCTTGGCACTGAAGAGCAACTCTCTGGGAGAGCGGCGGGATGGGCCTTGGCTAAAGAACAAAGGATGAGGGCTTGTCTGGGTGGCTCCATTGCTGGGAGCACTGTCCCGGACACCAAAAGGTTGCAGGTTTGATTCCCCGTCAGCGCACAACCCTGGGTGGCAGGTCAATCCCTTCTGTACACACCAAATGTACAGAAGGCAACTGACTGATGTTTCTCTCTCACATCGACGTATTTTTCTCCCTCCCTTCTCTAACATCAGTCCAGAAAGACCTCACCCAAGAACCTAGGGTGAGCCGAACTCGGCCGAACTCGGCTGGGAAGGGTCAGTGCTGCATACTGGAAGGAGCCTGCCTCTCGGGCTGGCGCGGTCGGTAACACCGCTGCCCCACACCCCAGCGAGCTGAGGCTGGGACATGGCCACAGGCCTGCTGATCCAAGGCCTGAGGCCACAGTGTGGTGAAATTCCTCCTGCTGACTCACAGGCGAGCCACAGCTGTACAAAGGAATTCCATTTTGAAAGATGATATTCCTGACATTTCTCCGAGCGCTCAGATTTTCCAGTAGGTTTCCTTGAGCAGTCTTTCTGTCATCCCAACTGCAGAGGGATGGCTCAAGATTTCCAAAGTGAGGTGGAAAGGCTCATCATGGTTATAAAATTCCAACGTCTTCCTCCTTTTCTCTGAGAGACCCGAGAGGGGACCTGTGGAAACAGAGGGCTGACCGGGTCTGGTGGGCACTGATCCGGAGCGAACAGACACCTGGAGGAGGCCCAGGAGGGAGTGCATTAGTAGTCAGGACCAGACGGGGCGTGCACACTTCCTGCTGGTCTGGCTTTGGGCTCCTTGATTTTCTTTTTTTAAACTGCACGCCAGCCGGAGAGACAGAGGAGTTCTATCTGGTTGAAACTATTGTGATGGGAATGTCTCCGCTGGTCCTCATTCTGAAGGTACTTAAGTTGAGACCTCTTCAACAATGAAAGTAGATCTCTCTCTCCCCCTCCTTCCCTCATCTTCCCCTTCTTTAGGTCTATAGAGTAAAACTAAAAAATAAAAACCTCTCACACACAAAGATCCCTCCCTTCCTTCCTTCCTGGTAATTTTCATGACTGGTGATAATGGTGGTAACTTTTACTTCTTTATACGTTTACACTAGGACACACACTTCCTGCAGGCAGCGTCCTGGCCTCTCGCAGTCACTATGACACACTCAGGCAACAGGTAGGTCTCAGTGGAAATTTGTTGAATGAATAAATGAATGACTAAGTGAACACACGGTTAAATAGATGAGTGTGCACTCATAAAGTTATATCTCATGTAAATACATTAACATATCATGCAAAAAAAATAGAACATGGAACGCAAGGAAAAGGCAATTTTCTCCAACGTGTCTTTGAAACTATGATAGAGACTCATGCTGAAGAAAAATATTAATCAAATGGTTAGTGGCTAAATTTCCAATTCATAGACTGGGGGAGAAAAGTCCATGAAAGGAACATGTTTGGAGACTTTCCCTCCTACACCAGGGGACCACTCTCAATTTGTAAAAACATCCTCTTTCCTTTGGCTCTGCCATCTCATAGGAAAAAAAAAATCGTAGGATGCAGACACCTCTTCGTAGGGTGACTGTGCAGAGCGGCATTCAACATGGGGTCTGGGAGCGAGAGGGGACACTGGTGACGGGAATCACAGGAGCAAACTGGGACTGCTTGTGGGAAGCTAAGATGCCGTCCCTCCAAGCCTACCCAAACCTAAAGCAATTTCTTCGTTGTTGAAAAAGCATGTACTTTACTGAATCTTCCTCATCTGGAATGCTGTGGTGAGTTTTTATCTTGAGAATTAATTCTTAGAAAGTACAGTGCCTTGAGCTTCTCCGGGAGTCGTCAGTCCTGGAGTTAACTCTTCAAACACAAAGTGTGACCCAGGCCATGCTTCCTGGATGACGCATCAAGTGAGACGTTGTGGAAGGGTTCTGCAAGGGGAGTGCTTCACTCTTGGTGAAAACAGAATATAAAAACATACCCTAGCTGCAGCAAATCGAACAAAGCACAGCAGCCCCTCGGACGCACTTCAGAGGGAAAGCGCTTTTTAACATACTTGCTTCCTGGGGTAGTGTGTCCACAGCGCAAAATCAAACTCAGCTTGCCTGGCTGCGAAAGCTTCAGTTTTCCCATTCTCGCTGCCAGAGCTGAAATGCCAACAAATGCTGGGAACTACGATTACACACACTTCATATTTTACATTCTGAAACCCCCAAGGAATAAGCTCCAGAGAACAGAGTCCTATTTCTTCAATGGCAGCTGAACAGATACCGCCCTCAAGCTGCGCTGAGCGTGGCTGAGTCTGGCATGGGGGGAGCCAGACAAAGACCTCACAGATCCTGCCGGTCTGTGTGTACCCTCCTGGCATCTGCAGCCGGCCGCGGCCAACTTTTCTCATTCATTTCCTTTTTCGTTTTTAACTTTCTGAGTTACTCAACCAGATTCTTACGGGAAAAAAAAAAAAAGGCGAAAACCCACCACCACCACCACACATATAACTCAGTCATAAGGAAACGCAGTCACCGCCTCTGACAGGTTGGAACCTGTCTGTCTCAGGCGAGGAAACAAAACCCCAGTGTTCTTCAGGCCAACACTGTCCCCTGCCCCCGTGTGCCAGCTAGGCGGCCAGGCTGACTGCGTTCAGATGACAGGTCTGCTTTGCCAGAATTTTCCTCCCCAGCTGTAAATTAAATTGTAAATTCATTTCACTGCCACGGTGCAGTTTTCTCAGTTCTGTAGATGTTAAAACAAAAACAAAACAACCCCCCCATCTTCCTTCCTTCCTCCCTCTCTTGCTTCAAAAATTAACACAAGGGCCACAAGGACCTCAGGAAACGCTGACAATGACAGGACCTATGCTCCAAAGGATGACTCTCGAGGCTGTCACCTGCCTTCCTCTATGGGCTCTTCGTCACATTTCTCTGTTGAAGGAGTGTTAAAAATCTTCATGAGAAGGACTTCGGGAAGGGCCGGCTTCTCGTTGCTTGTATTAAACTAAGATTTAATACCCCCTCTTGCAGAATTTGCAAGGTTTGGACGCCCACACATGTTCCTCATGTTCTCAGAGGGCAGGAGCTCACCGATGACTTTCTTCCCTGACAGGGCTGCCTCCCGCGCCTGCGGAGAAGGGGTTTGAGAAGCGCCCCGGGAACGAGCAAGGCACTTCAGCACGCAGGCCGGCCCATCCGGCCAGCGTGGGCGTGTGTGTGATGCCCCGTAAGCCTGCTATAAATAATGACTGATGCGATGCTCTACATGGAGGGCTGGAAATAAATTTCTCTTTGTAGCTATGTAACTGCAACAAACTTACAAGCCGTTACACCATCTGAACAAATCTACAGTTTCTCCAACAAGGGCCGGATTCTTGGCTGATTTGCACCCTCGCCCACAAACGCTCTCAGAAAAGAAGGCTCAATTGCTACCTTTTTGTAGGAGCTTAGAGCTGCTCCTTCTAAAGGCTGGGGAAAACCTCTGTTCTACAAGGGTATCCAGTACCCTTTTCAGTGGGAAACACATTCAAACACAGAGCTTGCGTACGCATAAACCATTTCTCGGAGGACAGATAGGAAATGGGTACCTGGTTGCCTTGAGAAAGATTAATTGGGAAGTTGGATTTAGTTTTCACTGCAATACTTTTAGAATAGCTAAGCATTTCCCTTTTTACCATAGAGATTGTCATATCATTATGGATTAACTCATCTCTTTAAATTACATTGACATTGCTCTTCAGTCAATAAACAATACCACGTTCATACCCATCTCCGTATCACTTATCCCCATGTATTCCCCCAGATACGCATTGGCTCGGTTGCTAGAAATAACACAGGAATGAAGGCAAGAAATAAGAAATGTTGCTCTGCCTTATGCCAGAAATTGAGGAATATAAAATGAAAATGAGTAAGAAAAGCAGAGCTCAGGATGACAAGCCCTAATACAGTCCTGACAAATGAGACAAAAAGTGTGAGTCTCTGGGCTCTTCATCCTGCACCCCCCTCCCAGACGTTTCTTCCCTCACGACTCCCTCCCCCACACCCCCTGACTCCTCCTCCTCTCTGCCCACCCCACCCACTCCTTTCACTTCTTTTTTCAAAATTTGTTCTCAAAAATATAAGAGTATACACTGTTACCACCATTGGTGATACAATAAGACACAAAATGAAAAATCAGTGACTGCTCACGCCATCCTAAGCTATTTTGTTTTGGCTCTCTCACAACTTTCTCCTTGTACATACCTACGTACAGATGGCTTTTACTACTGTTTTTTTTTTTTAAACAGCAACAACAACAAAAAATGGGACTGAAGTGAGCACACATACCTCTCTTTAACTTTTTATTTTTTAACATATTTATCTCTCTGGGCCAAAACACTCAGGTCAATAAATGTAGATCTAACTCACTCTTCCTTTGAATAGTTGCATAGTATCCCGTAGGGGTACGCCATAATTTATTCCACCAATTCCTCATTGAGTCTGTCCACCTTTGAAATGAATTCACTGTTCAAGTTTCTTTCCTGGATCACTTTCCTTCGTTATAACTGATAATGCGTATGGAGCATTAACCGATGCCAGACCCTGGGATAAACAAGCCGCATGAATTCAACTTGCATAGCAACCCCACGGGATAGGCAGTACTGCTATCCCATGTTGTGCATTAGGAAACCAAGACTTAGAGAAATCAAAGAGTTTCTCCAGCATCACAGAGCTAGTACATTGTGGAGGTAAGTGTTACCTCCAAGTTTGATTCCCAAGCTTCTCTTAACTGTAAGCCAATACTACCTCATTTTCACTGTTGCCATGCAACCAACCCCCTGTCTCTGGTCCAAGGTTAGCCAGATACTTACAACTTCAAAACGGATCAATTGACTAGGAGTTCCACAGGTACCTCTAAATGGAGGTGTTCAAGCCTTTACCTCCTTTACCTCCACACCTGTGTTTACCCTGTGCCTCATCTTTGGCAAGTCGCCCTGGAGCAAGGCACTGACTGACTTGAGTGCAAAGCATGCACCTTTTCAGAGCGGACTGTGGTCAGAGATCCTAGCTCCGGGGTTCACCACCACCGTCTCTATTTTCGTGTGCACACAGAGGCTGAAGCCATATTCACAAATGTAAGTAGGGGTTAAGTTTCTCTGAGATCTACACAAAAGGAAACTTTGAACACCCTGTTTTGAGATCACACCAATAATTAACTTCTCACCATGCTTGCTACACCTATACTCAGCACCAACCCCTAAATTCAGTTAAAGCCCCAGCCTTATCTGGGGGAGGTAACAGGAGCAACTAACACCACAATTCATACTAGTTGAGTTACTAGCTAAGACAGTTCTAATTTTAAAGAGAAGACTGTAACCAGTCAACTAGAGAGCAATCCAAGAATCTAGAATGAAAAAGTACACCATGGCTTATGATTGCTCAGAAACCAGTGACAGCCAGAATGTACAACAGCACGCTGACAGCATTTCCTTCTTTGACAGGTCAAGCAGATGGCCAGACTGCTTTCAAATATTAGAAAGGCTTTCTTTGTAGTGGATTTGTGTTTTTCAGTCTGCTCCTTAAGGGTGTCCAGGACCAGTAAACAGAAGACATTGGGAGACACTGAGTCAGTACAAAGTGTGATTTCCAATAGTCAGAGATGCTTCACAGTGGGCGTTTTTGCTCGGGGCATTTAAGTGTGGGGGAAAAATGAACACTCAACAGCTTGTTAAGTATTCACGCTTTGAATGAAAAGGGTATAAAACCTTGAACTCCCTCCTAACCCTGAGACTCTCGTGGGAGGTGGGACAGGTAAGTTCTGATGCAATTATCGAACATAGTACAGAGCAGTGATCTTGCACAGCTCAGAGCGGGTCCGCGTGGGTTTTCTGGAGGGTGGAAGGGCAGTGCCAAGGAAGGAAGGAGGAATGAAAGTCACATTGCCACCTTCCCACGCGTGTACCATGTGCAGACCGCTGGAACCCAACCCCTCGATGATGTCATTGTCCAGGGTGTGCGGCAGCTTGCCTGTTGGGTTTCACTCCCTCCTCTTTGCCATCGACCCCAGAAACTCATCAAAGTCTGATCATTTCTGCCAAATGGTAACAGGGTGTTTGCACCAAGTTATATTTCTTCTTAGGAAGTTCACTGACAAATAAAATCCGACATTTGTGAGACAGTGGGAAAAAATTCCACCTTCAGGGCATGCTGCAGAGTATATGTCAAGGGGAAAGCTATAGCACCCGGCTCCACATAGCTGTTTCTCCTCCCACGCTGAAGGACTGGGGTCCAGGAGAAGGATTTGGTCTCGGCACCCCTCAGAAACACAGCTCCAAGATTAACATGCACAGCTCACTGAGCCAATAGAACGACGGAGCCTCATCTAACCCTCAGACATCTCCCCAGTCAGTCCACTGTGTGTTCAGCTCCAGCAAGGGCGGGTCCCCTTAGAGGTAAAATCACCTCCAGCTAGACTGTGTGCCATGGAGCTAAGTATTATAGTTGCAAAGCACCTTGCTGATTGTAAGAGAGAACATTAAGAAACTCAATACATGTTTCAGCCTTGAAACATGTATTCATGTTTCAGGTGAATGAATGTAACAGAATGAATGTTTGCAGCCCCCAAATTCTTATGTTAAAGCCCTGACCCCCCACCCCAGGGTGACGGTATTTGGAGAGGGAGCCTTGGGAGATCACATGGGTGGGGCCCCCATGATGGGATCAGTGCTCTCTGTTCAAAGAGACACTACAGAGCTTGCCTGTCTGTTTCCAGCGGCCACGTGAGGACACAGTGAGAAGGCAGCGGTCTGCACGCCAGGAAGGGGGACCTCACAGAAACTACTTGGCTGGCACCTTGATCTTGGATGCCCAGCCTCCAGAACCGTGAGAAAAAAAAAAAATTTCTGTTGTTTAAGTCAATCAGTCTATGGCACAGGTGGCAAACACAAGGCCTGAGGGCCAAATCCAGCCCTCCACCTTGTTTTATCCTGCCCAGCACCTTGTTATCCGGCCAGGCAACAGTTAACAGCTAGCCTAACAGTTAAGGAGTAGTTACATTTATACAGCCCTCAGAATACAATCGGCCCTTTGAAGGCAACCATGAGGTTGCTATGGCCCCCACTGAAAATGAGTTTGACACCCTGGTCTATGGTATTTGTTAAGTGGCCTGAGCAGACTAAAACAATGACTTTAGGACTTCTACAGAATTGGAATTCACAGAGGAGGAGTGATCACAGCCTGAAGGTCAAGACTTCATAGAATCTAATGGATACAGCAGCAAGTTACCTATTTTTGACATTATCATGTTAAAAAACTCAATGTGGGGTATTGGGTTATACTTAAGATCACATTTGAGATCCCTTTTGAAAATATTTTAATTATTCGAAAGGCCATATTTGTTCAACAGAGGACATTTAAAAAGGCTTAAAAACATTAACAAGAAAATAAAAATCACCCACATCACCTCAGACATTCAGACCCTGACCTGCTGGTGTTCAACCTCCTGGAACAAGAGGGCGAACCAACTAAGACCACCAGGCTCTCCTCCTGGGGGGTTTCTCCTGACCATGCCCACCACTGTGCGCACGCAGTCATCTTAGAGTCCCAACCTCTTAGACTCACACGGGTGTTCCTGAGAAGCGATCCCACCTTCAGGATGCTAGTGTGGACATGCACACCCTATCACATCCACACAGAATCACACTGATTGCGTAAGGGGTGGTTAGGGAATAACTGAGAGGAGCACCAGAAATTTCTGTGGGAGGACAGAAATGTTCAATATAGTATTTGAAGTGATTATATATTGTCTGCACTTGTCAACATGCATCAGATCGTACACTTAAGACCGATGGGGGAAGTGATCTGGAAAGATAATGCCAATACCCGTCATCAGAACATGTGCTCTGGTGCAGCCTTCCACAGAATGCTCAAAAAGCAAACATCACTGAGCACCTGCTCCACGGCGGGCTCCAGTGAAAGGCTTCACAGGAACCGCTACTTACTTCCAATAACCACCCTCAGGCGTGCGTCTCTAGGACCCTCCCCTTGTCAGTGAAGAGGATGAGGCTGGAAGGGGTTAAGGAACTGACCCCAAATTCCACAGCTGGGAAGTGGCGAGCCAAAGCTGGGTCCCAAGTCCCTCCGACCCTGGCGGGGGAAAGTTACAACAAACACACGTGTGCCTTCTGACTCAGTAGTCATCCATCCAGCAATCTGTTCCAGGAAGAGATTCAAAAACTGATCCAAATGGTTGTATACAAGGATATGAACACATCATCATTAAAATAGTAATTCCACTTAAGTGTACTGTAAATTAAGTAGGTCCATATGATAGACCATTCTGTATCAATTAATATCAGGTTGAAATAGAATGTAAATGACTCTCATGGTAGGGGAACTGGTAAGTTAAAAAAAAAAAAAGGTTAAACTATGTAATATGACCTCAATTCTGTTTTTTAAAAAACACATTTAAAAACTTCAAGGAAATATATCTGAAGAAAAATTATTATCTTTCAGTGGCAGGATTATAAGTTATTTCATTTTGACTTTTTATATTTTAAACTGTAACACTATAGTGTTCCTTTTATAATTAGAGAATAATTTTATTTTAAAAATAAACAAGGGAGGCCCTGGCTGGGTAGCTCAGTTGGTCAGAGCGTCATCCCAATACATCAAGGTTGTGGGTTCAATCCCCGGTCAGAGCACACAGAAGCAACCAATGCATGCACCAATAGATGGAACAACAAATCTTTCCCTACTCTCAAATCAATAAAAAAATAAATATTGGATATTGCTCTCCCTTATGAAAATACACCCAATAAAGACACATTTTTATGAGAATATTTGTATAGAGCCTAGTTTGAAAATGCCATCCCTGAACAACTTGGGGTGTTAGTGTGATTCAGGAACTTACATGGAACTGTAGAAAGTGAACCCTCAGTCGCGTGTGCAGATCATACATGGTAGGGTTGGAGAACTTGCAAAGCAACGTCCAGTTTATAAAATGAGCCTGAAGAAATGACTACCTTAGCTTGCAGCAAAAAAACATAAAAATGGGAATAAAGTGCTGTTAAAGTCCTCTGATTATAGCAGACAGATCCAATGGCACTCTGAGAGGGATTAGCATCACCGTAAGCAAAAATGCACACAATTTAAATCTGCCACAAACATTGTGGGACTACGCTGTCCAGGGCAGCGGTGTGGCAGAAGGACCGTGGCTGAGACCACTGTTTCTCAAACCCAAGTACCAGGAGGCTCCTTTTTACAGAACATTTGAAGAAACATTCACAATGAGTCATTTCCTATGAAATGCCTCTCATTGGAGAACTACAATGACAAGGAAGAAATTGTATCTTTATATTATCAAAATGAAAATCCCAAATTTAAAAATTTCTGAGGAATTAGAACTATCATTTGAAAAATATTATGAATGCCCATTTTTATCCTGTAGATTCAGAAAACAATTCTTAAAAGGCTTTCACTGATTTTTTTTTTAAAAGCACTACTTTCAATTCTGAGCCATAATGCTGGGGACAGACGGTGCTTACGCACGGCCCCTGCCCTCACACAGAGGCCCCAGTGCGGCGAGGACAAGCCAGTACCGCTGCTCTGGAAGGCATGACACGGGACGCCCTGGGAGCGGGAAGGGGGGGCACACCACCTAGATCGAGGCTGCGGGACAGGAGAGTCCAGGAGAAGTTCCCCAGAGGAGGTGACGACCACGCTGAGACAGCACAGATTAGCGGGACTTGGCTTGACAAAGAAAAACACAAGTGTGACAACCTGGAGGTTGAGGGAGCTTGGCAATCTGCATGCATTCAAACTGAGGGGGATTGTAGAATTCCCCCACACACTGTGTGACCTTGAACCAGTTGTTTACTTCCCAGAGCCTCAAGCTTTTTTATCTGCACAATAAGGAGAACAACACTCACCTTGGAGAGCTGTCATAGAAGTCAAAAGTAAACAGATAAAAACTTCTCACAGAGGTGTTTATCCATAGAACCTAGGTGCTCAGTGTGTGCGGCTGCGGTTCCATAGCACAGAACGAAGGGGGGAGAGCTTGGCTCAGCTCCCTCACGCTGCCCCAGGGCACCCGGCCCAGCCCCCTGTTCTCTTTGCCGGGCCCTGGCCTTGCAGAGCACGCTCTCCTCCCAGAGGCTTCCTCCCTGCCATTCCCTCTGCAGCCCGGATTCTCTTCCCCTGTTCACCATGTAGAGCCTCTCCCTCACATCCTCAGGTTTCTGCTCATCTGCTCAAACATCCCTTATCAGAGAGGCCTTCCTAAACCCTCTGTCTAAAATATTAAAGCCATTCTCCCCGAACTTCATCTTCCCTTGACACAGCTTCTTCTCCACAGAGTTTATCACTACGACCTTCATATATTTACTTCATGTCTGTCTGAACACCTGCAGTAGAACGCAAGCTCCCGGAGGGCAGGGGTTTTGTCTGCTCTGTGTCCTGTGTGCTCCCAGAGCTTACAGCAGTGCCTGGCACACAGTAGGTGCTGAGCACATGTTTGTTAGAAGGATGAGCACACACCCCCAGCTTGAGGGCAGGGACTTTCTTTACTCTTTTGTTCTCTGACAGCCTGACACACAGCGTTGTTTTGCATCGAGTAAACATTTCATAAGCATTTGTTCAAGCATACAATTAAATTACTTTTTACAAATGGCAGTGTTTATCTGGAACTAAAGCTCAACTGACTGTGTTTTTATTGCTTAGCAAACAAATCCAAGATTGTGTTTAAGTGTAATGAAGCCATAGGCTGCTCGGTCAATTTGGCGGGGAAAAGAGCAAAACAGGTGGTCTGATTTCATTAGCCAGTGGAATCCATTACCACATTTATCAATTAGTTTAAAATAACCACAGCCGTTGTTGATGCAAAAGGTCAACACTGATGAGATATGCCCAAATCACTGCTCAGATGAATAAATGAAATAAAGAAAAACAACCCAAGTGTTCCAGAGCTGAAATTTCTTTCTGCCATTAATCTGGGTCCTTTGAGAAATTGCATTGCTGGGACTAAGCCACCAGGATATTAACCCTGCCAAATCTGAAAGTGTTTCTGAATCTCCCTCAAATGAAAATCAAAAGCTTACTTCAATATCACAACAGGTGAACTCAAAATGAGTTTAACCACTTCCCCCAAACATCTGAGACACCGCTGAAATGTAAACAAAATGAAGAGTATACTCTTCAAGTCTTACACCCCGTCCCATGTGCTGCAAGGCTTTATGGTAATTACATAAGTATATTAATTATTTACAATTTCAAGATACTGCTAATATGCCAAGAAAGTGGTCTGATTGGAAAGAAAGGCACCATCAGATTTAGTTTACTACAAACAGATTGCTCTTCAGAGGGTTGGTTTTATCAGCAAGGATTCCAATGTCCGTGAAAGTTCCCTGTTCCTGAGGGAGTGTCTTGAGAACATGTTCAGCTCAAGCCTATGCAGAAAGCCCAAATCAGCTGACAGCACTATGCAAAGAACAGTATCTTATATTGACCTGGCACGATGCACAGCATTTTCACATTTTCCCTTTCCACCAACACCCTCCAGGGAAGCCGTGTCAACAATCCCCCCTCTGGACAGACAGACAGATGGGCAAATGGGCTCAGAGCAGTCAGCAGCCCGTCCACATCCCCACAACCAGCATGAAGCAGAGCCGCACCTAGCACCTAGGTCAGGGGTGTCACACTCATTTTCACCGGGGGCCACAGCAGCCTCGCGGTTGCCTTCAAAGGGCGAATGTAACTTGTAGACTGTATAAATGGAACTACTCCTCAACAGTTAAGTGAGAGCTCTGCACTACCACCGGGTGGAAACAAGGTGCCGGGCCGGATAAAACAAGGTGGAGGGCCGGGTTTGGCCAGCAGGCCTTGTGTTTGCCACCTGTGACCTAGGTCTTCTGAAAGCCAAGCACAGCATTCTTTTAGTTGAAAGAAAATACAGGGGTGGGCAAAAGTAGATTTACAGTTGTAATACAAATAAATAATACAATAATTAATAAATGATAATATAAGAACTTTCAGATACTTATAACTGTAAACCTACTTTTGTCCATCTACCCCTGTAGGCTGACTCTCAAAAACTTTAAAATGAGCAATCTTTTTCTATTCTTTCGTAGCATTATATTTTAAATGGGAATGCACTTTGGGGATACAACTCTTGATGATCCAGTGTAGCAAGTTTTTTTGTATTGTGTTTTTTCTTACCCTAGAGCCAAATGTAGGCAGATTTCTGATGGGCCTGGTTCTTCAGGGTTCTGTCCTTGGTTCGCTGTTCCATTTAATTCACTCTTGTTGGATAATCTCACCCAGTCCTATGATGTGAACCAACAGCTATGTCCTGATGACTTCCAAGTATTTAGATCCAGACAATCCTTTTCTCTGGGCTCCAGACTCACTCGTATCCACCTGTCCCCTGACATCTCCACTGGCATGCGTCACAGGGACCTAACACATCACACCTCTGAAAATCTCATTATATGTCTCTTCTGCCTAGATTTCTTCTCGGGCTCCTAATCTCTATTAATGAATGGTACCATTATCCACTGAACCTTCTAGCTTAACTCTTGGGAATGATCCCAGGTTTCTTCTTCACTCCCTGGATCCACCCAGTCACTAAGTCCCGTATGTTCCACTTGTTAGTACCCAGCGTAGGCAAGGTAGCCATTCTCCGTGCTCCCTCAATACGTTGGGCATACTTCGAGTGTAGAGCCCGTCTGCCATTACTTACTTACGGGCCGTCTCTCCCACCCCACAGAAGAGCCTCAAAGAGCCGACACCACACCTGCTCATTTTGTATCCATACCCCCAACATAAACAGAAGTATGTTCTGAGCTCTACTGCATTTCCTTCATTGAAATGAAGTGAACAGTATCAAACGTCAAATGTCCTGATTAGCTCTTCATGTCAGCGGTAAATTGAAGACTGAAAGAAAATTTTCCAATGCTGATTTCCGTTTTCTGGAGATGGGAAACAAATTTTCAGTGAGCCGTCCTAAGAAAACATCCCCTCTGAGAGGCAGTTTACTGTCTGGATGTTTCTGACTTGAATTCCCTCATCTGTAGGCAAACTTGACAACAGGTACTCCTGGAGATCTCATCTGATTCTAATAGTTTATAACTCCATTGTTGGAGATAAATACGCAGAACTGGACACCAGGAACTCATTGTGAACGGACGGCTCCCCCAGGGGTTAGCAATATGACCAGCCTTCCCCTAACTTTTAAATAAATGATTTACAAGGAGCCTAATAAAACTCGAAGCCACCAGATGACAGTGAAAACTCTAGGATAATAAAATGCCAGTAATGGAGAGATAGGACTTCTGGCCCCCAACTACACTAGCCTTCTTTAAAAGCCCTTGAACTTGCCATGCTTCCTCCTGACACTGGGTGCCTGCATTGCTATTCCTTTCCTTGAATGCTTTTTCGTCTCTCTTCACAAGTTTCCTCAGCTCAAGAGTCACAGCCAGATCGAATCCCCCTGGTAGAGGCTCTCACCCACTGCAATGCATCGCTCTCCTTCACAGCTGGAATTTTCTGTTACTGCGACTATTGGGCTGACGTCCTTCTCCCTCACCAGACCATGCTCTCCACAGGGAAGCATTTTTGTTTTTGTTCATCCTCGTACCCACACCCTTGGCTGAGAGTTGATGCTTAATGAATATTTGTAAAATATCTCCGAAGGTTGTGAGAGGGAGGAGAAAAGTGGCCAATGAGTTTCATTTGGGGGAAATGGCAGCTGTTCTAATAGGCTGAAAAGCCTCTGAGCTGTTCATCACATCCTTGAAAAAGGATCTTCGGCGTCGAGGACTGAAGTCACCTTCTGGTGACAGTGGAAGAATAGGCACTGAATGAGGCCCCCGTTTGGCAGAGCAAGCATGACAAGCTAAGAAGGAGAGAGAGAGAAATGTGACTAAAAATGTTCGGAGTTCCAGGAACAACCTGGGTAAGGGCTCATGGTCAAAATCCAATGTGAAAGTGAGTCCGATACTGAGGACCCTGTGGCCAGCACATCATCTGTCAACAGAACAACAAACGACAACTGGTAGCTGTCTGCAGCACACAGCGCGACAAAAAGCAGATCTGCTTCTCAGAGCAGAACTTTGTCCTCAGATGGCAAAGGGAAAACCAAGCTTCTAAACTTGACTTTCGGCTTCATCTAAAAAGAAGACTTTTCTCACTGAAATGAGTAGAATAAATGGAACTGAATTCCAATATGGGTGGGGCAACCATAAGAATCCAAAATTCCAGGTTCAAATGAAAGATGTTTGGGGACTCCGAAAGTCCGCCAATAAGAAACAGGAGTAAGAAAGACGCCAGGGGAAGGGAATCGAGGAGATGGTGCCAGTTTTCGGGAGGGGAGAGGAACGCATCGGAGGCAATGACACAAGCATGTGATCCTCATCACCGACCCAACACGCAAACCATTTTGGAAACAGAAGACTTGTGAATCCTTAGACACGGAAGTGATGCTCACAGAGGCGGCCTCTCCTAGCGAAGCTGTGCTCGGCTGACTGCAGAACACCAGAGTACCTGGAGTCCACAGGCACCTGAGGGGCCCGATGACACCCGAGAGAAAGAAGAGTCAGATGATATTAGCGACTGGTATCTTCATGCAGATCTAACAGTTGTGTTCAGAGCCTGGCTTAACAGATCTTATCTTGAAGGGATATTGCTAATCTTCCCATATTCTGAAATTTTTTTTTTTTTAAAGGCTAATTAGGTGAAGACTGTTCTCTTGGTTTGAGGAGAAGTCAAAGGTGATTTTCATGAAGAGTACTGTGCTGCAGAAGGACCCAAGTACCAGGCAGCGTGTCCGGTGCAGCAGTCGGCCTGTGTGGGCCAGTCCCACGTCTGGAATGTGGGACCCTACTGCTGCGGCAAGTACTCGGAGCTTGGGGACGAAATGGGTCCCACACTGAACCTGACAAGTTCGGGCGGGCGGGCCACAACACAGGCCGTACAAACTCAGAGACTGAAAGTAAACACAGAGGACGGACTGAACAGGAACATTCCGAACAAAAAGCAGATCAAGATTATGGCGGGTGTTCACACCCCAGGCCCATAGCTGCTTTGACAAAGGTCAACATTTACCTAAAGCAAGTCTACAATCTTTGTGCATCTAAGATAACACACATTTGGGACGTCAGCTCCCTTTCCAGACCCCTCAGTCGACTCCCATGCACTATAGCACAGACCACAGGGCCCCTCATTGTTACCTTGTTCTCCAAACACCACGTCTGTGCTGGCAGTGTTCGTTGTTGACCATCCTGTGCCCACCAATGTAAAAGAAGTACGTATCTGTCCATCTTACTCTTAATCCAATCCCAGAGATTTCCCTGCTTTGCTTTTTCCCGCCTCCCTAGCCTACCACCAATGGATTTCAGGTAACTCTCCTTATGTCTCCTCCTTTTACTGTAATGTATACAATAAGTCATACAACTGCCATTTCTGGAGCATTTCCTCAATTCATGGACATTTTACTTCCCAATAATTGTCAGTTTGACTCAAATAAACTCATAAAAATTCTTGACAGGTTTTTGGATGTTTGCAAACATTTGTGTACAAGCTTCAAAACTAAATCTTGACGATTGTGAACCCCAGAACCCAGCATGCAAAGAGCTGCGTACAGCACAAAGTGGGCACACTGGAGAGTTGAAAACTGTGCTGAAATGCACTGTGTTCGAGTGTCACGTGGTGAGGAAGAATCAAAACAAACTGTGCTGCTCTATAAATTCGTCTCCACTCCCCGTATTTGAGATGCAGCCCACATTTTGTCAACAATAGCAAAGCCAAAGTGTGCTGGCTGGCTTCGGAAGTTCGGGGTTGAGATGTCAGTGGCCGAATCCCCCTGGAGCGCAGCCTACGGAACGTGATGGAGACGGCGCCTGTCATGCCCGCAGGTAAATAAAATGCATGCTCCTCTGTTTCCCAGACGTGTCTGTAGGGAAACTCTGGGGAAAAGTCAATGCTCCTGTAAAATTATTCATGAGCACTCTCTGTGCTCCCCATCAGCCAACACGCCCAGGACAAAGGAAAGAACAGTCTTTTTTTTCCATTAGCAAAATGACTCATTGACTGCTTACTTCCAGCCTCCTTCTAGTCTCTGGCCCATGGCAGGCTCCAGGCTTTCCAACCAAAGGCAACGGGGCAGACCCTTCACCTGTATTTCCCGGGAACTGGGCTTCTGTTCCTTCATGAAATGCAAGTGAAGGCATTGAGAATCAGGGGCAGAGCACAAGCAGAAAAGCACAGAAATGAAACTGCTCCATCTCCTCTCACAGGCTCAGTGGGCTAAGAGAGGTCATGTCAGGGACAGCCCAAGGTACCACCTTCTAAAGTCCTGTCCAGCAACAGCATGCGGATGGTAGCATCTTTGTAATTTGCTGGGAAAAAAATAAAACATCTCCACAAAACAAAACAAAACAAAAAAACCCTCCCAAAAAATGACGACTCTGCCTCGAGCGGTCAGGGATCCTCCAGAAAGATCACCGACGCGCTGATGAAGGCCGTCCTGGGACGTGAACATCAGTGAGGCTGTCTGACGCTCCCGAGTTTCTCACTGTGCTTTCTGGATCAAGTTCACACCCTCCAAGTCCCAAATGTGCCCTTTACCGAGTGCGAATTCCAAGGACTTGGTTTTCAAAGGCTTATCCTTAAGACTCTGCTCTCAGGCCAGGACCCTGAATGGCATTAAACTATCCTGTGAAATGAATCCATAGGATAAAAATAGCATTTGAATCTACCCCAATTAAATGTGCTCCTTTCAAAGTCAACCATGGCAGTTAGAACCTGTGCATGGGATTCAAGCCAAGGAGTAAATTAAAATAAATTCTCAGAAATGAACCACAGATACCAAGAACTGAAATAAAACTTAAGATGTGGGCAGATCCTGCTTCACCAGAAACCTCATCAAGTTAGTGTCCATCCTTCATGTTTCAAGACACATGAAACAGGCAGACGCAGGGGTGGTCACATCCTGCACAGGAAAGCAGGTTGCTGCCTCAGGGCAATGTGATGCAGTGTTCAAGTGAAGCCTCTGCGTACTCAAGAGAATGAATTTAGACCTTTCTGCTTTTCCTTGATGCTGTGGCCTAAATATGTGTGTCCCTCCAACCCCCACCCCAAATGTGCATGTTAAAATTCAACCCCCCAAAGATGCTGGTATTAGGCAGTGGGCCTTTGAGAGGTGCTTAGGTCATGAGGGAGGAGCCCTCATAAACGGCATTAGTACCCTTATAAAAGAGGTCCTAGAGAGGTCCCTGGCCCCATCTGCCTGTGAGGACATAGCAAAAAAGAATCGCTGTCACCAGATACCAGATCAAGGCTGGCACCTTGATCTTAGACTTTCGGCCTCCAGAACTGTGAGAAATAGATTTCTGTTGTTTACAAGCCACCCAGTCTGTGGGATCTGTTTATGGCAGCCCGAACGGGCTAAGATTCCCACCCTGCCCTGTTTTCATGAGTGAGGGCTGCCGGGTCAGCGGAGGGATACAAGTAGCCACGCTGCAGTGGCGCTCTAAGTAGCAAGTCTCTCCCGCGGCGCCCGGAGTTTGGAAACGGGTTTGAGGTCTGGCTTCACTACCCATTCGTGGTCTGATTACTAAGCCTTTCCAAGACATGGTTACTCATCTGAATGCCACGAATAATGTTATTGTTATATAATGACACTGCTAGGAGGATTCAGAGAGAAAAGCGGATCAAGTGCTGAGCCCGTAACCAGTGCTCAGTTTAGCTGCTGCTGCCATTGTTGTTATTTTGATTTACAACAGAAGTCCCTGTCTAGGAGGAAGTCATTGTTCTTAAAAATTAAACATGGGGAAGGCTCTCTCTGGGGTAAACTGAGCAGAGATGGATGGATAAGCCATGGAGAGGAGAACAGAAATGAGCTCAGGGCCCAGAGTCTGACACCAGCACCAGGAAGGACTCTGGCCTCCCTCCACCACCAGAGATTGTTATCAGCAGCCGCTGACAATGGTGCGCTAGGCAGAACGCTGACACGGGAAATTCCACGGAGATCCTCTGGGAGAACCACGTACCTGGGGAAGAAAGCTCACAGCACAGGCTGGCTCCCCTGGAGCTCCCAGACCTCAGAATGAGCAGAGATTCCTGAATGCCTTCAAGAGGCATTCACACATCCTCTGCCATTCACACAGCCTGGCCCCAGCCCTGTGCCCCCTTCACCTCACAGCTGGGGCCTGGCCACCCAAGGCTTCAGGGCTCTGCCCTGAGAAAGAACTAGAAGGCATTTCTGTAGAGGGGCCTGTTTGCCTCCTCTGTTGTCCCATATCTTTTGGGCATCGTCGGCCAGTCCTGCTACAATCTTTACTGGCCTCCCTCCTCTCTTTCTAGGTTGACTCTTGGGGTATTTACGACGATTCACTGCTGTTAAAGCTCCCTTACACTTTGATAATAATGTTAATTCTATCATGAACTCACAAAAGGAATAGCACTTAGCAAGACTAATAAAGAACAAACTTCAATCAGGAAATTCTTTGTCGACTTTCACGCTTCTACTGTAAGAGAGATTTTTGTTCTCAAAGAGCAACAATTGCATCTCAAGAAGAAATAAAGAGTATACATGTCAACTAAGTTACAATGTGACTTAAAGAGGAGGAGGAGGGTGGCAGCAGGGAAAACAGAAAAATGTAAGAATAACAAATGCTGGACATGCACCATTACGGTTCCCACCTTCCCCAACCTTCTTCTGTCTGACCAGTTTCATCTGCTGTCCCTTGGGCTCGAGCCCTTTCAGGGCACGGTGTAACATGAGCAAAGGATTGTGTGTCATGAAAGGAATAAAATTATATTTGGGAGGAGGCTCCAAATGAGAAATATCATCAAGTCAAGACTGGTGAGCTGCCATTTTATCCGACTGTGATTCTTATTACAGCAATTTAGGGCAACAGTTACTGACACCCATCTGTTTAGGCATGGGTTTTAAAAATGAATGAATCATTTCCAAGTTAAAATAGAAAAAGTGGGAGAGCAGCAACAATGTGTCCAGCACCTTGCAGGGTTTGGCTATAACAGGCCCTTTGCAAACCCCAGCTGAGCACTCACAGTCTCTTCCCAGCCTCTCAGCCCATTCTAGACACCACACCAGGACAAGTTTCATCTGCAGGCAAAGTTGATCACTGCGCTATTCACCAGTCTCACGGGCACTCAAACCTTTGTGAATTAAATTCCCTAAAAGATCTCAATATCATGAGAAATGAAAGGCTGAATGAAGCCAGGAGAGTGAGCAGACAGGTTATGAATTATGGGGGGGGCTACAAGCAACCAGAACTCACCTGTAGATGATGCCTTTCTCGTGCAGGAACATGAGCGCCGAAATGATTTCTGCAGCATAGAAACGAGCTCGTGCCTCATCAAAACGACGAGACTTCTGAATGTGGAACATCAAGTCGCCCCCATTCACAAACTCCATCACAAAAAACAGACGGTCCTGGATAGAAGCACAAGGAAGGATCCCATCAACACGGGGTTACCTCGGGCAGTAGCAGGGGAAAGAGGCTGTCAGATGGATGGAGCTATGTCCTGACAGGGGATCTGGGCAAAGCAGGATGGGTCTGGTGGGACAAGATCCCTGGGAGGAGACAGGGAGTACTCCCTGAATCACCTTTAATTTCTACAGTAAGTAAAAACTAGAGAAGGCACCAGGAGCCTTTGGTTCCAGTTCTAGTTCTGCACCTCAACTGATACGTAACCTTGAACTTAATTTCTCTGGACCTCCAACATTAGTAAAGTGAGGACACTGATGCTATTTCTACACAGCGTTTTATAAGCTGGAAGACAGCAAAATAATTGGAAAGGTACATGCCTTTTGCCTGGACCACTCAGGTTAATCATAGGAAGCAAGGGAAATCTAACAGTGCCTTAGCCATCACACCTGGACAGAGAACAATCGCAGAAAAAGGAAGATGCTTTAATCAGCCAAACAGTAGTCTGATGACAGCCTCAGAGTAGCCCCAGCGTTCGAAATCCCATTCGGCCCATCAGAAGATTTCCTGAGCCAGGAGTGGGGACGTAAGGGCAAGGAGGTGATGTCTCTACTGGAAGCAACTTTCAACCTAGCAGATGAAATGGGCTCTTTAAAAAGTGATTGATATAGCCCTGGCTGGCATAGCTCAGCGGATTGAGTGCGGGCTGCGAACCAAACCATCACAGGTTCAATTCCCAGTCAGGGCACATGCCTAGGTTGCAGGCCATGTCCCCCAGCAACTGCACATTAATGTTTCTCTCTCTTTCTCCCTCCCTTCCTTTTCTAAAAATAAATAAATAAAATCTTTTTAAAAAAGCTGGTACTTTACCCATTCACAGAGGGGGTACACAAAGAACCCACCTTCATCTGTGGTTTTACATGCCACTAGCTTTGCTCTGAGTGTAACGGCTGAGCTGCAAACAAAGACTGCGTGTGTTCTCACTCACAGACTCATCACTAGTTTAATCAGGCTGCTCTCGATCAGAAGACACTACAACTGATCATCTCCCATCCTGATTTTAAGACTGTAATTAGAAAGGAAAAAAAAAACCCTTGTACCTAGGAAACGTCTTCCTCTGCTAAGCAGCAGCAAGAATTTAAGAGTGAGAGGGAGTGACAAGATCCACAGCCACAAAAAGAAGACCAAACAACACAACCACCACTCTCAAGGCTGGCCAGGCTGGAGGAGCCGACAGACAGCTAAATACAGCAAGCTGTCTGACTAAGCTAACAGCCTTCATTTGGTGTGACCGACAAGAGGGGGAAGCAGCGTTGGTGGGACAAGCTTGGGTGAGCAACGGTGTTCCATATTTGCTACGGGAAGGACTCAGGTGGACTGAGTGGGTGAGTAGTGGCGTGGAGGGTAGGTATATGGCTAGGATGGTCGAAGAGCTGCCTCCGCCCAGGCAGTCATCACCCGATGTTGTGTTCATTTGGAGGGGGCAGTGGGGGCGAGGGGGTGGCTGCAAAGATGACCCAGGCAGTAAAGCTGCCCTGAACCACCCACAGGCAAGGAGGTCAGCCTCACATGGTTTTGTTAACCAGCCTGTTCACTTTCTTCCGGGCTGTGGCTGGCAGTCATGTGAATTCCAATAGTCTGAAATACCTGACTGCTGGAATGGGGTCACTAGGTGAGTGGCTATTCTGGGAGCCAGTGGACTTGGAGTCAGTTGCCAAGGCAGGAGGAGTCAAAAAGATGAGGGCATTCCAAGGGAAATTTCATCCACTTCTAGTTCGCCCCAAAATATGGTCCTATCTCAAGTCTGAAAAGCCAGACTCTGGACTAAACTCCAGATCTGGGGAGAGGAAGTACTGCCTTCTAATCCTGCTCATTCTCCTCCTTCTCAGGCTCCCCGGCCCAGCCCTGGAGGCAGATTCTCAGATAATGGGGGAGGGGGCTATGAGGAGGCATGTGCACCTACGATACACAGCACAGAGGTCATGTGCTTAGAACTGAAAACAGGGGAATCTTCATTCAGTCTCATTTCCAGGCTCCTGTCTAGAGCCACCTAGAACAGTGGGTGTGACTCACAGTCCTCAGGCGACACAGAATAAGCAAGTAGGAAGTAGAAACCAGTCAGCTGAGATAGAGTATTTCACCAAAAGCAATGGTCCATCCTACTAAAGACCTAAAATAATGTCACAAAGTAAAAACAGGTTTACCGCCTAGCCAAATGTTTTCTTCTGTGTGAAAACGCTCTATTTACACACACCTGTCTTACTGAAAATATCTGCTGCAGAGGTGGTTAAAACTGGCACTTCTTCCGACATTTCTTTTGCAGAGGAGATAAATAACAAAAATCTCCCACTTTTTGCAAAGAAGATCCACTCATCATGAGGTGGTGGCAATGGTGTTGAGTGAGGTGAGGGGCCATTATCAGAGAAAGAATTTCATTAAACATGTCCACAGGGGAAGCTTCTAGAAAGTGTGTGAATACACAGTAGTGGCTGCTGGCAACTGTGATGAGGAAGATGCATTCAGTTAAAAAAAAGTCGTAAATGTGAAGGTTTTCAATTAAGGCCAAAGACGCAGGTATGCGCGGAAAGGACAAAAAGCTACCGAGACAGTGACAGGAGTCAGCTTTCGGTTATGGGGTCTGGGATGACATTTATTTCTTCTTTATTCTTTCCCGTATCTCCAACGGTTTCTAGGCTGAGGGTGAATTACTTTCATAATTGGAAACACATCAAAGTCACACAGACTTCCTCAACATTTGAAAAATTTCAGCTTGAAGATGAAAAATGGGAGACTGAAAAGGTACAATTTGAGTATTTACTAGGCAGGGGACCGGGGGGCGGGGGGGAGCAGCTCCAGAAAGAGGGGCCTTTATGCCCCTGGCTGCCCACTATTGAGGGCCGCTGCTAACCGCCTTCTCCCTCAGTGGCCTTTCTGATGCCCGAAGTCACCAGGCCATCAGGCTTGTTGGAACGGCATCCAGAATGGGACTGAACTGGCTCTGGCTTGTTCCCAGGGCCCCACTGGGAGTGCAGGGTCTGGGCTCTGGTCTGCGGGCTGGGGCTTTCAGAGAGCTTTCATGCTTCCTCTAAGGTTCTCAACAAGAAGGGATGTTTTCTAAGCACGCACTGTGCCGGGCCCTGGGTGGGGACCAAGTGTTGTAAAATGAACGGGATCCCATGCTTGCTCCCAGGAAGCTCGCAGACGTGTGGACAGAGCACACCACCCACAGAGTGCTAAGTGCAGTGGAGGGGCCCAGGGGGCACCACGGGGACCACAGCAGGGGCCTCTGAGCGGCTGGGGAGTGGGGTTTGGGGAAGGCTGCTAAGAGGAGCCAATTGTCCAGCTTGAAGGATGAGAAAGCACAGTCAGGCTGGAGTGGGGATGGAAGGGGGAGGGATCAAGGTGAATGAGCAGGTGGAGTGTAAGGTGTGAGGCAGGATATAGTGGCATCACATAAGGTGATGTCCCCAAGGGCTGAGGCTGCTGAGTGTGGGTCACCCCTGGAACACAGACTGCTGCTTTCATAACTGAGTGCTGGTAGAAAAAAAGCAGAAGGCGAGTTGGGGTGCTTCCTTTCACCCCACCCACAGGTCACCCACAAATGAGCACTGTAGGACTCAGTCCTATTAATACACATGGTGGGTCTCTACCATAATTACAGGCCCAGCGCTGGAGCTAAAACAGGTGGCAGCTACGGGGCTTGGCGTGAAAAAGGCTCCAGGAAGTGTTGGAACGTGCCTGCTCACCACATGTAACGAAACAACATCGGCTACAAAAACAAGTCACCCCAGCTAAGTGTTACTCCTCGGCACGAATTCCATGAACCTGAAGGAAACCTTTCATGTTTGGCGACCGCCCTTTACAGAGTCAAGGCCCGTTTTTGAAGTTGTGAAAAGAGGCGGAAGACAGCCTCTGCCTTTGGCTGCACTGTAGGTCTGTGCCTGTTCAAGAGACAGTCTCACCGATTACTTGACAAACACTAGGTCATACCTCACAAACACGACTGTGAGGCAACCAGAGGAAGGGTTTCTGGGATCCCTGTGTGGAGGGGGCTGGGCAGGATGGATTAAGGTTGCCATGAGTCACTTCTGGGGCAGGGAAGAGCTTCCAAATCCTACCCTGGGCAGCGATAGCAAAGACGGCCCCTTCTATATCGAAGTCTGTATAGGTAGCTAAGCCTCTATGGAGAGCCATTCCAGTATTTCTCAAGCCCGATCTTCTAGAACAAGGGTGTCAAACTCATTTTCACTGGGGGCCACATCAGCCTCACAGTTGCCTTCAAAGGCCGAATGTAATTTTAGGACTATGTACATGTAACTATTCCTTAACTAGGTGCAAGAAGCTCGGCACTGCTGCCGGGCCGGAGTTGGCCCGCAGGCCTTGTGTTTGCCTCCTAGAATCTGAGCCTGGACATCTGCCCAGCTTTCTTGAGGCTTCTGGTGGCTCCAAGGTCAATTTTGCCCTAACCTGCATGGTAGAACCAAAGGTCCCAGAGATTGGCTTAACCTTAGTTCTGAAGACAAATGGCCCAGTCTTTTGTCCCTCCTCCTCTTTTGCCCCTGCTTCAACTAACCGCAGATGCAAGTCATTAAGACAGGTGAAGAAAACCTGGGGGGATAAAAGCAACTTAGGTATCCCTTTGTCCCACACCCTGCTGGGGTGAGTTACAGGAGGCCCGGGAGCTGGTGCCTGGTTAGTGACAGAATTCCTGTCATCACCTGCCTGGCTCCACTAACCCTCTGTAGCCTGTGCCAAGTCTACCCTGACTGTTATCAGTTCAGGACTGTTACTTTTCCAGGCCAAAGGGGATAAAAATATCCCCTTTGCTCCCTGAAAAGACAGCATTGGTATAAGCAGTTTACATGCCCTATAGCCCCTCATAAGGGCTGATGGGAAACTGCATGAAGAAAAGATTCAGGACAGAACAATTGGGTTGGTGAAAGTGACATGCTAAGACAGCACCTGTGACAAGGTACTATCACAAGGTACATGGAGACCTGTCTCAGGAGGGTGACTGCTGAACGAGCAGGAGCCAGAGAGGAGTTCCCTTCGGGTCACTGTGGTAGACAGGCTGGGAAGTGACTATCCAGCTCCCTGATCCTTTTCTCAGAGAACCGCCCTGGCACGGCCACGTGGGCAAGTGCTGGACGTCCTACAAAAGGCTGGTTAGGCCAGGCTGGGCTTCCCACAGTCTCTTTCCCAGAAAACTGAAACTGAGATGATGTTTCAATTTAGGCAGGAAATGAGGAAACTTGAGTTAGAGCGCTGAGGCCACCTTTGTGGTGTGAGCATACGAAATGTCTGCATCTATCAGAGTGCTGAAATCCTGACGAGCAAATGACCTGAAGGACAAGGGAGAAGAACGAAGGAGAAACACAGAGTGAGAAAGAGACTAGAGATCAGGGAGGAGGGGTGAGGCGAGAAGGAAAACCTCCAGTCGGACCCCTGGAGAGACCCGGCCAGGGTCTGCCCTTGCGGCCCACGAGGCGTCCCCTTCATCTCTGAGTCTTCAGGGTCACGTCCCCTACTGCGGGACCCTGGTGAAGTCGCTGCCTGTTATGTGCTAGCAGGACAGTGTTAACTGAAACACACGCCAACTTTTAAGGGGCAGGAGGCGTCCTTATTTATATTTATAAACCTGGGGCTACAACAGGGATGGTGTGAGGATAAAACCAGAAGCGAAAGTGCCTCACACAGCATGAGGCCCAGAAAAGAATCTCAGCAAGCAGGAGCTACTGGTATTACTACTTCACACAAGGGAACTAAAACTAACTCTAGGTGCCCTGCGCCCAAGTCCTGGTGTCACCAAGAGGCAGCACAGCCCGGAGGTGAGGGCTCTGGGGCCAGTGCCTGAGATGTGAAAGCAGCTCCTGCTGTGCTGAGTTTCTTTTCTCTCTCAAAACTCTCATCTGCAAAGTGGGGATAACAAGACAACTGAACTGGCAGGTGTGTGAGGAGGGAACAACTTAAGCTGAGAGTTTCACACAGTGTCCGGAAGACAGGGAGTGCTCAGTAAAGGTTAATCATTATTAACATCACCCTCCTCCTCATTTCCACCTCCGCTGACACCTGCTCCTGGGGCTCTGGGCCTGTAGTGGCAGCTGCAGCATCCTCAGCGGAGAGCTGCCAGATGTGGAGGCAGAGATGGTGGCTCGTGCAACGGGGCTCTCGGATTGGCCAATACAGAGGAGTAGGATGACAGCAGAGACAGCAGCTGCAGCAGCCCCACGACTTGTGTGAGGCAGGAATCTATACGGTTCAAAAAGTCAAGAAGCCACCTCGGCCAGCAGCTGGTGTGAAGAGGCATTTCCTGATACCACATGATCATGACCTTGACTTGGAGGGCTTTTCTTTCTGAGAAGTGATAACTAAGCAAGGGGTCACAAAACTGGATGTGATAACCAAAGTTTCAGTTCTGGTAAGTTTCCTGACTCTCTGAGATCAGATGGTAATTCGTTTCTCTGTTTCAGGAGTGTATGATCATACTCAGGATGATCACTGCCGCAGAAGCAGTTATAGCGGGACTTTCTGTAGCAGCTGTTCTTCTCTCTGTAAAGTTGACTCGTCTCGACAACAGGATGAGATTTTTCCGTTTACACCAAGACTCCACAGAGTCCCTATAATCTACACATATAAATCTTACTGAAAGATATAAAGACACAGATCACCTTTTGGAAATAATCCAAAGACTAGAAACAACATTAAAAGTTAATGACTGATTTAAGGATTGCTTCAAAGCAATGTCAAGCTGGGAGCCACATCAGACACATTTACCCGGGTTTTAAGAATTACTTTGGACCTATTTCTAAACCAATGGACCCTGTACCGAAAGCTGCAGAGTACTCCTAACCTCTGTGGCAGACTAGGAAAAGGAAACCTCAGGTCACAGCCCCATGCTGAATTTCTTCTAAGTGCCACTTGCATTATGATTTCTTTCCGACGAACTCAGCTGCAGGGTGAAGACAGAGTTCAAATCAACAGGAAACAGTTACTGACGTCAAAGAGGTCACAGTGGAAAAGCACCCTCCTGAGGAAATTTGATTGCGCCATGCCTGAACTAGAAACAACTTGAATTTAACCACTTTAAGAATGATTACAAAGGCTTTAAGGGAGAAACAAGGGGAGAGAATGTAATGGCTTCCTTTTATTTTTTTAAATGTATTTTGGGCAGCCCAGAAGATAGCAGAAGTTAATCCAATCACCCAGCAGCCCACCCCTGTTGGGATCGTGGGCATGACACATCCTGTCCTAGCTCAGAGCCCAGTCTCTGGGAAGGAGAAACATGTCTCCAATATAGTGAGCCCTTAGGAACTTGCATTTCAAACCTGAAGGGACACACAGCCCTCTTTTCAAAGACCAAGTGTTTTCCTTGTAAACTAGATGCACCACGGCCATCTCTCTTAATGAAACACGACAAAGCCCCCTGGCACGTGCACCAGATGAGGGAAACAACGAGGCAATCTAACTCGCAGTTCCATACACCGGGAGGCATCTGGGGCAGGATGGTCTTGGTGCATAAATAAGCAGTCAGCATATGATCGGGACACAGAAAGTTGGAGTGCAAGTCCTCCCCTCCTGGCAGAGCCCCTTTGATATCCCCTGTCCAAACACACCTTCCCCTGTACGACTGGGCAGGGCCAGGCAGGCTTGACGCATTTGGTCTCGTTTTCTGTGAAAGACCTGAAACCGCTGAAGGCAGACCCAGATGCCAGCAAGCACAGTGCCTAGACCTGGTGAGGGCGATTAAACCCTTCAGATACTAACACGGCAGGGGGCGATCGTTGTTTCCTGATGCGACTTAAACCAGGACATTAGTGAAGTGGAACACGCTACCAAGATGAGCTCTGGCCATGTGCTTTATGTAACCACAGTGCAGATCAGTGAAGCATCGGGCCTGCGGTTAAAGAATCTATGGACAAGATCGAGAAGAGAGGTGGGTCTGCTTGATGCCACTTCAGGGCCCTTTATTTATGAAGTTTTGGGTTTTCTCTTTATAAAAGTAATTCCATGTTTATAGTTCAAATGCACTGCTACCAACACATTTTTCTACACTGGCTGAAAAAAATGATTTTCCAAGTTTTGATGATCACGGATAGGCACGCCTGTAAATTCAGGTGGAGGTGACGGTTTTTATAACAGGCCACTGCCTCAGTGCCTTGGGAGTCAATATTAAATGCCCAGACAGGAGAAGCTGCAGTATTTCGGTTGCTTTCTTTCAAACATACCTGATTTTACATCGATGTTCCCTGAGCTACCCTTTTGCTTCCTACATGCCCCCCACACCCTCTAATTGTGCCCTATGACAGCAGGCTTCACGGCCAGAACCCCTGCAGCCTGCTGACCCTGCTCACATGCCTCAGACCCAGCTCACTTCGGCCGTCTCCTCCCTGCCCAGGGCCCCAGTCCCTGCCGGTGCTGCAGCACCCACGGCTGTTAGGGGCACCCAAACGGGAGCTTCCCCTGCCTACAACTTAGGAAACAAACGAAAAGACAATGCTTATATTCTATAAGGAAGATCTGCCACACTTTGTTTTGGCTTCTAAAAAGTAAAGTGGCCTTACAGCCCACTTGCTTTCTCAAATCTAGGAGAGACCACCTGACATTCGTGGAAGGCAGTGATTTTCAATGGGGGAGATTCTTCCACCCAGGGATGCTTCTAACCCTACCATGCACAGGACAGCCCCCCATAGCAAAGGACCATATCACCCCAAATGTTAGTAGTGAGCAAATGACATCACATTACACAAATGAGTGGTTATTATTATTCTGTGGTGGTTGTTTTGTTTTTTTGTTTTTTTTCTAAAAAGGTTGAACATTCACTAGCTATTTGTAGACCTGTTGACGAAGATCAAGGTGGTGGGGATAAAGTTCTGAACCAGGTGGAAGGGAACTTCCTCCTTCAGATCTGTTCTGCAGGCCAAGTACAGAGGGACACGCTGATGAACAGGCCTCAATTCCACAGACTTCAGAAGGGAACCTTAACCACTCTCTGGGTCAGCTCCCCCTTATCTGCTCCCCACTTTGTTGGCTGTGTCTAATTCAACTGAACCTCCTTTCACCACTGGCCTAGAAGGAGGTCTGGGCTCATTCCCACACCACATGGAGACAGTGGCTCAGCGTTCCCCCAGAGTGAGGGGTGCGGGGGCAAAAGGAAAATCTGGACACAGACGTGGTCCACAGCACAGAAAGAGAAAACCAGGTACTAGGGGAGGAGGGAGGAGTTTTGCTAGAACAACTTTTGTTTTGGTTGGGAATTATACGTGACATCACTTTAACGTTTAAAATATCATATACCATACATACACCGTAAGAATGGAATTAAGAGACTCTGGGAAGAGCCCCCAGACTCCCTTTGTAACATCTAAGCAAGAAATCCTTCCAGGCCGCCCTGAAGAAGTTGGAGGAAGTGAGCCGTCCAGGGGGCATGCTGTTGTGCTCTACAAATACACTAAAAGTCAGACAACTCCCATGGAAAGGAGACAGGAACTCCCTGGGTGGCCCTGAGGGGAAGACAGGGCAGGCCACAGCCCTCCAGCGGAGCAGGGAGGGTCTGTCTGCAAGGTATCAGCTGACAACAGGGGCAGGAAGAACAGAGTCTGCCTTGACTGCACCACGGTTTCTGTGGGGGGTGGAGGGGTGGAGGGAGGTTGTGTGGTGCCCCTGCAGCCCCGTGCAGGAGCCAGTTGACCCAACGGGACGAGGAAGGCTGTGCCGACAGCAATGGCGAGTGAGGGAAGCAGGCTGGGCTGCTGCTCCTCCCATGACTTCTGCTTTGGGCCCGCCAAGCCCAGTGGTGCCAGGGAGCCCGTCCCGGGCAGGGGCAGTGCCGACAGCTTGGGCCTCCTCCAGTAATCTCCATCAGGCTCCAAATTTGCTGTACCCCACGGAAGAGAAAGTGTGCTTCATATGCAAATACAGCCTCAGGACAAGTCCCTTCTAAGCAGATGGCTGCTCTGAGCCTGCCCTAAATAGCAATCCCTGGACTGCTATGGTGACCGCTACATGGGGAACAGCCTGCTGGGGCCCCGAGTGCCCCGGAACACTGGGCCGCCAGGGCAGTGTCTCCGCTGTGCTTTACTCCCTGCTGCGTCCTCAGGGCTCGGATGGAGCCCCACGCCTCGAAGGCCCTCAGGGCACATCTGCTGACAGGAAGGACAACTCGGGTCCTTACCTATCTGTGGGTGATTCTCTGTTCTTCCCAGTGGGCTAAGTTTACGGCGCCAGGCATGGCGGATTCCGTCGTGAGAGGCCCTGGAAAGTTCCGGGGCCTAGCAGAGATGGACAAAGCTGGGCTTCTACTAGGAATGAAGTAATTACGGAAAACATAAGTATTTCAAAACTAGAATATACTAGGGTCTGTGGTTTCTGCCACAGCAGTCAGCTTTTTTTAAGGTGAACAATTCCGCTTTCTGGGTCAGGAGGGTGGCCTACTGTGGCCACTGACAGGCGTGGCTTCAGGCCCTGTCGGGAAGGTTCCAGTCAGTCAAGATAGGGATCAGCCCAACATCCTAGGGGCACACCTCAGGCCACCCCATGATGCTGCCCCAAGCTCAGATGCGAGTTGGTCTGTTAGTCTCACAGCCACTCTGGTTGCGCGCCCGATGAAAGACTGGCAGGTAGGTCAGGCTGTCCCTTGGAGTCCCGTGTTCATTTTCGACCACATTCCCTCCTGTACGTGATGACTGCCTCTGCTCCGTGCTGCCTACTGTCCGCTGCTGCTCCGTGCTGCCTACTGTCCGCTGCTGCTCCGTGCTGCCTACTGTCCGCTGCTGCTCCGTGCTGCCTACTGTCCGCTGCTGCTTCATGCGGAGGAGATGCTCCTCCCAGCTAGACTGGGGTCCAGGGAACTGTTTCTTTTACCTAGCACTCAGTCAGTGTGATGCTGGAATGATGGACTCTCACTGAACTATTTGGCAGAAAGCCCACGGCATTTTTGTCCCAAGAGCCCGCCCCGGCAATGCAAGCCCAGCGCTTCGATGCAGGGCCCCGTGGAGGCCTGAGTGTCCGTGGTCTGGCAGGCCCCCGGCACAGTCACAGAAAAACCACAGCCAGGACTCCCCACCGGAGAGCTGCCTTCAGTCCTGGGAAGCACAGGCCAGCCCGGCCCTGGCAAGCCTCAGACACGTCAGCAGAACCCATGGGCCTTCTTACCAAACAGGGGTGGCAGGTCCATGCCATCTCTAGGTCATCAGAGATGACAGTGGTGAGTGACACTGAGGCCAGTTACAAGGGAATAACCTCAAAATGAAGAAACCATGCCAACCTTTCCAAATCCTTTTGTCACACCGAGTATCCTGGCAGACCCACCCAAATGGACAGCCAAAGGAATAGCATGCACCTCGGCTTCTCTCACTCCTGACTCATTTTCACGGCCCTGTTTGCCCACAGAAAGCTGGAAAGCCTGGGAGCCTGAGAGGACAAGGCAGAGGTCCCAAACAACCCCCTGGAAGCCCAGGGCCTGGAGTTGGCCTGCGTGCATTTCATCCCCAGATGGAACACTATTAATAGTTGGGAACAGGCCCAACTGGGAAACACCATGTTCTGGCTCATTTTCTATTTCCATCTGAGCCGCAGGCAAACTGCAGCAGATGACCTGTAAGCGGACCAGCTCGTGTTTGTGGCGGTGACTGCTCAGGGAAAAGAGGACACCTAGTTCCTGACACGCAAGAGAAAACATCCTTAGGGGTTTCACAAAAGGCCACACACGCACTCTATATATATAGTGAAAACCACCCGATTCCTGCCTAATGTGACTACTGACTATTCTTAGCTGCACGCATGCTGGAAAGAGCACATTTCTATCTGTGGCATGGAGAACAGGGCGTGGATTGTTGAGCTGAACAACCTGGTTAAGGACCCGTGGTCTGACTCTCACTTGCTGTGTGACCTGGGGCAAGCTGTTTGACTCCTCTGGACCTTAGCTTCCAGATCTGTAGAATGAGGGTAACAGTATCTATACCTCCCTGGATTGTTTTGGGCTAAGTTAATATTTCATTCAACAGATATTTACGGAATACCAACATATGCACCTCTGCAGACAGTGGGAACGAATAGAAGCATCAGAAACATATACCAGGGCCTCAGAACAGCAGCTGCTGTGGTTCCTTCCATCCTTCGCCCAGACATTCGGCACAGCTTGGGCCAGCGAGGCTCCAAGAATCGACCGGCTCTCCTGAGGCCTTGACCGAGGCCCTTTGGAACCCTCCTCCTCACAAGGGGAACACTTCCAGCTTTTCCGGCTACACCTCGCCTCTCCTCACCAGCCCGCCATCACAGGGCCTCTTCCCCTCATGGGAGACGCCCCTGCGGCCCCCAGAACAAGGGGTGACACTGCTCTGCAGCTGAGTGTGCCTTCCCGTCCCCCGGGCCAGGCGCTGGTAGCAGCTCAGCGGACAAGCGGTCCAGCTGCCGCCGCCACATGCTTGAGGAGCACTCAGGGAAGAAAAGGAGCTGGAGGGGCTGGCCTGCAGGCAGGGCCACACAGAACCACGTGGGGCTGCAGGGCAGCCTCCCACCCCCCACGTGCATGAAGCCAGCCCGAGGGTCACTTCCTGGAGGTGTTTCTGACAACAGGTCCCGGATAGATGAACACTGGATTTAAGAAGAGGCACTTATCTGGGGAAAAATCAAAGGCAGGGAGCCTTCCTAAAGACAGGTCAGAATTAGAACCCAGAGCTTACATACTAAAGGTCATAGTGTAGTCACCTGTCTGATAACATTCTGGAAGGTTCACTCCAGGGCCACAGCACTATTTTGCATTTGTTTTGCTTGTCTGTCTCTCTGCCTTGCGCGCACACACACACTCTCTTTTGCTATGATGTAATATAACAACAAGGGAGAAAATACAGAGAAAAGAATGTTTTTGTAACATATTCTAAGCATGACTTCAGTAGACCGAAATCATTTTGCACAAGCACTGTAAATGGAGAGCATTCAGTTCACAGGATCCCTGGGCCTCCCGACTTTCAGAGGCAGAATTTCTGCTTGTTGAGTGACACCTGCAGAGCAGCGGCTTCTTCCGGAAAGCGATGCCCCAGGCGCCTCACTTTGTGGACAACCCCTTCAGACTGAGCCCACAGACACCTGTCCGTCAGTAGCCCAGGTGTCCTGAGGAAAGAACTGACAGGTGGAGGACCAGGGGCCTGGTCCGTGTGCAGGGAGGGTGGGTGCCCCTGTGGCCACCCCACGGGCTTGTGGTGCATCACAAACTGGAGCGTGAGCATCCCCAACATGGCGAGGCTCCACCGTGGCTCGCTGCTGGACCTGGCCCCGGCCCGCTGAGGAGAGGCAGTTCTGGGGCGGGCACAGCGTGTGGTGTATTTTCTAAATGGAAACCTTTGCTCCAATAAACTGGGTCTCTGAACAAAGACAGAAGCATCTGACCAGTATTTACTCTCCGCTCCCTTCCTGCTGCAGTGGAGCCTTTGTTCTCCTCTCTGGGCACAGGGCAGAGGGCTGCAGGAGGAGAGCCAGAGTGGAAGCCCTCGGGGGCTGGGGGTGGGACGGCCGGATTCCAGGCCGTGAGTGCCAGGGGACCAGCTGCCGGCATAGCAGTCACTGATTCAGATGAGAGGAGTGTGAAGGGAGTGCAACCTGAGAGGCCCGGAAGGCTGGCTTCGTAAGGCTGGCATTTGCAAGGCTGGCATTCGCTAGGCCTGCACCCCTGATGGGCCCTCCCTGGCTCCATGATGCTTCCCTCCTCCTACCCCCATTGTGAAAGAAATGTAACCACGTTATCAAAATTGGTAAGTAGAAAAAAAAACAAAAAATCACCCATAATTTCACTACCTTCTCACAGTCCCTGGTAGATTATTGGCATAATTTCCTTCCAGTCTTCTTTTGGAGAGGGGGCCAGGTCTGGCAGTTCACAGATGCTGACACAGGCCGGTAATCTCCACAAATTCTGTATTATTTCCGGGGCTCTAACCTCCTAGCGCCACCCTTTACTGTACTGAATTTTGGGCAACAGCTCAGTGCTTCACCTGACCACTCAGCAAAGTGGAGATGACCACCGTTCCTGTCTCACAGGGCGATTGTGAGAGCTGCGTTCTATAAACTACGCTCGCCAGGGGCTTATGGCAGTGGCCAACACATAACCTGTTAACTGCTTAACATTCAGTGGTTTCTACCAGCTGAAAACTCTGCATCCAATACTATCTTAGGTAAACTTCTCTTGCTGAATGCTGAAGTTGTTTCCAGCATTTCCCCATTTAAATAATGCACTGAAAACTAAACTGCCTTATGCATAACACTAATTTTATATTGCTGATGCTGTTTTCTTAGGCTAGATTATCAAAAATAAAGTCAACAGATCCAACAATATAAATATTTTTATGAGTCTTGATTCAGATGATCAAATTACTCACAAACTATTTGGATTAGAAACTTACCAGGTGCCAATGAATGATATGCTTGCAAGTAACAAGTATTATTATGCAGAACTCAGGAGCAATAACTTATGGGTTCCTGATCCTATGTAGCAAACTCAATAAATAATATGTGAAATTTGTTTATTTATTGTTTTTTTCCCAAGAACCAAAGGAGCTCCCAAATTCCTACTTTGGGAGGTGTTTGCTATCCCTTCCAATATGGGCTGTGCTGGCCACTGGGGAAGCCCCAGGTTTTTCTTTGTGGGGGGTCACCACCACCACCATGCGCCCACACCCTTTGAAGAGTGTTGCATGTGCACATAGCCGTCAGCACCCTGTCCTTTAGTCTTCCCTCCCCGCAATTCTCCATTCTAACTAACCATGAGAGCTGTAAGGCTCAAAGGAATTTAAGGTGGGCTCAAGCCATTTGGACAGAGGAAAACAAAGCTGGAAGACCTCCGGTCTTCTATTGCCAAGGGCTATGCAGCAGGCTGGAGGGCCACTGGGGCAGACAGGAGGTGCTTGAGCAGATGTTGAAGGAATGACCTAAATGTGGAAAGAGACGCCATGTGACCGACATGTGACCGCTGTGGCTGGGGCCGAGCGTGCAGTCTGGGCTCCCGAGTTGGCCTGGCCCATAACTGAACTTTGTCTCCACCACTTGCAGACTAAGGGAACCTCAGCAAGTTACTCCCCCTTCTCTGGGCCCCACAGGCACTCATTCCACAGGGCTGGGCGTGAGATGAGGGCTGTTTCTACAGGGTCTTCACGATGAAATGAGACTTTGCAGGCAGCTGGGGCGTGACTCCAACACCTCACTTCTAAATTCTTCCGGGGGGCCGGCGGGGACTGTTACAGCTCAGCATTGCACATTGGTTTGCATCTCATGTTAGAGGCCGAGCCTGCTGAACTGGGTAGCTGAAAAGCCATTCATGTCTCTGCCATGATTTCTCATAGTGACTAACACGTTCTGTTCTTTATAGCCGGTTTTTCAACAGCAGATGGGACAGTCACTGAGGATTTCTGACAGCTGCACAGTCACACAGTCACACAGCAAGCACATGCCACGTGGATTATGGAGTCTGATGCCTTGCACACCGGAGCCTTGCACACCGAAGTCACAAACTGCAGCAACATGAAAGTTATCTGTCTCTCTCAGCATGATAAAGACTCACTTGATTCTTTCCCATTGGTTCCTGCCACTTTATCACCTGGACTTAGGGCAGTGGAAAATTCCCTTTATCCTTGCTTTGGAGAGCTCTACTACAAAAGACAAATTCTAAAACCTAGTGTCTGTTTCCATCGCTGCAGAAATAAAAATCACCTTGCAGTAACGACTGCCACCTTGTGGCCACACATGAAACTGCCACCAGGAAAAAGACCACCAACGCTGATGAAGCCTTAACCTGATGAACACTGGGAATCTCCGGTGGCCATTAATATTTTGGTATATTATATAATTTATACTTTCTGAAGAAATTCTTTGCTATACACATTACTTTCATTGGGCTGTTCCAAGCCAATTTCTTGTTCTACTTCATCATAACAAAATCGGTGACACCTCTGACGGCTTCTGCAGAACCACAGGGCTCCCTGGAGTGAGGTGAGTCCCTCCTTATTTGTTCACTCACACTGTTTGAACCAACAGTCACTGCCTGACCAGACAAAGTTCACTAATTGCCTGTCCACTGTCTGAGTCAAAGGTTATCACTGATCGAGATCACCCAACCTAGTGTCACAGGCAACCACTGCCCTTTGGCTCAGGCCGTGGGAAGACGACCTGAGTCACAGCCGCCCTGGCATTTGCAGAACCTGGCAGACACCAGGCATCTGCAGAAGGCACGAGTCAAAATGCAGGCGGCGGCCAGTATCACCCAACCACTGGTTCCATCCTTCTCCCCAAGGGTGTTTCACGCCTGAGCTGCCACCCACGAGTCTCAGAGGAAACAGCTGGAGGAGGGGGTGAGGATGGGGAAGGGCTTCATGCAGGCAAAGCGCAGAGCACAGGAATAGGATTTCAGGGACAATGCAGGTGGCAGTGGAGCATGGCAGAACTGGAATTCCACAGGAACCTTGGACCCCAGGCACAGGGACAGAGAACCAGGGGTAAGGTGACAGGGGCAGCCTGGAATCCAGGGCATCTGGAGAAGCCACCGACCATGAGGTGAGGGGGGGGTGGTTTTGAGGAGTCTGGACCACGAGGAGGAAGGAAGGAGTGCAGGGGAAACATGGCCTAAGAAGCTATTAGCTGACACCCCAGCTCCTTCCAATGTGCTTGCACAGCATAGGGGTGCACACTGTATACCACCCTTAACATACGCTCCCGGCTCCCAGCTTCCAGTCTTCCCTGCCTCAGCCACTTTCCAGGCTGCACCTGTGTCCCTTCGAACAAGGGTTTGAATACAGGTGACCTTTAAACATCTGCAATGCTCAGCCTCACTCACAGTCAGAGAAATGCAAGTCAGAACTCTGGAGAAGCCATTTTTTAAACCTCTCCCATCACCAAAATCACAGTGACGGGAGGGTGGTGTGGGTGTGTGAATTCAGAAGTTCGGCAAGCGAGCGGTGCAAGCCTGTGCTCTGCAGTCTGCCTACCTGGTAGCAAAACCTCGGCCACTCGGAAGCTAAATTCCTTTGTGCCTCAGCCTTCTCACATGTAAAATGGGAGTAATGCTAATGAAAGTTACTTCATAGGGTCACTATAAGCATTAAATGAGATAATACATGTAAAGCATTTAGAACAGTGCCCGATATACATGTGGTAAAATGTCAGCCATCTTTAACTGCTATGGGGGAAAAGGCCAATTGGACTCAGTCAGAATTTTAAGTGCACGCATTCTGACCAAAGTGATACAACTTCTCATAGTGTATCATATAGAACTAATAGCACAATACGTGCAGATAAAAGCACACGGGGGGGGGGGGCACTGCAACACTGATTGGAGTAAAAGACAGGGCATGGCCTAAATACAGCAATAGGAAACAAGTTAAATAAATTGTGTCATGGTCTCAAAAGGGAATACTATGCAGCCATTAAAAACGAGGCAACTATGAACATATAAATATGAAGCAATCTCCAGGATATATATTATTACATTTTCAACAAAATAAGGTATAGAATGGTGGGCAATGTATACCACCACCTGTGTCTTTTAAAAATTAAGTATGAATGCATATATGTGGTATGCATGTACACTTCCATGTGCAAAACATTCTTTGAAAGGCTACCCATGAAATTAGCAGTAATTGTTTCTTTTAGAGAAAGTACATGAATCTTAGAGGATGCTTACATTTACCTATTGCAAAAAATCAGTTTTTTTTCAATTTTATTTTAATGATCGTTCAAGAACAGTTTTCTCCCCTTTACTCCCAATCAAGCTCACCCACCTGAAAAAATCAGTTTTAAAGTTGAAACATGCAACCTGACGTGTTGTAACCTCTGTTTAAACTGTTTCCGCATGCTCTCAGGACCCAAATCCATGCTTTTTAACACAGCCCACCAGGCCCTTCACAGCCTGGCTCCAACGCCCTCTGCAGCTTCCGCTCTCACCAGGTCCCTCCTCAGCCTCCACATCTGCTCCCCCTGCTGTACCCACCCCCTTGGTCTTGCTCACTCTTGGTCCTGCTACCTCTGTGCAAGTGCTGTTAGCCTCTGTGGCAGTGATTTTCAACAAGCATGCCATAAGAACTTTTAAAACATGCAATACCTCACTATTTAGTCAGGGGCACTAACCTCTTTTTGCTTAGACTGTCAAATAAAAAAAAAGGACAACAGCCAACACAACAATAGCCTTGCGGTATGAATGCCCTGTCTTGAACCATAAATATATACAGGTCATATAATACAGCTGCATCTTATTGGTCATGTTGCATAATAAGGTTGCATCTGATTGGTTAAATCTTGGTACCAGAAATCTTTATATATAAGTATTGGCACCTGATTTTTAAAAAAAGATGTTGTTTATTTATTTTTAGAGAGGGGGGAAGTGAGGGAGAAAGAGAGGGAGAAAAACATTAATGTGTGGTTGCCTCTTGCACACCCCCTTCTGGGGGATGGAGGGACCTGGCCAGCAACCCAGGCATGTGCCCTGACTGGGAATCGAGCTGGCAACCCTTTGGTTTGCAGCCCCATGCTCAATCCACTGAGCTGCACCAGCCAGGATGGCACCTGATTTTTGAAAAAGTCACTTTGGAACAAAAAGGATAGGATATTACTATTATTATTATTATTATTATTTTGTAAATCGATCAAAATTATACCTATTTTTTGTTTGGTGTACCACAGAATTTTAGTAATTAGTTTGTGTGTGCCATGAGATAGAAAAGGTTGAAAATAGCTGCTCCCTGGCATAGCTGCCTTCATTCTCTCTGCATTTAACGAGTTCTAACTCACCCTTCTGGTTCCCTGGAACTGCACCGCACCATCCCTGGATCAGGCGGGATGTCCCTACCCTGCTCCCGCCACCCCCTCTGCTGCCCTGATGGTAGCACAGACAAGGGACATGTCACAATACATGCAGATAAAAGCACACGGGGACTCACTGCCACAGACTGAAGTAAAAGGCTGGACACAACCCAAACACAGCAGTAGCAAACAGTGCCAGAACGCCTCTGATGACGAAAAGGCTCTGCAATGCCATGGCAGACCCCCTTGGTGGCTTCTCCAGAGCCACCTCCCCTCCTCATGGAACACCGAAGCCCAGTGCTAACTGGGCAGCACAGCGCCCCACCCCAGGGGATGAGTCGGGACTGGCAGGAGTCTGTCATGGGAAACCAGCTTATCCTGGCTATGTATGTGCTCTTCCAGCTCCTTAGCAGCTAAGGGTGAGCAGGTAACTCAAGTCTAGAGAGAATTTTCTCTCACCGATAAAAGGAGAGTGGCCCATGAAGCCCTGTGTCTCTGCCCCTCCATGTCCTCCTCTGGATGCTGCCACCTGAGGTGTGATGTTCAGCACTGTGGCAAATTACTTGAGACCCCAAGGGTAAGAGATGTCCAATGTCACCGAACAGCTAAGCCAGCCCTAACATAGCTGGTACCACACTCCTCCAGGAAAAAGTTTGTCCTAAAGAACTAAACTCATTCTTCCCATTTATTGTATAAACCACTGTTGTTCAAGTATGCTCCTAACTGCAGCCAAAAGCGTTCCTGACTGGACACCATTGGAGGGTAGACAGACTCGAATCCTAGGATTGGTCCACAGAATAAAGGCAAGCGTCCCTGATTAAGGTCAGGAGCAATACCCTGGGACATTACAGACCAAGGTGCCCTCTATGGGCCTACTCTTGTCTGAACTCTTGCTAAGACTTCAGGCATGAAACCAAGGTCAAACTCACCAAGATAAGCAGCCCATGACATTTTCTCTACTGTTAGACTTACGTAACCTTCACTCCACTAGAGAAGACTTACCTGTAAAGACCTTTACAATCTTAGGACACAACCCTCACAGCGATCCTTCCTCAGGACAGCATGATTGAAAGTGGTTATTTCACCGGCTTCCTCGTTCTCCCACAGGTCATCGGGAGTCAGTGGGTACCTCCGTACGGCCCTACCACAGGAGCTTATCCACCCCGAAACTCCTGATATTCTACCTGATGGGATCCTCAGCATCTGATTGTCTGGACTCTCTAGGGAAGGAGGCCTCGGAGGCGGCGAGTGCACGTGGTACTTACAGGGGTCTGAAAGCAGCAGAACAACTGAGTGAGGAAGGGGTGGTTGCGGGCCAAGGACAGGATCCTTTTCTCCGTCATGGTGCACTCCACGTCGTCGTCCTGCAGGATCACGTCCTTCTTCAGCACTTTCACAGCATAGAGGTCTCCCGTCTCTTTTGTTCTTGCAAGCATCACCTGTGGCAGAGAGGGGGGAGGCGCACGCGTGTGAGAACTCTCGCGGTTCTTAGGGTGCGGGCACGCACAGGGCAGGGGGGCAGGACACACGGGAAATGTGAGTGTGTGTGTACACGCCCACACGCAAACAACATACATGTAACATGCTCGCCTTAGCCCAGACAGCGAAAGCCAAGACTTGCCTTCCCGAAGCTCCCCTTCCCCAGCACTCGGATGAACTCGAAGTTGTCGATGCCAAGTCGGCTGGAAGAATCAACCCCGACCCCGTTTCCTTCTTTGGTGCTCTCCTTTCCCTGTCGTCTTAGGGTCGATCTGGAAACGAGCTTCTGTAAAGAGGACAAGGAATGTATCGAGTCAGAACTCACAGTGTGGGCATGAAGCATTTGTGGGTGGGGGAGACCTCACTGCAACCCAGCACACGAGGTAGGATCAATTCAGCTTGACATGTGGTCAGCTTCTGCTATTCAAAACTACCTTGACATCAGCTCCTGATCTGTGCCTACTGTGTTTGGGCACGAATCATTTAAAAATATATCTAAGCCACAGAGTTTTAGTTTACGCTTAAGTGGGCGTGTATAGAAACACAAATAGTCTGGTCCCTCTGGTTTCTTGTGTTGGAATTTCTACAAGGTGGTCAGGTTCCAAGAGCGCCACCTGGTGTCCACTTCCTACAAAGAGAGGTGTTTAATAGCTGCCCAGGCTCAAGGATGGACTCCATACTAGAACTTGAATGAATGAAGCAACATTATTTATACAATATTTTAAATTACATAAGAGAAATAAAAGTCAATTTAAAAACTTGGACAGTGAACAAAAGTATGAAGGATTAAATTTACAATACCTAAAATCTTATCAATCCCTTAAAAACAAAAAAATAAAAACACACACACATACATACATCTTCACTCTTGATTAATTTAAAACCATATAATAAAATCACTTTATAACACATTTTTATTTAACATTTAACATTTAATCTTTAAATATCCTCCAAGAACATGAGTTTTAAGGGCTGTCCAATATTCCATTTTGTGGATATATCGTAATTTATTTACTAATTCCCCTGCCATTAGAAACATGGGCTATTTCCCATTTTCCACTAGTATAACTAACACCACAGTGAACATACTTGCTTTTGAATCTTCAGAGCCAGGTGATTAGGAGTCTAGGCTACCTGGGTTCAAACCACAGCTCTGCAACCTAACCCAGTGACCTTGGCAAAGTCACCTACCCTCCTCCCTGTGCCTCAGTTTTCTCTCCCAACAAAGGGGATGTGGTGGCACCTGCTACTTGAGTTATTATAAGGAATAAATGTTATAAAGCACTCAGATTGGTGTCTGGCATAGTCAATAAACGTAAGTATGGTTGTCACCATCATCATCATCATCACCACCATCAAAATCTGTTTTCTTCAGATAATTTTCTGGCAATGGAATTCTTTAAGCCAAAGTGTTAATTCTGAAGAGTTCTGATACATAGTCAGCTTGCCCCTGGAAAGGCTGCCCACCATGAGTGTTCCAGTCTCACCTGGAGACTCGAAGCACAGCCGTGGCCTCCTCCAGGGGTTCCCCAGACCCCTCCCAGGGGTACAAGCCTGCCTCTGTGAGGGTGCTCCCAAAGGCCAGGTGACCTGCAGATGTCCACCTGGGGACGTATATAATACAAGCTCCCACTAGATGTCAGATCAGAAGTCTAACATCCTGGACTTTCTGACCTATTTAGATTTTTTAAAAAGCTAATCTGGGGCAACATCTAAACAAGGTTTGCAATCAGCAACTGTGTAATAGCCCAAAACTACAAAGATTTTATCCACTCAACCCATAAAACAGTGATAGGGAGATACGAAAAAAATCATCTTAAAAATCCAACTGTTTTAATAGTTTCTCCTCCTGACCTCTAGTCACAAATTTTCCAAAGACCGAAAATTTTTACCAGCTTGAATTTTACTTCCGCCACTTCAATTCTTCCCCTGGTTGGGTTGGCACCAGCAGAAAGCTGTGAGCTGGTGTTTCTCAATCTTTTTTTAACCCATTCTTCTCTTTTGATAGACTTAAGATTAAGGTTCTATCTCTTTTTGATGGTGCCTTGTCAAGTAACAGGTAACTGTGGTTTTCCCGTTATTAAATAGAACATGAAAGACACTTGGTGACATATGACAGGTGTGGCCTTGCCTATTTCTAGAGGTTGTGCCATGGGGTCCACCTTATTCCCCCTGTATCTCAGAAGCCCTGATGTGGGCTGAAATCCAGGTACAGCTGCCTTGTGCACCCTGCCTGTCTATCCATAAGACAGACGAATGTTGCTGGACTTTGCCAACACCTCTCTGAAATATCAAAAAATACAATGCTTACCAAGGGTCCTTCAGTAAAACAGAAATGGGGCAGTTAGCTGACATGTTCTACATAACCAAGAACCTGACAGTGATGAGACTTTCTTTCCTGAGTACCCAGACACACTCAACAGGTAAGTCTAGAATTTTCCTGAACTGGTTATCATGCTCCACCTTGCAGAAATCACAGCTGCAGCCTTGGCTGCTTCCCAGCTCTCTGCAGACCCTGGCCAGGAAGGCAGCTGCAGGTCATGGGCCTGGAAAGTGGCCGAGGCTGTAATGGACAATAGCAGGTGGAGGTCACTCAGGAGGTGGCGAGACAAAGCACGTCCAGGGCAACTGACACAACACCATCCACTGTTGGGAGCTGAGAGGAAGGAACTCCTGTCTGTCACTGAACTGGAGAGATAAATTTGTAACCCATAGTCCTAGACTGTAGAACTGCTGGATCCTGGGGCTGTAGAGAACCCCAGAGCTTCAAGTTCAACCCCTTGAGAGGAGGAAGCTGAGGCCCATTGTTACAGGTCAACTGTACTGCTGAGGGCCCAGCCAAGGGCATAACCCAGACTCCTGAAATTCAAGCTTTCTACCAGACCACACTGACAGGAAGCTGATTTAAAAAAAAAAATCCTTCCTTTGCTTCTTGATGTATCTGCATGATCATTGTTTTTTGTCATATAATTATATATAGACTCTGATTCAAGGAACCAAATGCTCTTTAAAAATGCAATAAACCTGTTTATTGTGTTTGCTGAGATTAGGAACTTTGATGGTGCCACGTGTATTCATTTGGGCTCACCACATCTGAACAACTTCACCATTACAGCACATGAAAACAAAACAAAACAAAACTGAATCTCACCGAGGTTGGAGAAATATTCCCAGGTTGCAGGCCCATCCCAGCCAGAGTCTTGGCCAGCTCCGCGGCGTTCACCCCACAGTTCGGGGCCACGTTCGCCTGGCACCGGATATGCACGTTCATTTTGCACACTACAGGGCAGAGAAGGGGTGCACACTCAGAAGGGAGCCGGGTCAGCGTGCGCGCGGGAAGAGAGAGCTCTAGTAGCCAGCAAGACGGTGACCGGGGGGTGCTCAGGCTGAACAAGGCCACCTTCTCATCAAATTAAACTCACACTCAGAACAACCCCTGGCATGTTCATCTGTTTCTGTCTTGTGCAGGAGCGGAAAGCCTGGCGTACTGAAGAATAATGAATTTCAAATGCATTTCCCCCACCGTGACCTAGAAGACATTTGTCTAAATAAATCACGTGTAACGATTATTGCTGATTTAACAGTGTGATTCAACAGAGAGATGAAAACGTTCGTCAGAGCAAAGGTTCAGTCAACTGAATAACAAGGAATCAGCCCAACTGACTTATGCTTTTCCACCTCTCTCTCAGATAAAGGTAGCAGTGTGCAGGCCACGTGGAGAAGGCTGTTCAAGCAGGATGGAAACGGTGTTGCTGAGAGAAAAACCTCTAAGTGAAGCTTTCTTTCTGAGTATTGTTGTGGTCACAGCCTGCACAGCACAGAGCGTGGCATCCTGTGGGGTTGTGGTTCTCAGAGCTTGCAGTCTGTGGTTCTGACTTCTTTATGGCAGGGCGGGGAGCAAGGTTTCTAAAGGTCATGGTAAATGGCAGTTGGAAGAGGGGAGAGAAGCAAGCTGAACTCCTGTGCACAGGAAACTGACTTGGGATGATGAAGGACCCAAGGTTTAATCAGCAGAAAGTTCTGATGCAGTGTCTTCACAGGGCCTGCTGAGGGGAGGCAGGACTGAAGCAGCAGAAGCAAACTCCTGTTTTGGGGGTGGGGGGTGGGTCGCCACATCTTCAGAAACATGCACACATTCAGGGTTGGTGGGGCCTGAGTTCATGTAATTGAGGGTGCCCTCTTTAAGACAAAGGATCTGCAGTTGAGTGGAATGCTCTGGAAGGTGCCCTGGCAAGGGCAAGGCCCTGAGGCTGACGCATCATTAGCTTCCCAGGAAATCCACCTTTCTCGGGAAAGCTGGTCTGGAGACACACAAGCCCATGGTGGCATTTCTAAAGCAGCATGTGACAATAGAAGCAAAAATGAGAGAAGAGCCAGACCACACTGCAGGTGTGCTGCCCTCAGGGCCACCAGGGACAAGAACAGTGCAGAAGAGCCCCACGCATGGCTCTGCGTGTCAGCAATGACTGGATGAGGGCAGACCGTGGCTTTCTTGCTGGAAGCCCACACCCAGGGGGCAGCCTGCCTCACTCACATTCAAGTGATGCCGCAGCCAAAGCTCTCCAGGGACTGTTCTGACTACATGGAAAAAGAACTAAGTATCTTCTAGACAGAGAAGGGGATTTGCCTCTTTAAAACAAGCGGCTGGTGCCTTTTTGTTGACAGAAGCAGGCTGGGTAAGCCTGGGCAGCCAATGACAGCTGGGCCAACTCTGCCTCCCCTAGTGACTCAGGCTCCTGGATTAAGTCCATGGGTACTTCAACAGTGTGCCCCATGACAGCCTGACAGCCCGTTGCTACAGCAACACCCAATGGGTGGTGACGGAAGACCAGGCACTCCCCAACTCCTAACAGGACAAGGATCAGCCATTAAGCCCAGACCCTTGCTGAGGCAAAGCTTCAAACGTGGGTTTGGGCACAGTGGGCGGAGCCTCAGTGCACCTGCCCTCCATCCCCACCAGGTACACATCCCTCGAGCAGACCAGGCAGCGTGAGGTGCCGGTTACTCGTTCACGACTCGGCTCCAGCTCATCTCTGGTGAGGCTGTCAGACCCCCTCTCTGGCCAGTCCTTCCTCACTACCCGAGTGTCTCTTTTGACCACCTCACTTCCCACACTCTTCCATTTTCGACCAAGATCCCTTTTTTCCCCTCTCTTTCAAATACCCATTAAAACACACAAGGACAAGTCTATCCTCAGCACTAAATGCATGGTGGCCAGCTAGCTAGCTAGCATGCTGAGTGTAACAACTGAGTTAATATTCAATGGTTAGGAAAACTACGAATTAGACGTAGCTCTCTTTCCCTGCCTGACAAAGACACATAAGATGTTCATTCACAAAGTGTCTAAAACCATCAGTCCTGGGTCAGAGTCTGAACCTACAGAATTCCAAACACTTGCATCCCAGCGGACTCATGAAGAAGTGACTCACTTTTACACTGAAGTCCTTGTCGCATTATCCCCCAGAGCAGGGAGCCACAGTGATCGCAGAACGTTGGCACTTTGTAGTTGTGGATGCTGAACTTGTGCGGGATGTTGATTCCGAACCTCTGTTCAGCGAGCTGTGAGAGAGAAACGGGGAGACCAGAGCTGCAGTTCCACACCAGCGCCTTCCGTGAACACTGTAACTGCAGCCCACGGAATGCAGAGTGCTGCCATGACACCCACACCGGGTACACTATTGTACTGCACAGCCCCGTTAATTGCTTGGGTCATTTTTTAAAAAAATTATTTACTTCTTAGAGAGAGGGGCCCAGACACATGCCCTGACTGGGAATTGAACTGGCAACCCTTTGGTTCATAGGCCAGTGCTCAAGCCACTAAGCCATACCAGCCAGGGCTAATCACTTGGTCTTACTAAGCAGAATAAGCAAACTTTCTAATGAGCAAGACAGGACGGAAAAGTGTGGTGGACATCAGATTGTTCACCACAGGGGGAGATAAATATAAATGGAAGTTTTTATTTCAACTTTTATATCCGAGCTTTATGTCTCTCTCTACCAATGCCCTCAAACCCGTATCTGTTTCCTAGAACCTTTTAACTTCAGGATTGAACAGGTCTTTTATAGACTATACACTTGCTCTCACCACAAGGTCTTCCAGAAACTGTGTCACAAGGTATGTGTGTGTTGGGGGTGGGAGGTGGAACAGGGAGAAGGTGGCACCCAGAGGGCATGGAACGACAGAAGGAATTCATGCCAAAGTGACATTCAAGTGGCTATCAGCCCTTCCAGCCTTTATCTGGCCTTTGCATTCTGACATCTGAGTGCAAAGGTTTAATCTCACATACAAGCACTATCTGGCCCTTTGGCTGAGATCAAGTGTAATCTCACTGTTTCCAGCCAATATTTATTCTAGGCATGTGCTCTAAAGCCTACATCACAACTTGAAGCAACAACTACACATTCACAGACAATAAAGAATGAGGCAATTATTATTATTCTTGCAACTTTTCTGACCCCTTTTTCATGAAGGAAAGCACACACACCTCTAGGTGTGCTCTTTAGCCATCCTGTCTGTGGACAGGAATGAGTTCCAGAGTCAGACACTTCAATTCTTGTGTAAATCCACAGCTCTTTGTCAGCAGTAATCCTGCTTTCTACCTCCAGAATTTAGAATAATGCCTACCTCAGCTCAAAGCGATGCAAGTGGCCGGGGTGAGGGCCAAGCACTTATGTACAGATCTACATCCTCCCTGAAATGTCTTGAGAGGAGGGTAGAAGTCAACAGTCACTTCAGTTAGGAAGTGCAGTTGACAGTTAACGGCATACAGATCACGCCATTCCATCTGGTTTAACCATTGCAACATTTCAGGAGGGAAGCGCTGATCCCATTTTAGGAATGAGGCTGAGAGGGAAGCTAGCTAGCGGGGGATGCTTCTGCATTCAGATCCTCGTCTTCTGAGGCCAAATGCAGGGACATTTTCACTCTTCCAAAGCCCTCTCCAAATTAGAAGAACTGAAATCTACAGCTTATACTCAATTGATCGCTAATGGGATCATCTCAAGGACCGGCCATGCACAAATGCCATAATATAAAAAGGAGAGACATTCCAATTCTGACCACATCACTGGCTTCAAGGAGTGTGGAAAGGGGAGGGAGAGAGAGAAAAAAAGAAACTGGGAGAGAGAGGAGGAGAGGGACAGGGAGAGATCACACAGGCACCTAATTAGCAAACCACTATCCTCTTACCTTTGCATCCACTTTGTTAATGTTGTTTTGGCAAGTGCAGGCTGTAACAATGAGATGATGGCAGCGCTTATGGACGACACAGGTGCACACTAGGAAATTAAATCCACAGTTACGTATTTATTGGAGGCTCTCAGTCCAGCCAGTTGCACTAGCGTCAACCAGGGCTGTCTCAAGCCAAGGTGCCTGCCTGGGAAGGCTGACCCACGTGACACACGATAGCAGCCAGTGATCCTGTCCTATTTTCATCACCATCATTCTAACTCCGGTCTTTTCTCATGCTTAAACTACTCTTATTCAAACCCTGAGCTTCCTTCAACCTCCCTGGCTTTCAGCCTTCCCGTGCCCCTCTGTGGAGGAATCTCCTGAGAGTGCGGTTTAGGTCACCTCGCCCCACGAGCAGCACCTTCAATGGTGTCTCACTGTGGGTATCAGAGCTCAAACCTCCCAGCCGGGTTGCAGGCCCTGTGGAGCCTGCCCCAGGCTTACCTGTCTCCTTTCTTCTACGTCGTCTTTGTTCCAGTGACAACTAGACTCTCTCAGAGGCAAGGCTTCACCCTCCCCACCCCGCACACTGTCTATGTCCTTCTCAACCCTACTGTCTCACTAAAACTTAAGTTTATTTTAAGACACAATTTAAAAAACAAAACCTCTCTTCCATGAAAATACTACCCCTGGCCACTCTTCCAGACTGAGACCATCTTTCCTTTCTCTATCTCCTGCCCGTGCCTGTCCTCCTCATTTCGGATTTTCCAGATAGCCTCTTATGCCCTCAGAACTCCCAGCCAGCACGATGCCCTGAAGAGAGTACGTATTCACTAAATATTTGCAGAATGACTCAATCAATTGTTTGAATATTTAGAGCTCTGAGTAACTTTTTCATTTGCATCTAGACCACTGACAGTGCAGACAAAGTCCAGCTTGCCATTCAAGGATAAACACGTGCAATGAGGCAGTAGGAAAATACACATCATTTTTAAGATATTTCAAGACATGTGGAAGTTTCTAAGATCAAATACATAAAGACAGATGACAAGTCAGCAAACAGCACTGCACTTTAAAGCAAACAGCTTTCATCAGATTGAATTCTCGGAAGAATCAGAGTAAAAGTTCTCAGAGAACTGTTTTTTTAATATCAGGGGACCTCAAAATCATCATCCACGTAGAAAAGCCTTATATTCTAGGTATTTGAGCTTTTTTTCAGTTACTCTGGCTAGAGCTTCATTGATTTTATTGATCTTTTCAATGAACCAGCTTTTGATTTATAGATTTTTCTGCACTGTTTTACTAATTCAAAATTTAATGATTTCTGCTTTTATTTTTTTCCTGCTCACTTTAAGCTTTAGTTTCTCTCCTTTTCCTAGTTTCCCATGATGAAACTTACATTATTGATTTTTAGTTTTCTCTTCTCTTCTAATGTGAGCATTTATTACTGTCAATTTTCCTCTAAGCACTGCTTTCACCGAATCTCATATATTTTGATAAAATGTACAGCTGACCCTTAAATAATGTGGGGGCTAAGGGCACTGACTCCTCGTGCAGTTGAAAATCCACGTACAACTTTCAAGTTCCCCCAAATTTAACTTGTTCCTCAGTATCTGTGGGGCATTAGTTTCAGGACTGCCCCCTCCCCCGGCCAACACCAAAACCCACGGCTGCTCAGTCCCCTTTACAAAGGGGTGTGGATCAGTGATTCGGTCGGCGCGCGCACCTGGGCACACCCGACCGTGGCCAGAAGCAGCCCAGGTGTTTGCTGAGAACAATCCGTGTCTCAGGAGACCCATGTGTAAGCGGACCCAATGGTTTCAAAACCATGTTGTTCTAGGGTCAACTGTACTTTCATTTTCATTTGGTTCAAAATATTTCTTATTTTCTCCTGAGCCTTCTTCTACCCATGTGTTCTTTAGAATGTGTTGTTTAGTCTCCAAATATTTGGGTGATTTCCAGTTACCTTTCTTTCTTTCATTTGTGATTTAATTCCACTGTGGTCTAAAAAGATACTTTGTATGATTTTTATTCTTTTACACTGGTTAAGGTTTGTTTTGTAGTCCTGAATGTGGTCTATGTGGACAAATGTCCCTGGTGAGTTCGAGGAGAACGTGTGTTCCGGACAGGTCACTTTGGTGACATCCTCACAGTTCTGGCATTCTCGCTGACTTTCTTCCTGAGCGACTGACGTCTCCGCCTGCAGCCGTGGATTTATCTGCACATCCTTGCACTTTACCAGCTTTTGCTTCACGTTTTGATGTCTGTTAGGTGTATATATGTTAAGAATTATGTCTTCTTGAAGAATGGACCTGTTTATTGTTACGTAATGCCTCCCCTCATCCCTTATCATTTTCCTTGTTCTTAAGTTTGCTTTGTCTATTGGCTTTTAATTAGTGTAAGCATGGTATATCTTTCTCCACCCAGGTGTTTTGTTTTATATCCCTTAGTAGGATATGAACAAATTTATGTCTCCTGACTGATGTTCTTTCCTGGTGTTTTAACGGCAGGTGGCCCACTGAAAACCAGCCCAGCTACCCTTGCTCTATGTATGCGATGGACCAGAGCTGACCAAGGGGCACAGCCCTGGGCTGGAGGGGTCCGGACCAAAAAGTGACATCTACCTGTGACCTATGTTCTTATTTTGGGCTGGGATTAATCACATAAGGCCAATCATTGTTGTATTGATCATATATTCACTTTTTCTAAATTTCAAAACTCAACAGAATTGTTCATACATATCAAAGTCAAAATTAGATACAAGAGTATGTCCTACTTCATTTCAAGGGGAAGATGTTTTACCTGACCTCCTTCACAAGCAAAGCTAGGAAGGATTCCTTTGTCTACATGTAGGCTGCCACTCTAGCCTGTGCAGTGCTACTTCACCAGCCATCTGCAGATACAGATCAGGAGGGCACCATACACGTAAACCACGTGCCGGTGGACAAGCCAGCAACCAGGGAGGCCCAAGTAAATGACAAACCCAATCCAGCCGGCTAACTGTCATGAGTAAGGTGTCTTCCTTCATTCCCACCTTTTATTTCACTCCCATTCTGCCTGAACACCAGTAAATTAGATTGATCTTAGAATTGTGAAAATCAAAATCAATTGAATGCATAATAACAAGAAAGATCATTGATAGCTTAACCTCAGACACTTCTCACATTTGTTTTAAAGTCAAAAAAGCCACCTGGACACTAGCCTCTATTTCTAATCAGGTAAAGAGAAACAACACAGGGCCCCTTCTCACCCCTACTGGCAATGGGATTGTGGAAAAAAACTATCTTCAGGATTCAAGGGTACTGCTCACGAAGTGGCGTTAGCTTTTAGTGCTTTCATGTTATTGCAGAGACAAAACTTTTGACAGCTAAACTTTATTAGGTATTGTGAATTTAAGAATAAAAACATCCCCTCTACGTTGTCTAAAACACACAACCAAAATGTAAATAAAACTAGAGAGCTGTAATTCTACTGGGGTCTCATGTGGCCAACGAAGAGTTATCACAATATTAATGGAATGCATCCTGTTTCCTCTTGGTATAATCGCTTTTTAACATAGGAACAAGATTAAACACAATTTTCAAAATGTTTTCTTACCTTGGCATTGATAACCCTGTTTCCCAAATACTCCCCTGTTCAAGACAACAGAGACAGAAATTACCATCAGATGAATATTTCAGCAACAATGCTCCTATAATTGCAGTGCTTAAGGAAAACAAATTTTATCCTTTCGTATTTTATGAAAACCACATTTTCAGAGAAGAAGCAAGGATGATGTGCTTTTTGAGCCCTTGTTTGTTACCACAAGACACAGAGGAAACCATCTGAAGGACTAGAAGTCTCCACATGATATAAACATATGGGTGGGTACTGGCAATTCTCACTCCGCCTGCCTCTGCGGCAATCCCCCAGCTCCCCACTGACAATCAACCCTCATCCGTGTGTGTGCCTGAGCCACAGGGTAAGCATCACTCCACCACCTTACAGACGCAGGTACACACACGGACACAAACGGGGGAGTCCAGCGCAGCTGCCTGACCCCAGGCGCCCTTCCCTCTCCCTGAGCCCGGTGTCCATGGAAGAGCAGAAGTATGGCCGTGGTATGCCCGCCATGCCCACAGCTTCCATTCCTGTCTCTCCCGCTTCAAGGCTCTGGGTGATGGTGATTCTGGGTGAATTCGTATTCCCATTAACAAAGACCACACTTACTGAGCCCGGAGGATGTGCTGGCTAAGAGCACAGCACCTGAAGCCAGATGGCCTGGATGTGATTTAAAGGCAGGTGGTTGGCTTCTTTGAGCCACAGTTACCTCTGTAAAAAGGGGTAATGATCACAGTACCTACTTTATAGGGTTACCACGAAAATAAAAAGAGTTGATAATGTAAAATACTGAGAATAGGGCCTGTCACTTTCAGGGCTATATAAGTTTATCATATAAACAAAATAAAACTATTTACTCTACTTTACAAATGAGGAGACATTAATGGGTTATATAACTTGTCAGTGTTCATACATCTAGTTGGTGGTGAGGCTGAATTTCAGACTTTTAACTGTGTATATGTAGTACACATACCAATGTGTGTGTGCACGCACATGAACGTGTGGGCGTGACAGAGACAGAGGGAGACAGAGGGAGACAGGCAAGGGCGAGCAGGGCTGGCTGGGTGGGAGTTAGGGTTTCCTTGGTGGAAAAACTGTAGTGAAATTAACAGATAAGTTTCCACTTAGAACCTGAGTTCAGGTCATAGGCTGTCACCACAAATACCTACAGGGTAGGCAGGTCACAGGAAGGAGGAGGCAGACTGGTGAGACATGAAATAAAAAGCACTGAAGAGTCGCCCCTGGGGTGGGCCAGCCACAGGGGGAGGGACTGCAGCTAACCAGACCACACGGGCTGCTACAAAGGAGGGCAGGGGCTCGGTGCTGCATGGCTTCTGGCCTTTTCAATAGAACATGCGGTAGGCTGGACAACAATTAAAATAAAATTTTTAAAAAATACAAAAAAAAAAAAGAAAGAACATGCAGTAGGAACTTTGTCCTAAAGACTGTGTGTGTGTGTTTGTGTGTGTGTGTGTGTGTGTAGCTGTGATAGCACATTGGTAGGTTTTCTATCAACACCCAGTTTAGGGCCTTTAATTTAGATAACTTAGACTCTATTCTTGGTTAAAAATGATGGAATCACTAACCCTGGGTTCTGACTGCTAAAGGTATAAAATCCCAAGTCATTGCAAAAAGCGAAATACAGAGTAGTTGATCGATATTCAACAGAAATTACTCTGAACCAGTACCTCTGCCTTAAACAAAATGACAGAGGCTTGCACAAAAATGCAGACCTCCATTCCTGTTGCAGATACTAAACTGTTCTCTCCGTCAGAGATGGGGACTCTCAAGATGAAAGGAGTCAGGGAACCTCTTACCAGATGAACTCCCTGCAGTGTGAGCAGTAGGTGGGCTGCCTCAGGTAAGTGGCCATGAACTTGTGTCCGTTGATCTGGTGGACTCGCCTTCGCATAGCCCTTTGGCGCTTCCTGGTAAAATGTTTGAAGATTCGGTCTCTCTGGAGAGTAGCTGCACATAAAAAGAAAGGGGGGAAAAGTATGTAATGTATCTACCTGCACCTAATGTTTGAGAAAGTCTGTTAGTTCAAAACACCCCCTAAAGTATTTTTTTCATTCTTCAAGATGCAAAACACCCCAGCAAATCATCATGCTTTTCTACTGACCTTAAGATTCTTAATTTTTAAGGTTAGACCTGTGCGACCCCTGAGATTCCCACTGCCTGGTTACAATGGGCTTCCTTGGGGCAGTCTCACCAGCACAGACCGGGGGCTCCCCAAGATTCCCATGCTCCGGTGTGTCGACAGCAAGGTCTCCCAGCCCCTGTCCGGCTGGTGGGACTCAGGTCCCTGGACTGGCTGCCACTACTAGCTGGTGAAAGAGTTTCTCATTACTCTGCTTTCACTCTGAAGTCCTCACAGACTGAATGAGGGGCTTGCCTGCAGCTAGCGAGAGCAGCCCAAAAGCACCAGCCCCAGTGCCACCTCTGTTCACCAGGAACAGGTAGAAGTAACCTGGAATAGGTGCAAAGTTCCTTTTCTGACATCACAGTGTTTTCACAGTGGCTCCTAATCTGAAGACTCTGAACACAATGCACCTTCTAAAGATAATACATGTGTTCCGCACAATTATACCAGAGCTTTTCCCAAACGTGCAGACTTGTGATTAGTTAAAAAAAAAGTGAGGTCTTCAATACTGCTTTTAAATGAATCACTGAAGCAAAGGAAATTTAAGGAATCATGTAAGAATAATTTGCTAATAAATTTTTAAAAACCTGGAAGAAATAGATTTTCATGAAAATACTAATGACCAAAATTAATTGAAGAAGAGCTAAATAAACCAAATGGATTGATTTTGGGGGAAGAAATTGAAAAAGTTTTCTAAGGACCGTATGTCAAAAACCATCCAGGCCCAGATGGTTTCATGTGTGAATTGTGTTAAGGCTTCAATGACAAGGTAATGTTAGTGTTTATACTTGTGTCAGAAAGAGAGAGCCCTGTTTTAAAGGAAACAGGGATACAGGGCTCAGTAGGAATAAAAGATATAACTGATGCATTCTAAGATATAACAGAAAAAAAAAGCAAATCGGGGTTAATAGTCATTTCTATGTCAGGAACCCCCCTACAGAGTCTAGTGAAGCCTATGGATCCCTTAGCAGAATAAAGCTTTATAATCTAAGAAAATAAGCTACATAAGATCACAAAGAAAATCAAGTATCAAAAAGTATTTTAAGTGAGATAGAATAATATATATGCTTCTTCTATAAATTAATTAAATACTTAGCAGCAGACCTAGTCATTATAATAATTTTGAAGTAGTGATGCAGGTAAGCTGCACTTCCTAGTATCTGTGAAAAGTGTAACATAATACGCAAAGAATCTGTGATTTCTATTGTTACAACAGAGGTGCTGTGAATACCACTAGGGTTTGTTTACAAATGGAAGAAAATGCTGCGTCTACACTATAGGTTACTGAAGATAATGGTGGAAACTTCTTTTCTCATTACTTCGGGACCATCTGAATTCCAATTTTGGACCCAGGAAAAGTACTCCCGTCTGCTTTTGCATCAAGTTCTCTCATGAATATAGATGCAGGGGTCTTCAGTATTGAAGTCTGCGTAATTACAAAGCGAACAGGAAAGCAATACCAGAAAATACTGGTGACTATTTTCATGTCATGGAGTCTCTGCTTTCCTCTTTTACAGTCGCTAACACAAATACACCTTCCACTTAATAACGGCCTCTTTTCCCGGCCGTCACACTGGATTCTCAGCTCACGGGATGTGGCAGTGTATGTGATGAATGACTTAATAGGCGATACAAACTGCAAAGTAAAATGAAAAATCCTGCAACAGATAAAGAATTTTCATGCAGTCTAAGGAGAGTGACATTTGGAACTCCACACCCGAAGCCAACAGAGGATAAGGCTCCGGCGAAGTCAGATCAGTTCACAGCTGAACCGAAGAAACGTGACAGGAAAATGGCAGGAGGGTCATTTTAAGGGAGAATAATTTGCATACAACATATAAGGAAAGATCCGTGAGAAATAACGCTACCTCAAGTACTTGTTTAAAATATTGTATGTACAACCCTACTATAGAAAATCAAAAATAAAATAGTACTCTGAAATAATAAAATTGTCTGAAAAAACATTTTGTTCTAAAAATTAGCACCCAGAGAAAAATAACAAAATTTGTTCAATATAATATTTTCACAATTTTAGTTTCCTTTTTCGAAATCCTTCTCTCACTTTTTAACTATTAACAAAATTTAGTCCTCATTTTGAAGGGTTCATTTCATGCAGACTTTGCCCAGTAGCAATTATGCCCAGATAACTGTGAACTTGCAAGCTATCTAGCATTATCTTAGGAGAAAAAAACCATGGTGACCAAGTGGAAATTTTCCCAGGGACATAACAACAGGTATATTACTAGAAAACATGTTATTATATCTTATTCTAGGAGCAGGTGAAAGAAAATAAGTATGATCACCTCAATAGATGTTGAAAATTAAACTTGTATCAAAAAAAAAAACTTTTGAAAAGACTAGAAGATAAACCATGAAGTGCTTTCCTCATAGGTTTTTCCCAAGGACTGAATGAGGTAATGCATTCAAAGAGTTCAGCACAGAGTTGGGCACACAACCCTTGAACGGCCTGGTGTTTAGGGCACGCCCCAACCCGACCCAGGCACTTAAAAGTCCATGTATAACTTTCTTTTTTTTTTTTTTTTAGAGAGGGAAGGGAGGGAGAAAGAGAGAGAGAGAAACATCAGTGTGCGGTTGCTGGGGGACATGGCCTGCAACCTAGGCATGTGCCCTGACTGGGAATCGAACCTGCGCTGCCCGGTTCGCAGCCCGCGCTCAATCCACTGAGCTACACCAGCCAGGGCCATGTATAACTTTTGACTCCTCTAAAAACTTAACTACTTAATAGCCTACCATTGACTACAAGCCTTACCAATAACATTAACAATTAACATATTTTGTATGTTCTATGTTATACGTGTTACATACTGTAGTCTCACAATAAAGCAAGCTAGGGAAACAATGAAGAAAATCATTAAGAAAGAAAAAATACATTTGCAATATTTACTTAATTGGAAAAAAATCCATGTATTACTGAACTCTTGCAGTTCAAACTTGTATTGTTCAAGGATCAACCATAATTTTTTTTTTGAAGATTTTATTTATCTTTTAGAGGGAGGAGAAGGGAGGGAGAAAGAGAGGGAGACAAACATCAATGTGTTGTTGCCTCTCACATGCTCCCACTGGGGAATGCACCCCAAACCCAGGCATGTGCCCCGACTGGGAATGGAACCAGCGACCCTTCGGTTCCAAGGCCAGCACTCAATCCACTGAGCCACACCAGCCGGGGCCGTAATTTTTGGGGGAGGTGGGGCATTCAATTTCACAAATAACCTGTCAAAGTTTTAAATACACATTTCTTTTCATTTAATAATTCAACTTCTACATTTTTTTTTCCTATAAAGAATACCAGAAAGTGCCCTGGCCGGTAGCTCAGTGAGTTGGAGCATCATCCTATACACCACAAGGTTGTGGGCTCGGTCTCCAGGCAGGGCACACAGCTAGGTTCTATTCCTCAGCTGGGGAGCGTACCGGAGGCAACCGATCAATGTTTCTCTCTCACATCGATGTTTCTCTCTCTCCACCCCCTTTACTCTCTCTCTAAAATCAATAAATACATCCCTGGGTGAAAAAAAAAAAAGAATATCAGAAAGCAAGAATGTATCCTATACACATATCAATTGCTACATTCTTTTTAACAGTAAAAATTCGAGTCTACACCAGAAGTCTCAAAGAATGAAATGCAGAAATAACCAAAACGAATTTGGCTGAGACACGAGTGCCTTCAGAGGCTCTAGCGCAGCTAAATGTTTACCCGCTTCAGTTTTCGGGGCGTGTGTGAGTAGAATCTTCATCAAGCAATCCAATTACTTCTATTCTCAGGTTTCACATCTGTCCAAGGAAGATCAAATAAAGCCTTGCCCCCAGCCCCTCAGCCCTGTGGGGGCAGAGTCACAGCCCACATTCCTGGGAGGTTCTCCCAATTTTAGATAAAGGTCACAGAAGACAGTCACTCTGCTGCACTGCTTTCTTCCACAGTACTTCCAGGAGCCGTTTGGTAACCACAAAAGGAACAGATTTTAATGTTCCCTCGTTGGCGGGTGATAAAAATTGGCCTAATGGTATTCCCCACTCCCCCACCCACCTGTGTTTTCACTAGCCTGCTGCTCAGTGGTAGCATATCACATCTAGATGCAAATGAAAACCTCCCTGGGGGTCTAATTGCCAAGGATTTACTTATCTAACTGCTTACTACTATAGAGATTGGTTAAAAGGTCAGCTCACTTGTGTTTTTAATATTTCATGAATCAAATCTTTTTCCTCCCTCAGTGACTATCAGCATAGAAACATCATCACCTATGATTTTCCAGGAGATTCCTTACAGCCAGAAGGATTTAGGAAGAAACTGCTTGTGATTGTGGACAATCCCTTAATGCCTCTGCTAATGCCTTTTACCCCTCCTGGAAATGCCCTTTCCTACTCGTTTTTTAACTAGTGAACTTAAACTTATTTTATCTCCCTCAGAGCCGAAGTGGCCTCTCCCAAACCCTGGGTCGAGGTGAAATGTTCCCCCTGCTCTGTTCCCACAGCCACCGGGGAGTGCACCTCAGTCTTCTCCCTTACCCACGCTGGGGGCAGTGGTGCGTTCACCTCTGTGTCCCAGGCACCTCACAAGCTCTCCCTATGTGGTCATCATCACGCTTCCCTTTGCTGTGCGTAGTCTTCTGCACGTGTGCCTCTTTTTGTTTAAAAAGCAAGCACGTGCTCACACACACCTGGGAATTTGCAAGACATTCGGTCATTTAAGAGAATGGGCCCCCATTGTCTCAGACGGCTCTCTCTGACACGGTGCTCCTGACTGCCACCCTGCACAGGAAGACAGAGCTCTCACACCGCACACGGTTCACCTGGACACAGACTCGCCCCACTCCGCAGAGTGCGGAGGGAGTTTCCTCATTGTTTGCGCCCCTCCTGTTGACTTAGGACTGGGTTAAAAGGACGACTGAGGACTGTTTAATCCTGTTTTGCCCTAAACCAACCCAGGCTTCGAGAATGCTCTCAGGTCACATGTCAGTTGAACACGTCAGGCAACCCTGACGTGCTCTGCAGCCCAAACTCTCATCACAACTTCTGTTTTGCTCCGAAGTGCCCAGTGCCCCTGAGTAAACGGGAAGCTGGCCCAGTGCCCGGCGTGCAGACGCATTCCAGGCTCTAGAGGCGCCCGGGGCCTGGAGCCCTGGTCTGAGTCGGTTTTCACAAGCCAGCCCATCAACAGGGTGGAGAATAATCATGTCAAATATAATGAAGAGGAACTATTTTGATATAAATTCCGCCTTTTGTAAAATCTGATTGTCACCTCACACACTGTTCTAGAGAATTTGAAAACACGTGCAATGAGGAGCCACCCAAAAAAACCCCTGGGTAAGTTTTTATTGCAAAAAGTTCTGCTGGACTTGAACCTGTGTTGCTTACATGAGGCTGTGTTGGGGAGGATTCTCTGAAGTCTCTGTGAACTGTTTTAATTTTATCTCAAAAACAGTTATAGCTCTTAACTTAAGTCCTCTGTTCTACTTAGCTGACGTCAAGGTTTTATATTCCAGCAGTGGAAGTCTACATGTGGAAGTACTTCTGAAACATTCTGATGTGAGCCAAAAGCATAACCCACTGCCCCTTACTTCAAATGATTGTGAGCAAATTAAATCAGAGAAAGAAAAACCTCTGACATGGCACTTTTTAATTTACAGGATTACTGGTATAAAATGCATAAAGGAAATAACTTTGATGATTCAGTGTCAAATGCAACTTCAATTTGAATTTGCTTAGTTTCAAAGGCACTGAGGTTTACTACCACCTGTGGCATGTCTTTCGGGGGCCGTGCCGAGGAGGCTGTTCAGCCTTCCCACAAAGCAGGCTGACAGCGTGGAGGTTGAGGGCATAGGACAGAGAGCCCGGCACTAACCCTGCTTCTCCCCCCCCCATATAAACTGGGTGGCCGTGGGCAAGTGGTTTCATTTCCTATGCTTCAGTTTCCTCATTTGTCCAACACGAAGGGCAAGGGAACCCTCCTCAAAGGGCCGTTTTCAGGACTTGCTGAGAAATGTAACATAATTAGGGAAGTGCCCAGCAGGCGGTAACTGTTACCAATCACAACTGCTGTTCAAACCCTTACTTCAAACTACCACAGAGGTCAAGGAGTAGAAAGGATTTTCAATTCAACCGCCTAGAAGTTGCTAGAAGAGAAATCGATACCTGGGAAACCACCACCTAGGGAAGCTGAAGACCACGCCCCAGGTCCGCCCAGCTAGCTCGCGCCAGGCGGCAAGCACCCCACTCTCGTTTCATCCCAGGGCTCCGGGCGCCACCACACTGCCCTTTGTCCTTCGCTAACACTGTGTCCCCTGCAAAGTAATTCATTCTCTGGTGAGGAAACACGAGCTGACAGGAAGGCTAAGGGAGGTCACTCAGCCAGTGACAGAGGTGGGGACGCCAGACCCCGCTTACTATTGTTGACTAGCCGTGTCACGCTGTCACATGTCTTTTCTGCTTCTTCCTGAGATACTGGTTTTATCATTTGTGCATGTGGGAGGGGAGAACTGTGAGAAAAACAAATAAGAAAACCCTAGAGTTGACTGAAAGTTACTGGCCAAGAGAGAATTAGGAAGTATCGTGTTGTTTGTCTCCCCGATGTGCCCCTGAAAGGTAATGAGATGTGGCAGGGACAGAGCTTTGCTCATTATCATCAAACACACACCCCAGCAACCATCTGATCACAAAACGCCGTGCACAAGGAATGATGCACAGCGTTTTTCCTGCCTAGGTGATTCCTGCCTGAGACAATAACGACGCGGACACGGAAAGACGAGGGCCTGGAATAAGCAGACGTGTAACTTAAGTGAGTTTTTACAACAGGAACACACAGCCAATGGGTGAGAGCACTGAGTGGGTGCTGAGTGATAAGAGAATCACAGGAGCTGCATACCCAGTCCTCTAATTAAGAGAGATTTCATAAATGGGCTGAGGTTGGCAGCTGTTTGGAAAAAAGGAAGGGTAGCTTAGCGAGCCAGGAGAGGGCGGGGTCTCGGTATTTGTGCTGGTACCAGTCACCGAGGCCACAACAAAGGGTGTCGGTGTTTTAAAACGGCCACACAAAGCCCCCAAATGGCTCTGAGTAGCACTGAATCCTCTCTGGTTTTTGAAAAGAGCTTAACCACATGACTCACAGTAATTTCCAAATTCAGATAGAGTGATTAGACTTGGTGTTTCATGAGGCCTGACTCTACAGGAGCCGTACACAGGTGCTTCCCAGGGACCTGGCTCCCTCCGAGGAAGCTCTGCCCACATAAACACCTGCCATCGTGCAAACTCGTGAACACGACCATCGTGGGCATGAGCAGGAGAGAAAATGACGGTGCTAGACTGACTCTCCTGAGTAAGACTCATGGCTCGTGGCCCCATGAAGGCTGACCCCATCCTCACACATCACTCCAGCCTTCTCCGTCAGCAGAAAGGTGATCAGAACAGGGCCAGGATGGACCAAATTCCACCAAAAGCCACGGGAAAGGCCTCTCACCCCACTGTTACAAAGAGAGAGCCCTGTTCGAAGTAAAAACTCTCCCTTTCTAGTCCTTGAAGAAAGAGGCCTTGGCCCCAACATCTGGGTCCTCTCATTACAATTTCTCCTTCACCAGCTTTTCTCTTCCAATCAACCTTTAAACGTCTGTGTATCCCCAGGTTCTTTGTACATCATTCTCCTGGTCTTCATGGGCTCTCATTCATCTCCTCGGAGACCTCGTCTGTTCTCTCAGCTTCTAAGAACTGGCTGAACACTGAGGACTCTCAAATCTGTGGCTCTAGCTCTGACTTCCAACTACGAAACTTATTTCAAGTAGATTCTCAGCATCTCTCTACAACTTGACATTTGTAGGCTGAACCCCCTTCCCACTCTTCAACCTACTCTTTCTCCTAGATAATAGTACCGCTATCATAGGAGTCATCCCCCAAAAAGAAAAAAAAAACCACTTAGTGCTATCTCCGGACCCTTCTTCTCCACCCACAACCAATCAATCGTCGAGTCCTACTAAACCTACGTAGATCTGATGGGAGCTCTCCCTCCCTTGCTCACTGGGTACAGTTCATGCCTTCTTCCTCCTCCCATCTGGACTATGTAATAATTTCTAACTAGTCTCCCTGCATAAGTTTATTCCCCTTGGCAATCCATCCTTAATTCATCTCGATATGCTTATGATATACAATTGGATCATGCCACACTCTTAGCAGGATGGCTTCCACACAACAGCCCATGTGAGCCTCCTGTGTGGAAGTTAGGCTTACTGTAGTCGTCCTGTTGGAACCACAGTAAGGTAACAGGGGTAGGTTTTCCCCAAAGGGTGGTGGTGTTTCCCCTATCCAACATCTGAGAGAAAGTTGAGTTCTCAGAGAGCAAAATAACTTCCAGGGAGGGCCTTAGTCAGGTGAGAGACTAGTCTCCCCCCCGCCCCCACCCTCACTCCCTGTTCTATGGACCTGAGGCCCCAGCAATGGGTTGTCTACAAGCTCCACAAAGGCAGACTGAGGTAAGCCAGGAGTGAGCCCAGGAGTGATGGCACACAGAGAAAATGTTAACCAGACATCTCTCTTATTAAGAGAGACCATCCAGTGCATGTCATTCTTTGTACAGTTCAGTTTCTGCCTTTGGTTACATGATCCAGCCAGCCCTGAGCTCTGCTCCAGAGTGCATTGAAGGGGAACCACTACCCTCTGGGTATTGTGGTAGACAGAGGGGGTCCTAGTAAAAGCAGACTCCCAGAGGAAGGTGATCTGGTCTACAAAGTCTAGCCACATCGTCCAGGTGGCAGGTCTCCCTGTTGCCAACTTTGGAGAACCAAAGGTTCTTTTATTAAGAAGTTAGAAGATCTAGCCCTGGCCAGGTAGCTCATTTGGTTAGAGCATTATCCCAATATGCCAAGGTTGTGGGTCAGGGCACATACCAGAATCAACCAGTGAATGCATAAATAAGTGGAGCAACAACAACAAAAAATCAATCTCTTTCTCTCTCTGTTGCTCTCTCCCCTGCCACCCCCAACCTGTTTCCCCTCTCTCTCTAAATCAGTAATTTTTTTTTAAAAAGCTAGGTCTTGCACTCATCTACTAAGTCTGTTCAGTAGACACCAATGCCAACCTCGCTGACCCAACACCCTTGGCTCTGAGGATCCCACTCCATCTCCTCCCTTTCATCCTGCCACGTGACTGGGCTCCTTTGGTGATCCTCAAGAGACAAGGAAACTGGGACAAATATCCTCCAGCTCCCATCTGTCATCACTTGATGGCTGCTTCACGGGATGAGGGAATGAACTCTCTCTCGTTTCCAGCCTTCCTTTGTGGTGGGAGAGGCAACGTGAGCAGGGCGTCCATGGAGAGACTCAACACTCACCCTGTTCCTGAGTTCTTATTTGTACTTGGCTGCCACATACACGCCCCAATAAGCTGCTTCAAACTCTTTGTGAAATGAGGTGAAGTAGAAACAGAAAATTCTTACAATAACGATCTTCAACTAGCATTGTGCCTACTCCTCGCTGCACACATTCAATGACAGACATTCCCTCCTGTTCCCTAAGGTCAAACGCAAGACTCCTACAATTCCGTCTACAAAACTGGCAAGAATTTCTTCTCTGTTGCTGTGACTCCACAAATACTTCACTTCCCGCCACGGATGTCATCCAAGAATAGAACGCTAGCTGCCACTTCTTCGGTCTTTGGTTTTCTGAAATGAACATTGAACATTGCTCGGGGGGCACAGCCACTGGCGCTCAGGAGGAGAAGGGCTTGGGTTTCTGTCCCACCAGGCCTGGGCGGGATCGCTGCTCTGTCATCCCAACTCTGGAAAAAAGCCTAAGATGGCATTATCTTCAACTCCAAGCTTAAATTAGAGATGCTATCTGGGTTTTATATGCTTAAAAATGGAAACATTTCCCAATTATCTGGCCATTTTTCTGTTCTCCTTCATTACTAAATTTAACTGGGGAGAACATGCCCTGCTCAGGGTATCCCCTGTCCCCCGATAACCTCTGGACTCGACACATGGAAGCAATGAAGCTATCATACGGTTGCAGCTGGCAGGGCACAGGCAACACGGGAAATGTCTCGTTTTGCTTTTTTTTTTTTTTTTTTAATAAAGATAAACATGATTACTGTAGAAAACTCAAAGGATACAGAAAACTATAAAGCAAAGAAGTTCCTTTTTAAAAATCATCTTAAATCTTTCCATACTTTGAATCACTCGGAATATTCTGTGAACACGCCAAGCACACACACTGGAGAGACACCGTTTTACACAGCAGTGTCACACTCAGTGTGCTGTTTTGCCAACTGCTTTTCACCTAAAGTATCTTCCTGTAATTTTAAAACATTTTATTTTTTAGAACCGTTTTAGATTTATGGTGAAACTGAGAGGGAGACACTGATACCTCCCCTACACCCACGGCCTCCTCCATCACCATTGTGCCCCAGAACGGTGCATTTGTTATGAAGGATGAGCCTGCACTGGCACCTCATAGCACCCAAGGTCCACAGCTTACCTCACGGTTCACTCTCAGCCTTGGAAAATGTAGAATGGCATATGTCCAACACTGTAATATCCTACAGAGTACTTCCACTCTGTAAAAATCCTCTGTGCTTTGCCTATTCATCTTTCTGCCTTCCCCACATCCTGAAACCACTGAATGTTTTTTTTTTAAAGATTTTATTTATTTATAGAGAGAGGGGAAGGGAGGGAGAAAGAGAGAGAGAAAAACATTGATGTGTGAGAGATACATCGATTGGCCTGCAACCCAGGCATGTGCCCTGACTGGGAACTGAACCGGCGACCTTTCGGTTTGCAGGCTGGCACTCAATCCACCAAGCCACACCAGCCAGGGCTGAAACAGTTGAGCTTTTTACTGTCTCCGTCCTTTTGCCTTTTCCAGGATGTCATATAGTTGGAACCATACAGCAGGTAACCTTCTCAGATTGGCTTCTTTCACTTACTAATATTCATTTAAGATTCTTTTGCATCTTTTCATGGCTTTATCGCTCATTTCTTTTTAACACTGAATGCTATCGCATCGTCCAGATGTACTACCATTTGTTTATCTTTTCACCTCCTGACAAACACCTTGGGTGCTTCCAAGTTTTGGCAATTATGAATGAAGCTCCTATAAACATCTGTGTGCAGGTTTTAGTGTGGACGTAAGTTTTCCGTATCTTTTAGAAAGTTACTATTTCTGTTTTTATAGCATCTATTGCTGAAGTTACCATGTAACCCTCATGTCTTCAAAATGCATTTATTCATGAATAACTTAAAAGTAAACTAATAGCATTAGTGTATCATTTCTGTGAAAGTAGGGTTTTCCTGTTTGAATCTCTGTATTTTTTCTCACTCACTGGAAACAGTGCGCTCTCCACCCGCACCCCAGCCCCCAGGCTCAGGTTGGTCTTCCTTCCTCACAAAAAAAGATTCTTATACAAACAACCTGTCCAACCAAAATCTCTTCCAGATAAACATGTGTTTCCTGCTGAGAACTAAAAGAATCCTGCCCCTGAGTTTGGCTAATTCCATTTCCCTTTCCATTTTTTTTCTCTTTTCCACTCGTAGATTCCTAAGGCCCCTTCTAAGCTTTCAAGTTCTGATTTTATAATTTTAGAAAAGGCTTGCAGGATATTAGCCACGAGGAGTGTGATGCCTCATCATCCCCCTCCCCCACCGCAGGGATGGGATGAAAGCAATGCTGCCTCCTCGTGTTGCTGATTCAACATGACTTTTAAAACTGTGGCACCACTGCTCATTGTAAGCAGACTAAGGCAAAACCTAGCACTGAAGGTAAAATACCTTTATCACATAACCAAATTTCCTGCAACGCTTATTTGATGCAAGGGCTTTGAACCTCAGCCAGCTTTTCAGGCTAGTTAAAAAAGGCAAGGAGACTCTGCTTTAATCAGACGTCATTTATGTCCCATAGCCACTTCCTGTCAGAGGCTGACAATTCAGATGCATACATCTTGGCTACCAGATGCCTTTTTTTTTTCTTTTTGACAATTGCATTATGCATTAAACAGGAACAAACTAAAATTTAAAAAAGATGTAGAAATTAAACTTGCTTATTTTTTTTAAACAATGTAAACAAAGTTTTGGTATTGATTGGGATTGAAAATTCTGATGAAAGTAGAATTTTGGACTAGTCATGAATCTGGTGTCATTATCCCTGTGCTACCAGAAAGAGAAAATCTCACTAGTCAAGGACAAATGGACTTTTTTCCTTAAAATCCAGTCAAAGGGTTTTAACTATTACTATGAATAATACAGTCTATATCCTTGCATATGAGTCCGTACTTTTCTGGGGACAGCAGGTGGATCTAAGACCAGTCCAAACAGCTGCACAATGAGCGATACGTGCCCCATCCTCTGAAGTCTTCAGTGCCCACTCAACACACCACGTTCACAGAAGTCTGGGTATTTGTGTTTTAATTTAGAGGTTTATCGTAATTTAGTGAACATACAGTCTGCACAACAGTTCAGCCAACGACCAGGGTTCCCACAGAGAAATGAAGAGCAAGAGACCTCTCAACCCTGAGCTATCATTCAATTCACAGATCATTTGGGGGACAAGGCGGTATTCTGCCCCATTTTGGACACTAAGTAGCAGGTTCTCTTTAGCTGTGGCCTTGGACCCCATATGGGCTCCAAGCACACTCAACCTCTTTCTTCCCTCTCCATCGTATGCATATTCAGCCAACAGGTTTTCAACATTTATTAAGTGCCGGATGCTGTGATGGGAAGTAGGGGTTCAATGGAGAAGATACAGTCATTTCTCAGCAACTGAAAGTCTAATGTTGGAGAAGGACTGTACATAGTTTTTACTGTGCACAGTATCGATTTCCATAGGAGTGTGGAAGGGCATGAGCCTTACCCAGGCATGGGAAATCAGGGCTGGCTTATCTTGAGAAGGACAATAAAGGTACAACTTTCAAAACAAGTGGAGGGGAGGGGGATCAAGAGAAATGGGAATGAATGTTATGAGAAGAAACTGAATGTACCAATGTCCAGAGCTATGAGAATATAAGGTTCAAGGAACTCCTATATTCACCTTCTGACCTGGTCACTTTAACATCCCATAGCTGCCCCACCATCGTCACATACGCATCAAATGTCTACTACGTGCTAGGGCCAAGAACACCAAGCAATAGGGTAAGAGTACCCCAGGAAGATTCTCAGATCATTCTGCTGAGGTGCAGATGAAATGCCTGGGCCTTCTGTTCGTTTGTGTCTCTCACTGTTCATTTCACTGCTGAGGATCGCTTACAGTGTTTATCATATATATAGTACCACATATGCACAAAATTTATAAGGAAACATACATATGTTTGGGGTGCCTGCTCAACCATTGTCCACTGATATCTGCATTATCAAAAAAGTCTGGAGGCCACTCATCTAGATGGGCTTACGTTCCAGTTGGAGAAACAAGCTATACAGAGACTGAAGTGCCAGGCAGCGGAGCTAAGTGCCACCTGCAGGTGCTGCAGGAGTAAGGGGCAGGGAAAGATGCCTAGCCCCGGGGTGCTTGGGAAAGGCTGCACGGCACAGATGGCATTTAAGTAAGGCCTTGATGGAAGAGTAGACCTTAGACCAAGGACAAAGTTCAGGGAGGACATTCTATCTGCGAAGTATGACATAAGTAGGTACATGGCGTTGGGGAACGATAAGAAAACCAAGTTCTCTAATATAACGGGTCTCAGAGCAGAGAGGTGGGGACGCTGGAGTGGAGACAATGGGGGCAGGACAGGGGGCAGGACGGGGGACAGCTTCGGTATCAGGCTAAGAAATCGTACTTCATCTTGCAGGCAGTGGGGATCCTGGAAAAGTCGTGTATTCCTTCTGTGCAGTGACAGGCTTTCTCTGGAAGTGAAAAAACGTCACTAAATGGTCAGTGTGGCTCCTCTAACTCTTACGAGTCTTTGTTACCAGTGAAATGACCATATTTTGCCATGTATAATGCACACTCTTGCCCAAATTTTGAGGGAAAAATAAGAATGTGCATTATACATGGGGATAATGATTACACACCATGGGTATAACAGTATAGTAATGGGTATAGTAATCCCACGTATAATGCGCATGAAAACATGGGTGCACATGATATACGGCAAAAACGGTAGCTTTCAAAATGAAGGCAAAAGAAAGATATTTCAGAAAACTGAGACAGTTCACCACCAAATACCTTCATGAAATAAACTTTTAAAGGATGTACGAGGTTTCTCGTATTTCTAGAAGAAGGAAAATCGCCTTCAAAGGAAAATCTGAACTACAGAAGAAAATGTGAGTAGAAACACTACCAGCATGTAGGTGAAAAGGAACAAACAATGATGGCGTAAGTAAGTACTAACGTCTGGTGAATGGTGCTGTGGAAGAAAAATAAAAACATTTAAAATGCCAACCAACTGCACACGAGTCACAAATAAGGTGACCAGAGTTACGGACCTTTAAGATCCTTGTTTGCTCAGTAGGAGGGTAAAGCAATGACTGATTTCAGATTCTGGTTCATAGGCAGGTTCATGTTCCACACATAGCCACTTAAAGGAAGAGAAAATGGTTCTCTCTCCCAAACTGGAAGAGAGAGGAAAATGGGGTTGGTGAGATGGAGATGGGGAGAATCTCAACCAACTTAAAATATATATATATATAACTACTTGCTGTTTATAAGACACAAACCTAAAACACAGACAGAAAAAAGCACAAGGTCAAAGAATGAAAGAAGATACAAGACAAATACTAACCAAGAGAAATGCACTGTAACCACATCAGTGTCAGATTAAATATACTGCAAGAGAAACCGAATTACCTGAAACAATTACATGTCTGATACACAGTAACAATGTATATGTCTGATATGTGAATGTAAAAGAAACTAGTAAGTGGCATTTACCGCTTATATACAAAATCATTATATACGTTACATGTGTGTGTGTATATAGTTGACTGTGCAGCTGATACATAAAATTGTTCACTGCGGAGCTGAGCAGTGCGATAGCGTTGCATCCTCTTCTCTAAGCATTCACTCCGGAACACTCTAAAGAAGCTATTCCCAATGTCAAGCGCAAATACAATCTCTATTCTTTTACTCCATCAGTTTTTCAGTGGTTGGCATCTACTTTCCATGTTCTAGTGCTCCACAGTCTCATAAACATTCAGTGGTTGTTCTTCTAAATTTTAGCCATGCCAGTGATGTTTTAGTGTGGTTTTAATGCGAATTCCCCTACTGCACAAACATGTTCAACACGCTTTCACGTGCTTATTGGCCCTTAATACTCTCTTGAGAAAATATCTATTCAAATCTTCTGACCATTTTTTAAAAATTGAGTTGTCTTTCATTTGTACCATGACATTCTGGTACAGCTATTTATTTTGGGGGAGAAGTCAGCAACTGTTTTCCCTGTTGAGAAAAGAAACATATACCTCTAGCATCAACTCCATGGAATTCACCTGAAAACTCTCTGCCCCAGACTGTGGCCAGACATAGGAAGACAAAGAAGGTTCCAGAAACACTGGGGCTCATGTTTACTTTTTATAACATCCTAGGGAAGGGGAGAGAAGAATAGGGAGAGAAAATCTGGATTTATGTGCCCTAAAATTTTATGTACATAACGTTATTCTGGCCAAGAAGCAAAGAAAAATCACACTCTCGCCAAGTTTTCTTATACCACCTCAACCCAAGATAATCCAGTTAAATTTTACTATTTTAAAATTTTAGTAAAGTAATCTAAATTACATCAATTCTACTCCATCTCCATTTACAATTCCTAGTGCACACACAGGCATTTTTCTGGCTGCTTCAGAATGAGTCTCATTAACATCACCGTCACATTCTGTATTAACAGAAATACCTCTGGTTTTAGCAACTGTCACGCCAACTGGTCAACTGTGGCACAGTGCCTGGGGCGGGCAAGAGTAGATTTACAGTGGTGAGTATGGGAAACACAGTTTATTCTCCTATTATTGTTTATTAATTTGTATTTTTCCATACGAGCAACGGTAACCCTCGTTTTGCTCCCTGCTGTACTCCAGGATCCCCGAGGCTCCGAAAGCATCAGCCATAGGTGTGACACTCCAGCCCCCTTTTTCGGAAGTAGCATCCTCGGCTATTGCACAGACATAAAAAAAAAATTCCCAAATCTATCATTGATCATAAAGGTAAAAAACCATGGATGAGAACATGCCCTCTAACAATAAACCATAGATCTGCACCACTGGCCCTTGAGAAACAGTTCTGACTCAGTTCTACAGGTTTTTATTGGAGCTCTTGCGTACAGTTTAAAATGGGTTCCTCAGGGTGACATAGTAATTCTGATGAAAGAGGCCTAAAAAAATGTCTGTGTTCTTTCTGGCCTTCAGGGCTACTTTTTCTCCATTTCAGATTTGTGTGGAATGAAGACACAGCAGCCAGTTTCACTTGATCTGTAAGGAATGAAGCTTTTCGTGTTTCCCTCTCTTCTCCAGATAAATGGGCACTCACTGCAAAACTGCTTCACAGTGAAGAGGTAATTCTCTCTTGCTTTAATTGTGCTTCCTTTAAGAACTCACTTTTAACCTTTAGCCTCGAATGTGAAGCTCTAGGGTGGGACATGAACTGTGACATTCAGAATTCTTTAAACCATCTTTGCAAAAAGGGAAAAATGATGACTGTTGAAAGTTTGATCCCTCTCCACCTCCCCTCCAAAAAGCGGCATTTTAGAGAGCCACTTACAAAAGAGGCTAACTAGAAAAAAAATTATTTTTAACTTTTATAGGCAATCATTGAATCTCAAAATCAAACCAGTGGGGAATATTTTCTGTGACTGATAGAGCCAGAAATTGTTCACGTTCCCCAAATAAGAGCTCCCATGAACACATGTGAAGCATTTTTTTTTTTTTTTTTGCTTACTGTAAGTACCAGCTTACTGTCTACTAATAGAAATAAAGTGGATCAATTCTCAAATGAACTATTTTGCTAAGGGCTTGCAACAAAGAGCTGTAGCCTCAAATCAGAAAGATAAATAGCCTCAGCGCTTCTCTGCCTCAGAGGTAGCCCAGTAACACGGTGCAGGGTGCGGGGAGAGCCACGTGGCTGCTTTTGGGAATGCACACACTTCCCCATGACAGACCTGTCTCTAAACCAGTCTGGTAAGCTGCATTCCTGAAGCAATAACTCATGAGAGATGAAAGAGTTGGATTTCCTCAAACAAAACTTTCCGCATTTTCTTGTAGTTGTATGAGAACATTCCTCTGTGAACACGAGGATAAGGCACTTCAGCCTCAGACGATGATTTTAGGTAAGAGACCCTGAAGAGAAATGATTTTTCAATAAACTATAGCCTTCCACTTAAAACTGTAAATCATAGTAATAATGGAGACTTTCTTCTTTCAGCATTTGTGGCAAACTCTAAACAAAACAAAAATCTTCATGGGAAACCGCTCAGACTTCCTTGGGGCAAAATTACCATCTAAGACTATAAAGAAATTATCCTGGATCAAAGGGTTATTAAGAAGTGACACCCCTGATGAAAATCCTCCTGAGGAGGCTGTGTGCCCGGACTTGTGAACGAGCTGAGAATCTCGTTGTCTCAGCGATAACAGGGTCGGTGCGAACCAAAACTCCTCCTCCAGAGCCGTGTCTGCTGGTTTGAGCACTGCGTTTTGTAATCATAAGTTCTGATTTTTAGAAAATGTTTTCATTGACAGCAATGGCTGACATGGCACAACAGAGACCGGGACAGCTTGGCGGTGTGCTCAGGGCACGGCACACAGAACGGGCGGGGACATGAACACACTCCTCCACGGGAAAAAGCCAAACAAAACTGTTCCAGAATGCACCTTGGTCTGCCTTCCACTGACCTGGAACTCAAGTGTTGCCAGGGCTCTCCGAAAAGAGGAGTATAGGGGTGTTATCTTACATTCAGAAACTCAGGACTTTGATGGATAAGGTGAATGAAGTTATGGACAATGACAACAGACTTCTAAAAAGCCAAAAGACCCCAATCTTTCATTTATGGCCTCCCTGAAACTGAACCAACATCCCCTTCCTGTTGAACCACCATCAACCTGCTACACAAATCTGTGCTCCACTGGTGTCCTGGCCACTCAAGGACCTTCCTCCTGCTGGGCTCTGCCCAGGTCACTCCCCTCACCAGGAAGAGCTTCTCACCTGCTCAAAGCCAATCCTCATAAAGGTGCCTCCTCACCGAAAGTGTCTGTGGAACCCTCCAGCTCACAGTGCTCCCTCCTTCTCTTCCTTGTTATCACTGCACTGGGCTGATGCTGTTCTGCGCACGATGCTCCACTTGGCCTTCACCATCTTGCAGAGCCATTCAACTGCTTGTGCATTTTTGCTTTTTACCTCAACTAGACAAAAAATTTCTTGGAGGCCAGAGCTAAATTTTAGTTTTGTGTCCTCCCAGGATCTGTCACAATCAGTGTTGAACACCCATTAGTGGTATCCTTGAGGATCATAGTAACAAGCAACTGAAAATTTCAAAATTCAAGTTCAAGGCCCCTGGTTCCCATTTCTGGGTCTCTTGGATGCTGTGGTTCACTGCTATTAGGTTCCCTAAATTCTCTCAAGATAGGGCCGGAGAGAACCCAGGCACAGTGGCGGGCTTGTGATGACCAGATGAGAGAATGCAAGGGAGAACAAGGCACACATTACAAAGCACACATGCAAGAATACTTTCTGTAACTCCTGGCCACTAAATCCATTCAATCTTATAATGTTTAGTTTTCATATTCCTATCAGCACTACCTAAAACTGGTTGCATATTTTGATGATAAAGGGTGACAAAAGTGTAGAACTCAGGAATGCAGTCACTTATTAAGGCACTATGGGGAACAGAGCATCCTGGGAACTCCATGCCCATTTCAAAACAAACCTATTATACACCTGGGTCACTTGTAAAACCATCTGCTAGACAATGTCTACTATAAACTAGTATATCAGTGGTAAGTTTTGTTGACCCGCAGTCTTCAGCTCAATGTTTTGTGTCCTTATCTTATAACAATAATCCACACTAGAGATTTAAATAAATCAAACTGATGTCACACCTTAAGCATGAAGCAGAAACTTTTTTCCAAATACCCTTATAGCTAGCCTCCCCATCGCCAGCCAAAAGGAGCTTTGGGGTGTCAAGTCCCCTACCCAAGCTGTCCCCCTGAGCTCCTCTCCTCCAGCCCACGGTTGGGATAACAGGAGGGAGGAGGGTGACGAAGGAGCATCAAAAGTGGCTCTTATCAGCCTCTTCCAGGAATTTTACGCCAACCTCTGCAGGACTCCTGAAGCATTTCTGGAAGCGGTTATTCTCAGCAGGGTTGGAGATCCACAGATGGACATATAGATAAAATAAGTCTGTTCACTCCTGTGTGCCCAAAGTCAACTGCAATGGTCATGTGATCTTTGGGATAAATGAAATGTTGCTGTAAGTGCCAGAAGCTTTTATAAGCAGCCAATCAGATGCTGAGGACAAGGGGCAAGTCCTCTAGCAAGGTATAGGCTCTCCAATAACTCAGGACTCCAGCTGTGGCCAAGGGTTAGAAGGAATTTGCTAGACAAATTGAAGCCCCCTAGACAGGCAATTCCCTCTCCCCTAGACCCATGTCTCTTCCCACAGGTGAGAGAGACTCAGTGGTGTTTCTTTATACTGACTAATACCCACATACCTGGGGTACTATGCATGCCTGTGGCTTCCACAGTACGTCCATCAGCCCGGGGTGAGGGCAGAAAGGTGGGAGTGGCACATGCCAATCTTCCAGAGTCCCTCCGTGGATGCTCAGAGTGACAGGGGAGAGGAAACCCCAGCGGGTTTCCTAAAGGAGAGGTCACTCAAACACATACATACATAGAGAAGCACACGTTACTCCCTAAGTACAAAGGGCAAAAGTATAATAATCCATTTGATGATTCTGAATGACTTGGTTCAAACTGGGATCCGGTTGGTATCTGGCTGCAAGAGGCTGTTAGCAATGACCTACCCAGGGAGCCCCCATGAGCAGAGCCAGTTCTACTGAGTCTCATGGAAGCTGGGGTTCACGCAGCAAAGGTGGGCTCTGGGCTGAGAGCCACAAGCCTTCAGGTAGCGTCTCCAGCAAAACAGGGCAAACTGTGATAGCCAAACCATAACGCATAAGGGGTCAGGTGAACATCATCCTTTCTATTCCCTTATTCCACACATCCAAGTACCTCCAAGGGGCATGCTGTTCAGTGCACATTTGGGTTCAGAATACCTGTGGATTGTCTAATTTTAGCTGCTTTGCTTTATTTGTAACAAGCTCCCCACATTGCAGATTCTTTAAATGACAACCTAGCCCTCTGGGATGGTGCATCTGTGAAGCTCGGAGCTCCACACCAGCTCATCACACACCACCTGTGAGAGGGTTGGAGCCCCAGGCCGAGCTCTGAAGGAGTTTAATCCCACCTCCAAAGCACTGGCTTTTTTTTTTTTTTTAAATCAGTTTTATACACTGTATTGCATTGATTCTCAACTGGTTGTGATTTGCTGCCCTCTCCTCCCCCCACCCCTTGGAGGGGACATCTAGCAATTTCTAGAAATATATTTTTTAAGATTTTGTTTATTTATTTTTAGAGAGAGGGGAAGAGAAGGAGAGAGAGAGGGAGAGAAACACCAATATGTGGTTGCCTCTCATGTGACCCCTCACCAGGGACCCAGCCCACAACCCAGGCACGTGCCCCAACTAGGAATTGAACCGGTGACCCCTCAGCTCCCCAGTCGGCACCCAATCTACTGAGCCACACAAGCCAGGGCTAGAACTATTTTTTTGGTTGTCAACTGGAGTGAGGAGGATGCTACTGGTACGTAGAGTGTAGAGGCCAGGGATGCTGCTAACCATCCTACAACGCACAGACCAACCCCACAATGAAGAATTGCTCATTCTACATATTGAAAGGGTTGAGGCTGAGAAGCACTGTGGCATTTAGATTTTGTTGATTTCATTTGAGAAAAAAAAGAATATTTTGTTGCTTAAAAATAAGTTTGAAAACATCTGCTCTCGGACACCTGTCTGGACCCAAACTATTCAACAGCATGATAAAGACTCTCGTGCTGAGCCTTAAAGTCCTATGACAGTACAGATTTTTTTTTTGTTTTTTGTTTTTGTTTTTGTTTAAAGATTTTATTTATTTATTTTTAGAGAGGGAAGGGAGAGGGAGAGAGAGAGAGAGAAACATCAATGTGCGGTTGCTGAGGGACATGGCCTGCAACCCAGGCATGTGCCCTGACTGGGAATCGAACCTGCGATGCCTGGCTCGCAGCCCGCGCTCAATCCACTGAGCTATGCCAGCCAGGGCTACAGTACAGATTTTTAACAATTCCCGTAACAGGTCTTTGGGAAAACCTCCAGCTGCTATAAAGACCTAATTTTTTTCCTGTTAAACATGAAGTGGAAATCAAGGCCCTGAGCCACCCAGTAGAATATGAAGCAAGTTTTCTACTGAGAATCTAAGTAACTTCAAGTAGAGGGGGGAGATCAGGTGGAGGCTGAGGGTTTGTCTTGATGGGAAGCCACGGGTGTTGGCCTTATAGAGATCAACTCTCCATCAGTCAGGCAGAGAGCCAGAAGTTAAATATATTGCTTCTTCTCGGAAGGAAAGTGAACAATGGCCTCTTCATTTGAAGCCACAATGGGAATTTAGGAAGAGGCAGAACATAATTCCCAGGATGGAAAATGGTCCGGGCCTCAGTGTTCATGTCCTTGCTCTTCTAGGACAGCCTGCAAGAGATTTTCAGTCATTGCTGATGAGCTCTCAGTTGACAAATTCCAATGCAAAACCCAGGGACTAAGTGGCACTTTTTGAGGCCAAGCAGAGGAATAATTCTGATTCTAGGGTCAAGGGAAGCATACCACTGCCCAACCTATCACGAAGGCTTCCTGCTGCTCTGAGGTCTCTGGGAGGCCTCTCAGTAAAGGAAACCACCACCCCTTGCTCAGGCTGATTCTTCCAGATATAAAGACAGGATCCACATAACACATCACACATCAATCTCTCCATCCCATTTCATCCTTCATCCCCATCTTCTCTCCTAAAGCTATCAGACCTTCTTCCAGGATGTGCCCCCGGCCCCCTGTGCATTGGTCATTATACGTCGTGCTGAACTGTGTTTAGATGACTGCCTTCCTGTTCAGGCGGAGCTGTTTGAAAACAGGGATACTGTCACTGTCACATTTTAACACCAGGACACAAACTAGAACCTGGTGCATGAAGGACTTAACATTTAATGAATGAAGGAATGAGCTTGACCTGCCAAACATCCAACGGGCTTCAAAGTCAGACCTACCCAAACTGTACACAACCAGCCAAACCCTCCCTTACGCTGTACGTGCAGCTTGCAGTGTGTGGACGTAAGCACAGAACTTGCCTCCCGAGGAACAGGACAGGCCTGTGCCGATGTCAGATCCTTCTCCAGGAACCATTCCACAGGTGAAACAATGGCAGGGCGGAGAAATTCAATAAACAACTGCCCTTTGAGGTGGCAAAAGGCACACTCTCCCTTTTCAAGTGTAATCAGTGGGTCAGCTGACCCTGCCTCTACGCTTTCAGCAGAGCAGCAACCCCGGTGTGGCTTCCTGGTCAGACCTTAGAGACATCCGCAAAAAGGCCCTCACACACAAAGAAACTGCAAACACAAACACACTGTCAGCCTAGTTGCCTTCAGTTAGACTTACCAAGTTTCGTAAGATAAAGGTTCAATCATTCTATCAGTGTCTTTTCTTTCTTTCTTTCTTTCTTTTTTGTTAATGAGAACTGGCTTTTGGGATCTTTTCCAAGCTGTGGGTCCAGAGCTGTTGAGGTAGACTCCTTATAAGAAAAGATGAACCCTAAATGCACCAAGCCCTGCATCTGACCACAAAATACATCTAACATATACAAAATTAGTGTTTAAATAATTTTGTAAGTTAAACATCCAGTGAAAAGCTTTACTGAATTTATTAAATTCTGCCATTAAGTATGTTATTAGTCCAACAAAACATGGAGTCTACCTAGGCAAACTTAAGTGAGACGCTGGGAGATTTAGCAAAGACCTTTGATGATCAAAAGGGTCTGAACACACTAAACCAGCTCCTTTGAAGCGTTTCCTCCACTGAGGTCTACTAATAGCCCGGGGAGCAGGTCCCTTTGGTCAAACTGACAATGAGAGATCAGGAAAGATTGTCGAGGATGCAGGACACTAATTGGGGCTCTATTCAGTAAAGAAATCCAGGGCACACACAACTGGGAGAAAGCCCTTTTAAAGAAGTCTGCCCCAACAACCAGTTTTCCTTTAGAGACTGAAGTAGCTATCAGTGCCTAATGAAAGGGCTTCGAACCCCACCCTACACTGGCCCCCGTCCTTCCTTGCCAGACATGAAGGCTACCGAAAAGGGGAAGACACGAGGAAACAGAATTTTAGGGCTCCCGTGTACAGCCCTTATGAATGTCATCTAACAGCAGGTCCCCTTTAATGCTTTAAATGCAGCAGGATGTTGGGTGGGAATTGTCCTGTTGTCCCAGAATTTTAGCTGAGGACAAAAGGCACTAAGTACCTGTAATCTGAGTTTGAGAGCCCCCTCCCATTAGGGCTTCCTGGAGACAGGACCCCTACTCCCCCCACCCCCGTCCTGCATCACTCCCCCAAATCTAGAACAAGTCTGAGAAATGAAGGGGGTGACCGCATGAGAGGGGTGAGAGACTACTTCCTCCCCACCCCACAGCTGAGGGGCAGAAGCTCGGAGACAATGATTCCTGGCGGGGAAGAGGGAGGCCAGGAAGGAAGAACGGGGATGCTGGGCTTCAGGACAGGTATTCGCACTCCTTGAAGGTGGTCACAGGGCACAAACTGCCAGTCAGGACATAAATAAGTCATGGGCATGTCACATACAGCATAGTGACTACAGTTGAATGACAATGCTGTAATACTGATTTCAATATTACATATTTGAAAGGTGCTAAGAAAGAAATCTTAAAAGTCTTAGTTGCACCATGAACTAGCTCCAGTTAATGAAGGTAACTGGACTTACTGAAGTGAGCATTTCATAATATATACAAATATTGAATCATTATACTGTAAATCTGAAATTAATATGTTAATTGTACCCAGAAAAAAAAGAAAGAAAAGAAAAAAAAGACTTCACTCTGGGCAGCTGAGCCAAGGTGAACCAATGAGGTCTCAACTGGGTACGGCACTGCAGTTTTCAAAACGAACAGAACCGATTCTCAAATGCCAATAGGAGCTTGTGTTAAAACTGAAGGTGACTAGTGCAAGTGTCCACTGACAGATAAACAGATAAACAGACAAGGTATTTACATACGATAAAGTATTATTCAGTCATGAAAAGGAGGGGAGTTCTGACACACGCCACAGTATGAATGAATTGCGAGGACAGTATGCCAAATAGAATAAGCCAGTCGCAGACAGACAAACCCTGTGCAACCCCACTCCCATGTGAGATACCAGCGCAGTCAAGTTCATGAAGACAGAAAGTGCTTAACAGAGCAGTGGTTGCCAGGGGCTGGGGGCAGGAGGAACTGGAATTTGTTATTTAATGGTTAGAGTTTCTGTTTTGCAAGAATTCCATCACGTTTTCCAAAAAGTTCTGGTGACAGATGGTGGTGATGGTTGCACAACAATGCAAACGTAATAAATACCACTGAACTGTACACTTAAAATGGTTCAGATGACAATTTTTTGCGATATATGTATGTTACCAAAACTAAAAATAACTTTATAAAACGGAAGATGCTGATGGATGTGTTAGTTACGTAAATAGGGGGAGTCCTTTCACAATATATGGGTAAGGATCACCACAAGGCACAGTTTAAATATCCTGTGATTTTATTTGCCAACCATACCTCAATAAAGCTGGAAAAAAAAACCCCTTAAGGTAATAGGAAAGTTATAAAATCAGCCCAATATAGTTTTTAAAAATCCACCGTCCAAAGGGAAAGAAGATTCCACATAGTCTAAAGTAACTGTTGTTAAAAGAATTCCTATAAATATTCCCACTGAGAATTCTCATTCAACTGATTCCATCTCCTCAGTCTTTCAAGTGGCTAATTCTCTTCCCTAGTTCTCCTTCTAGCTGGAAATGAAAGTCTGGATGAAAGCTCTTCCAGAAATATTACTCTGACATGATTACTTAACGGCAAAACTGGAGCGGGTGGAGGTTCTGCAGATGTTCATTGAACAGGAAACGGTAGGAGCCGCTTCTCTCTACCTTCCCTTTGTCTCACTTGATACGCTTACACATCAGCGTGTTGGGGGGGGCACAGAGGTACACACAGAACACTAACTTCAAACTACTTTTGCTTTTATTTGCAAGGCAAAACATTCAAATAGGGGAAAGAAGTGGGCTGAAGCTTAGGTATCAGGAGAAGAGAGGTAGCAGTGACAGAAATGGGGTAAGCACAGGGGCTGAGTTTGGCAATATGTCCTCAGTGATCTTATCAGGAGCTACTTGAGAAGCATGGTGGTGACGGAAGCCAGAGGGCTGGAGGAGAAAACAGAAGGTGAGAAAAGAGACAGTGCGTACAAAGACTACATTTTCAAGATAATCTGGATGAAAAAGGGGAAACAAATTTGAAAGTAACCAAGGAAGCGCTGAACAGATTTTTAGGATGAGGAGGCTTAGGCATGTTCACAGAATGGAGAAAGAAACCAAGGAACAGAGAAATTGAGGATTTAGAGGTAGGGAAGCACAGATAGATCTTCGGCAAAAGCAAAGACAGAAGGCTAAGAAACAAGGATGGGTGGGGCAGTAGGGAAAGTCAGAGCAGGATGTAGTTGCAGGAGGTCACACCTGATGCGATCTTTCTTAGCACGTAGGAAGCAGGCCGCCTGCTCAGAATGAAGGCACAGGGTACATGGGGGTCATGAAGAGAATGGTAAAAGTTGAGTCATCATTGAAGGCACAGATCTGTAGCAGAATTTGAAGCTCCCAGAAGAACAGTAAACAGAACCAGATACAGCAGCAAGGTCACAGTGGAAGATGGCTGAGAAAGGACTGGCACATTTCATAATTAAGAGGTGTCTGGAGAGGCTGTGGAGAGAGTGGGTGGTGAGGGGCAGGTACAGAGTATTTGTCAAGACAGTTGGCCATAGAGGGGGAAGAACAGGAGGTAGCTGAGGGCCTGGAGAAGAATTATTTTCCATCCACATCACCAAAGGAGAAGCAACCGGGGGAGAGCAAGGCACCCCACAAAGTGTAATCAGACCAAGGAAGTGAACAAGCAAAATATGTCAAGATGCCAGAGAGAGGGGATCTGCCCAGGAAAGAAGTGTGTAGCCTCTGTGGAAAGAGACATTTCCTTGGCAGCCCACAGAAAGGAAGGAAGGAGGTGGCCTTATTGGAGGACAGTGGGTACATAAAGATGGAAGTCACTGTGGGATTTTTCTCAGCAGAGTATTAAAACCAGAATTTGGGTGAGGAAAAAAAGAGTGAGAGAGAGAGAGAGAGAGGGAGGGAGAGAGAGAGGCTCGCAAGTGTGAAGGTTCTGGAACTGCTGAAAAATCAACAAGAAAGCACGCTCGGAGTTTTGCCGGGTACCTGGTTATACACCAAGAATCCGTATGCTGATGGATCCAGCACCGTTCCCTGTCCAAGGGCAGCACGTGGGGCGACTGCTCAGGTCTGGCAGGCACGAAGGAACTTTACGGGGTCAACAGGCTCCCGGGAGCAATGAATTAGCACCGAGGTAGCGAGCTGGAGTCTGGGTTCAAGAGAGCACTGAGAGGACCAGGAGGGGCTTTGGGATCAGATAACTTCATAGGGGTCAGGTTCAGGTCATGTGGATTTGGTGGAAGTAACATAAGGGTTGAGTAACAACATAAGGAAGTAACATTAGGATTGATTGAAAGGCACAGCATGCTTGAGATCCAATTTGTGTCTTTATTTCCCTTTAATCTTTTATCTCTGGACTTAATTTTTTAAACATATGAATGGTTATCATAACTGTTTTTGTCTCATCTGCTCATTCTAACATCTGTGTTAGTTCTGGAACCGTTTCAATTAATTGATGGATCTCCCATCACAGGTCATGTATTTTGTTCCTTTGCATGTCTGGTAATTTTTGACTAGATGCCACACACTGAATTTTACTTGCTGAATATGGAATAGTTTTGTATTCCTGTAAATATTTTTGAGCTTTGTTTGGACACACAGTTAAGTTACCTGAAGTAGTTTGATCCTATCAGGTCTTATTTTTTAGACTTGTCAGTTGGGCCAGAAAAGTGCTCACCAAAGGGCTAGTTAACCCCTTCTGTACTCAAGATCATTCTGTACTCAACTCGATGATCCACTCGTCTTGAGGTTTCCCAGTCTGGCTGGTAGGAACAGGCGGTATTCCTGGCCCTGTGTGAGCCACAGGCAAAGTTCTCTCTACTCCCTTTGGATGGCTCTTTTCCCAAGCGATCGGGACTCTGTTGAAAACTCAAGGGGGATACTTTGCACATCTCTGGAGCTCTCTCTCTGGACAGCTGTGTACTCTCTGGTACCCTATCCTATGATTTCTAGCTGCCTGAGTCTCCCTGGACGCTCAGACCCATCTCCTCAATGAAGGCAGTGTGCTGGGATCCGTCTGAGAGGGGAAGGGAAAGCATCCGGGGTGCCGTGGGGCTTGCAGAAGGAGCAGCTTAGCCACAGCAGTCCCCACTGTCACACTCTGAGGGCCAGAAACGGTGCTAGAGGCAGAAAGCAAACACCCGGACCTATACTCTGTTCACCCTCACAGGCAACAGCACCTACCTCCTCAAGATCCCTAGAGGGGGAGGAGCCCTTAACATACTTTGATGATACCTGTTAGATGGCCCAGAAGCAGCCAAGTTGACCCTCAGCCCTTGAGACTCCACCTGCAGGCACCACGGAGCAGAGTAAAGAGGCTAACCCAAATCCACACAAAAGTTAACTTTTTCAGCACATATTACTCCTTCACATGCAACAAACTTGTAATTTTGCCTCCAAAATACACAACAGATATTTTAATTAATAATTAAATACTGGATTTAAAGTGGATTTTCACTTGAAAATAACACCATTGTTAACTTACAAAGTAACTGGGTAATGGTTAACCCCTAAACAAAACAAGCCAGCAAGCAAACAAACCTTGCTTATGGACTCAAACAAGAGACACCATCTGGTAATACAAAGGCAACCAAGCCTGTAAAATTAAAACTGCGAAAGTCAACACACACTTTAACCTACACATGAGAGACTAATTTAATAAATGAAGGAAATACTTGGGAAAAGACCAGGGCTATAAAAATATCCACATGGAGCGAACCAATGGCAATTTGTGAATAAATAACAAAGCAAACAACCAGAGTGGCTCCAGGTTGATGGATAGCACTGAGTCGGGTCATCAGGCAGGTGACTAGACCCAATGAAATCCTGGTAAGGGGGAAGGTGGGGGATGGGGGGCCAATGCTGCTGGACAATTTACAATGTCTGCCCCCACATTTAAACTTCAGCCTCTACAGCTAAGAAATTAACTGTAAGTTGACTATATGACCTGCTTGTAGAACACATATTCTTTCTGGGACCTAGAAATGTCTTATAAACACGAACTAATTAATATTAACATGGCTATAAGGAAGAAGGCACTCACTGTAATTGTAGACCTGTGCTAAACGAACCAGCCAACTGTGGGGGTTGGTCTTTAATATGATCCCGAAGAGCAATCCCCTGGACCTACTGCTCCCTGGGGTCTGCCTTCCTGTCTAGGAGACAGGAAAGTAGACCCCAACTCCCTGTTCTCTTGTCCTACCAACATTCCTGAGGAGCGCCTGTAGCAGTGGGACTGACCAAGCATAGGGCTGGTCCACACACACACATGCTGATCCCTGGTGCAATTGGTACCCAAAGGAAAGGTAGTGCCAGCAGCACCAACCCAAGCATTAGCCAGATTCTCAAGGGGTGACTCGGGAGAAGGTGTAGCATTGACCCTGGCAAGCAGATGTAAAAATAGTGGCAACATGCCTTCTCTGTGGGGCCCTGCAAACAGGAAACTGGCAAAGCAGCACTCCCCTCACAAGCAGTAAATCCTTCCCATCCCTCTCTCCCACCCACGGCATCACTGATGGTAGCTACTACCAAAAGCACTAGACCCACAGGCTGGAATGTGTCTTGCCCCCTCCCAGAATGTGACACACAGGTGAACTTCAATTGTTGTCCAGTATTTGAAACAATGGCTGAGAAGGGGGTTAATGTCATCATATTTTCCCCAGTGCCTTTCAGATGATTCACTGCAAAGTACGTGGAAATAAACTGGGTATGGATTTCCTTCCCAAATGGGTGGGTGTATACCCTGCACCAGGCCTTAACAGCACACTTTGTAGGTGTGTGCATGTGTTTACAATCTCACATAACCTTCACGACCACCCTGTGGGTAGACAGCACTAGCTCCACATTTTACACGTAAGGCAAACACTGCTCAAGGTCACATGGCTAGAGAGTACAGGAAGCAGAGACAGGTCTGTCTGATCTAAAGCCCTCTAGTACCCACCCCACACCTCCAGCACCAGAGGAGATTCAAGGGCAATTCCTTGGGGCGGAACGGGGCGGTGGGGGGAGGTTCTGTTAAGGAAAAAAATGAACACTAACACCAGAAATTAATTTTGGTGGGAACATTCAGGAAGCTAGAGGCATCACTAAAAATAACCTATTATCTGAAAGCCTGAGTTATTTTCTGGATTAAAACAAAAAGCACAAAGAGAGATTTCTCTCCTAGCCCTCCCCACCAAAGCTCCCCAGGACAGTGAGATTCCGCATGACCCAAAACCAGAAGTGGGAGTGCTGCTGGGGGAGGCTGGGATGCTGAACGGCGCCGGAGAGGAAGCTTTATGATACTCAGTGAAGGGAAAGTGTTTTTGGTTGACTCCAGCAAAGAAGTGATCCTTCCCGTTAAAAGACAATTAAAAATGCCCCTGCAGCTACTTCACACTGCCAAGTACATACACCAAACAAATACTCAGATTCGGGATTACAAACTGAGAGATGGAGGCATAGAGGTGTGAAGTCACAGGGAACTCAGACAGCAGGGAGGGCTGGAGAAACAGGTGCCCAGGAGAGCCCTGCCCTCACCAAAAGGTGCAAGGTGAGGAACTCCCCGAGTGTTGTGCTGTGCCACGCACAAAACAAAACCAGTCTGCGAGCCCACTTCAACCCGCAAGCAGTCTGCATCCCCTGGTTGGGGTTGTGGTGGGGCAGACACAGCCAGAGCACGGTCAATAATCCACATATGAGAGACAGCCCATAAGGACTAGATTTCCGGAGCCCCTCAAGTAGTCGCAGAGGCACCAAGCAAGAGAGCAGGAATCAGTGGTCTCCTTGAGGACATGGAACACCTGAGGCAGAGGGACGGAACAAGACACGGCTGATCACAGGTACACTCAGGCAGGACTCTGAAATGTTCCTTCTGCACCCCGTCAGAGTGTTCCCACAAGGCCCTCATGGGAGCTAGCAAAAGATATCAGAGCCCTACAGAAACGTCACTTAAAATGGATGATTCCCTCCCAGAGTTCAGCTTCAGTCTTTGCAGTGAATCCTTCCTGGAGTCCTTCCTGTTAGAAACAACCCCTCCAGGTACTGTTAGGCACTCCTTTGCCTGGGTGGGCTCCAAGTCTGCTGGATAAGACAGCGGTACCCAGATAGGCTGTCCCTTCCACAGAGCGGTATCTGAACACTGCCATTATGCGTAAGAGTGACTACACCTCTTCTTAGAAATAAGTGATTCATTTTACTGAGACACCCAAACTCATCTGAATTTTCGTTATCCAAATCCCCATAATAGTGAGATTGATACAGGTAAACTAAATGCTAAAATCATAAAAATAGTCACCAAGGAACAGGCTGACCACCTTTAAATTAGGCCCTTCCTTCCCTGACATTCCTCCCCGCTTAAATGACCCTGTTCCTGCCCACCACGTGAATGGCTGCTGTCCTCGCTCTCTGAGAACCAGCTGTGCCCATGACACAACTTACACAGCGTACACAATAAAAACTGCGAGCAGGGTAAAAGTGAAATCTTGTCGCTGGTGCAGGTCATGAATTGACCAGCCACTACAATCACAGCAAAGCCCTGACGCAGTAAATCTGGGTCTCGGGTCCATCACCCGTGAAATAAAGACCAATACTGACGGAGCCATGCCCAGCTCTGGAAAAACTGATGACATCTTCAGATATGTTTGCAAAAATAACCCTCTTCATGAGAGTGCTGAGAAAGTCAGAAAAGTACACACCAAGTCATTTGATCTGTTCTTGGTTCTAAGAATTAGCATACAGGTGCCATTGTAACCCAAACACTGATAAATATAAGATGAAAAAACTTACTTTCATAATTTTTGTCATCATTCTTAAAGACAGAGTACCAAACAAATCTTTAAAAACATATTTATTATTTTAAAAAACTTGGCTTCCATTGTAACTAGAATCACATTAAATTGCTTTTCCCAGTTCTAGTTACTCCAAGAGACGGGAAGTAACTATAACTTGCGTGCAGCCCAATAGCTGGCAGGCAGCCAGCATTCCTGTTCTGATTGCACTATTCTCAAGCCTGGGTCGAGCCTCAGCCTTAGCGTGGAGAGTGTACAGACATTGGCGAGGCCCCTATGTAGCCTCCGAGTCTCCTTTTCTCCTCCTAAAAGTGTAAGAACTGTCACTTGACCTCTCTACATCGTGGTATTTCTAAGGACTCTTAAATGAAGTCATTTGGGGTTTTGTCAACTCTTAAAAGACTACACCAAAGTGATACACTCTGCCATGTGGTTTTTTTCCCTATGTGTTTTCTTTGACTACCAAACCTCCCAATCGCCACAACTTTCCACTCCTCAAATTAGACACGACTGAGGCTACAACGGGGGTGCCCAAACTTGGCCAACCATCAGAACCAGCCAAGATGCTCATTAGGAATCTGTTTCCCTGGCCACTTCCTTAGAGATTCTGATTCAGTCTAAGGCCTCGGGATTTGCATTTTTAAAAATATTCAAGTGATTCCACAGTTCTAGAACAGATGCTCTTTTGCCATTTCATACTTTTCGAAGGCCCTGTTTTCAGTGATTGGTAAATTCCCCAGTCTAAGGACTCAGGAAATGGAAGTGCCATCGTTTACAAGAAACAGAAAGTATTACCAAGACTCAATGAGAATTAACCTCCAAATAGTATATATGAAGTCCCTCCCATGGGCCCAGACTGACCGCCACCCCGTTTACTCCTCCGGGTGCTCGGCGGCCACGCCACTAACATCCATTGAAACCTCACAACAGTGACCGTTCTCACAGACTTTGAGACAGAAGGCTCCAGCTCAACCCCAACTTTCCGACTGTGTCTAAGATGGGTGAGGTGCACAAACAAGAATAATTTAATAACTGGTAACTAGAATGGAATTACAGCTAATTATATCTAGCAGTACATGGCCTTGTTATGTATCTCCAGACAGACAATTTGAACTTTTAACGCTTTTAAGCTGTGTGATAGGCCCTCTTTTAGCTTAGAACAGTAGGAAACCACAGTGGAACTTGGGAAAAGTCTTCACGATAAACTTAAAATGGTTTCTGCTTTAGCAATTTACATTAAATCATTGTAAATGAGTGTAGTGTTTATAGTATTGATTATGTCCAATCAGCCGAATGGTAAGCCAGCATCAAATGTAGGTGAACTTCACTTAAGTAACAATAGTGTGTTCCTGAGAAGGAAAGTGGCATCGACAGGGTGCTGACCCTGTGCCAACAACGCCGGGCACCTCCCCAGGAGCTCAGGGCTCAGCACGGTCCTCTCCCTGCCGCCAACTCTCACTCACCAACCATGCTCCCCACTTCGGGTCTTTTACTTCTTCTTTTCTCTTCCCCCAAACAACCCTGTGGTTCAGCCCCTGCCTCCCTTGGAACTCTGGCTCAAATGTCACTTGATTTAAACAGAACAGCACACACAGCCCTTATATCTGTCCCCTTAGCCTGTCTTATTTTTTTCCAATACATCTACCACTTAGTAAGTTATGTTAATTTGTCTAGTTGCTTGCGCCTCCACCCACACACCAATTTTTGAGTGCTGTGGGAATCAACCAGTGCCATTAGTAAGTACACACATCACACACAGACACATACATGCACTATTACATAATGTTGCACATAAGTACTCTGTGTGTGTATACGTGGGTGGTTCTCTTGATTTCCTGGGCCCTAGTGGTGATAATTTGGAAGTATTGCTCAACCTAGCATATTTTATAACTCAACATAAGTTGATGGAGGAAGCAACTGATTTTCTCCAAAACAATGTGAGATGTTGCCACTTACAAAATCCAAGGCAATATCTGACATACACAAGGAATGTGTCTGCAAACCTAGGACACTATGAACCTCAACACAACACACACACACACACACACACACACACTCAACCTTCCGCAGGGGGTCATCCAGCACTGACTTGAGATCCAGAACAGAAATCTCTGACACCAGGATGAAATCACGATGTTAAAGACAAGTTTCAGGGGAGAAGGGAAGAAAAAGATCTTCCTACCTTTCTATGTGCCCAGTGACACAGGGTGTTATTGGGGGAAACCCGATAAAAGAGATGTCACTGTAACTGGCCTGGAAGACAGAGCCTCGGCCGCCTTGTTCATTTGAAACAAAAGGCAGAGGTATCAGGAGTTGCTGGAAGTGAGACTGAAGCATAATGAAAATAGTCTCTGGAGCAATTAACTTTTCTATAAAAAAAAATTAAATCATTTCTGTTTTACCTAAATCTCAGTTTCACTGGGAGAATACCACACTATTGTAATTTCAAATACATATATATATATATATTTAGAGAAAATTAAGGAAAGTCAGATTCTGCGTTTGTAAGAACCTTGCTTTCAAAGGGACATGCTGGAGCAATTAACTTTTCTATCAAAAAAAATTAAATAATTTCTATTTTACCCGAATCTGAGTTTCACTGGGAGAATACTACATTAGTGTAATTTCAACTAAATACACACACACACACACACACACACACTTAGAGAAAATTAAGAAAAGTCAGACTCTGCATTTGTAAGAACCCTGATTCCACAGGACATGCTGGCTAATCAGTGAGTGCCCCAGGAAGCAAATCTGCTAAAGCTCTGCCCATAGATCTCTGAACTGTTTTTGAGATTCAGCTTCGAGGGCTCACAGCTCTGACCACTTGCTCAGAAGTGATGGCGCCACTGTGTTCTGCTCGAATAGAGCAAAGGCTTAGCATAAAGCAGCCAGCAACGAGCACCTCTGAGTTAGAAACCACCATGACTTCTGGGTTGTTTTGGTGCTATTTCCTGACCTTCCTCTTGTTATGAGAAAGGGCTTGTAACAAAAACTGGCTGAAACAGTACACTGCACAGTAAAAATAATTAGAAAAAAAGGATTAGAGTGTCCGTCGCCTGTATCACCTATCACTCACGTAAGAATGAGTCCCCAGTAAAATATACACTAACGTTTGTCAGCTTCTTCTCTCTCTGGTCACGAGAATTGAAAGTGCTGAACTTCTGGAAGAAAGATAAAGGGGAAAGTGAACCTAGAAAGTTTAAAAGTAATTTGGTCTTAGGATCCTTTTAGAGTCTTAAAAATTGAAAACTCAAAATTTTGGTTTATTTGGGTTTCCTTTATTGATATTTCCCATTATTAAAAATTAAAATAAAAAATATTTAAAGATTTTTATTTAAAATAACAAATCCAGCCCTGGCTGGTGTGGCTCAGTGGACTGAGTGCTGGCCTGCGAACCAAAGGGTCGCTGGTTCAATTCCCAGTCAGGGCACATGCCTGGGTTGTGGGCCAGGTCCCCAGAAGGGGGCACACAAGAGGCAACCACACATCGATGTTTCTCTTCCCCTCTCCCTTTCCCTGTCTCTAAAAACAAATAAAATCTTTAAAAAATAAAACTTTAAAAATAAAATAGAACAACAAATCCGTTGTATCTTAACATAAATAACATTTTTATGGAGGATAACTACATTTCCAAAACAAAAATGTCAATGAGAAGAGTGATTTTTCTTGTTTACAGTTTTGCAATTCTCTTTAATGTCGGACTCAGAGGCCAGCTGGGTTCTTAATATCTGCTTCTGTATTCAATCTGTTGCAAGTCTATTTTAGTTGAAGTAAAAGAATAAAATCTAGCTGCACACAGAGAGCAGTTGAAAAAGCTCAACTTAAGAGTTTTTTCAGGTAATTGTGAATATTCTTTTATGCTACATCGAAACTCAATGTGGTAGTTTCCTATAAGTTAGTTGCAATGTGGAATCCAAAACTAATCCATGAACTTTTCATACTCTGTTATATTAAGCCCATCAGTCTATCTCATTCTTTCAGTGGATCCCTGACTCATACGTGGTTCTGTAACATCTTGTATTGGTCATTTTGAAAACACAGGTTCACTGAGTTATGCAGTGCTTCTCCCAAATGTTGACATATTTTATTATGCAATATTAAAACACCACAATTGTTCATTAATACCAACAACAGACTCATGAGAAAAGTCTTTTTGAAGTATTGGAAGCTGACAAGCTAATAATGGTGTATATAAGTTTTCCAAAATGGAAGGACCCAATTTTATCATGGGCCTCAAACGGTCATAGCTATTTTCCTTGAAATAACAGGCTTGCTACATTCATTTTTAAGAAAATACCTGACAAGTTGCTGATTCTCCATAACTATTGTTCTGTCATTTTTTCCAAGCAAAAATGGTGTTGCATGGGGAAAAATGGCTAGCTCTGCTAACAACTCCATCATACCAACAAGTGTTTTCCCTTGACACACGGCAGTATTTCAGTGTGTGAGTGTGCTCTATGCACAACTCTCGTTTTGTCACGCAGAATATTATAAAGACAGAGTCAGCAGTTGAGCTCAACATTAAAAATGTTTACTGCTTCATCAAAGACATTCTCAAGTGAGACTGGTTTGTTGTTCTTCCCTGAATTGTTCAGCAATGAACTAGGCTGGCTACGCTGACCACTGTACTTTGGTGCCTTGATTGGTTCTAAGATGCCAACAGTTTTATCCACCATTTCTTTTGCACCATTGGTACAAATGTCAACACATTTAAAAAAGGAAAATAACACCTATTTTTTTTTTAAGTTTTGAATTACAGACCTCCTGTAAACATCTCACAAACCCCTGGAAATCTACAGAACCACACTTTGAGAACCAATTAAATTCTGAAAAAAAACAAACAAAAAAAAACACCCCACAACTTTTGAGTTTTTCATTATTGGTCAATGAAAGTAAAAGAAGAAGTCAGGATGATGGTTGGGGCATAACTAGGCAAACACAGCTCTCACACCCTAAGCTGAACTCATTTAATTTTTTAATTTCTTCTGCATTCTGGCTGAAGCTGTGCTTTAATAAATGCTGCTGTCCTTTGCAGAAAAACCTGAGCAAATCTCCAGCCCACTCTTCCCAGAGTTCTCTGACCCATGCTGATCTCTGAGAAGGTGGCTCCTTTCCCAGGTGAATGTCAGCCCTTGGGTTTCAGAAGGAGGGACCCAAGGGAAGCCTTGCAAAACACATCCCAAAAGATGACAAAACTCTGAGGAGGATGCAATTATACCACCGAGAGCACAGTTTCTTCCAAGGTAGAACAAAGAGAAAATACAAAAATGCCTCCCAGATAGATGGAGGGCCTAGAAAGATCTGGCCCTCAGCACCCCAATCTGAGCAAGTGGCTGGTCTGGACTAATGGCAGCAAATCAGTGTCTCTGAGCTGCCTTCACCGTAAGCACACTGAGCATCACATAAGCCTCAGAAGTTTGTTGTGGGGAGCAAATGAAATAACTTATAGGATTCCGTGAATACAAAGAGATAATCAGTTACTAGTGCAAGCAGCCATCCTGCCACCAGAAAGAAAATAAAACAAGGAGTGCTGTTATCGTTTGCAAAATTACAGGCCTAGCACAGTCTCCGGTCCTCATTCATAAATGAGCTGGCTGATACAAAGAAGAGGAGTGAGCACACTATGTGTGACACAAGACCATTAGCCTCAATCCTTTAAAAACAACATTCCTTCTTTTTCCAAGCCATCAAGTCTTCCCTCGTTCCCTCAAGGCCTCCTTATCTCTCTCCTCCCCTGTCTTCAACCTGGCACTCGTTCCCATTAGTAGCCACAGAACTGTGTGGACCAACAGGAGAACTGAAGTAGTCACTTGTTCCTCAGGCTGAATATACCAAGGGAATAATTTTTTAAAAGCTAAATTAAAAAAAAAAAAATTAAGCCAGCAAGCTGTCACCAGGCTTGAAACACGAGAAAGGAATACTGAAAATGAACTGCCATCAGGGACTAGTTTTTTTTCTCCTTTCAAAAATGACGTGCGCCGTGAGTGTCAGATGCTGTGAGAAGCTGTGGGTTGCAGCTTTCCAGCAGCAGCTCATGCTTCATGTGCTTCGGTGCACGTGGCCGTGGCGATTCCGCAGAGAACATAATTATTTGTACACCAGTGGTTTGACACAGGAAACTTGAGCTAAAAACTGAGGCAATGGTACTAGAACGAACAAAAAAAGATCAGAATCTTACTGTATGCCATCATGCACTGCCTTGGCAGAAAGAATAAGCAGATACCAAAGTTCAAGTGCACTTTCCATAGTCTCCCTGGAAGAAACGTGTAAGAAGAGTCTGAAAAAAGGCCAGTAATTCAAAGTTTTAGCAAAGCTTTCTAGACAAGCTGCACATCTGCAAATGGCAGGTGCTCTGTCGAGTGGTGTTTTTGTTTTGTAAGTTCTCCACTCCCTACCCCCTACCCCCCCCCCAAAAAAAAAGAACTGGTACAGAGCCCCTTCCAGTTTGCTTCGGGAACTAGGGGAAGAAGCGTGTGCACACAGAACATCTGTCTCACTCTCTTCGTAAAGATAGTTCTGGTATGAATTACTTTATTCTTTTTGGAAACTACCTTGAAATTAAACTTTGCCAGTGTAAAATGTCACGTAACTGTTAGTAGGAGATGACTGCTTGTCACTCTAAGCGTGAACTCCATGTCGGAGGGAAGGGAGTTCTTACTCAGCCCTTCTGACCTGTAGTCTTCAACTCACGGCTTACTGCTTACCTGGAACTTTTAAAAATCTTCCCAAAGTACTTCAGTCATTCAACGTTTTTAACTCGACTCTTTGTAATACTTAAATATTGGGAATTAAGGATAAAATATAGACAAACAACCTCCCCCCCCCACCAGATTTAAATTATAAATGAGGATAACTAACACGGGCTCACAGTTTAAGCATCATTTTGATATAGTGGCCACCCAGATTCTGGTTTTTGTTGAGGAAATAGATACTTTTAAATGTGTAGTTTATTTTAATTTTAGCTTCTTGGTAAAGGCAATTTCCAACACATGCAAAAGTGAACAGCACAGCACAATACACCCACCTGTCAACCCGTCTTCAACCACAATTCATGGCTGATCTGGCTTCATTTGTTCCCCACTCCTCCTCCAACCTCTGAATTCTTCTGAAGTAAATCTCAAATATCGTACCATGTCATCAGTAAATATTTCAAAATGTATTTCTAACAGGTGCTCCTTTTATTTTAAACAACCACTATGCCACGATCACACCTACAATAACATTAATAATTCCTTAACAGCATCATGGATCCAATCACTGTTCCCATTTCCTCGGCTGTCTCCTGGGAGTAATTGCTGGTTCTACAATTTGTGTTCGAATTGGGATAAAACATGGTTCATATATTGAAATTAGCTACTATGTCTGCCATTTGTTATTTTGGTTTTCCTTCCTCCTCTTTCCTTTTTCTTCTATTTCTCGGTCAAGGAAACCAAGCCTCTTCTCCTATAAACTTTTAATGATTATATCCCGTGGTGTCATTTAAAAAGTTCCCCTGTCACCTGTGTTTCCTCTAAACTGGTGGTAAGATCTAGAAGCCTGACCAGATTTGGGCTCCATCTTTTGGCAAGACCACTTCACAGACAGTGTGGTGTGCTTCTATTCGGAGTCACGTAACGTCTGGTTCTTCCCTCTGCGGGCCGACCACTTAAGTCTGTGGTACCGAGAGTCCCGGCAAACTCCACTTATGCAAACTCCATTCTCTCCAATCTTAAAGTCTCACACCATATTTCTTAACAGCATGACAATGCACCAACGTTATTTTTTATTTGTTCTCACATGAGGAGATATCATGACTTTAACTTATTTTTGTTGCTTCTCTTCCAATGCATAGCAGTTATGAATTTAGTGTGATGCATTTTCATCAGTTTCATTTATTTCAACTCCACCCGCTCCCCACCACTCTACCCTTCTAGGTAAAAACCAGTCCAACATAGTGACAATAATAAACAGGGCCAGATTCTAACATTCTGGCAGCATCAAGAGGTTGCATTAAAACCCAGGTTTGTTTCACCACCATAATAAATTTCAGCTCAGTTAGGTGGTAGATCCAGTTGTTAGCTCCTGAAAGCCAGAGCCAGAATAAAAGAAACAGTGGCATGAGACAGCTTTCTTAAAAGAATAAACCACTTCAATGGTACCTTCTCCAGCAGCAGGAATTCTGCCTCCAATCAAGAGCACTAACACGTTTTTCACAGCATGCAGTGGTCATGGGTTTCTGATCCAGGTGACAATGTTATATAAACCTTGGGCTCTGTGAGGGACTTCCACAGAGTTTTTCTTCTTCAATCTTAATTCAATGAAGAGCCCTCCCTGTGGATTTTTGAGCAAGTTATGGCTGTTCTTCTAATGCTAAACCTGTGCACAGTCCACTGTATCATCAAATCTTGAAAGTACTACAGTTAACACCAATCCAAATATTGCTTTTCAAAGCCTTTTATGTTCTATTCTTTCCTTAAACATCACTACAAAAAATGCGATGCCACTTTGGAAGATGTTATAATATCTGGCGAGAAAGTCCCTGGCATATAGTAAGCACTCAAATGTTATTGAATGAATAATAAATATATTAACACAATGGTTGTTCAGTAAGTAAACCTTTCAACATCACTTGGTTGAGTTTCACAAATTATAATCTATGACCCAGAGCCCATAGATGCTGGTGTTCCACAGAGTTCTGCTAGAGGTCAGCCTTGGTTTTCTCTCTGTATCTTTTCACTGGGTTCTTCATCTACGTGTGTCTCCCACTGACATGCACAGCACTGCCGTAGGCTCAGATTTCTTGCCAAACTCCAGGCATCTATTTCCAATTCCTCCTAGACATGTCCACTTGGGTTTCCATAAGCACCTCAAACTCCACTTGTCTGAAGCTGAATTCATCTTCCATCCCTATGTTTCTACCCTGAAAAATGATTCCACAACATCAACTGAGACTCATTTTTATCCCTAACATCCAATGAACTGACAATTCTTGTTGGTTTCACTGTGCATACATCTCTCATAGTTGCCCCCTCCTCGTCATCCACCCCCACTGATTCCAACTTAATGCAGGCTCTACTAATCCCAACCTAAGATGACTTAACAGCCCCTTACTGGCTCTCCACACCCTTGTCTCCCCTCGTGCTCTCTCAACTAACCTCCCACAGACCCTTGAACCCACTGCTACCAAATCAGATCTTTCTGTCCCTACTTAAAACCCCATCACCTCTACCAGCCTCAAAGTAGTGTGACCATGAAATTGATCATCTAGCCTCTGCTGAGAGTGAAACGTGGCACTGTTAGTCATTCCTCTGCTACAGCAGATAGACGGTCCTGGGCGAGCCTTCACATAAGACACTCCTATGCCTCTGGCCACATCTCCTCCCCACGCCCCCATCTTCCTCACCTCCCCACTACTTCTCACTACTGTCAGTGTTGCTCCTCTCTCATCTCTGCCCCTTTGTTCAAACTGCCTTCCCCTCCTGAAACATTCCCATTTATTGTCAAACTTGCTTTAAGCTTCACCTCTCCTGTGAAGCTTTCTCTAAAACCTTCTGGCTGATGGGATTACATATTCCTCAGGGTCAACTCGGTGCCTTGGACTTATTCCCGCACGAGAACAAGGACTCTGCACTGCACACAGCTCCCCCCTCTGAGCTCCTAGTCTCCGTCTTGTTCATCTTCTCTCTCCAGCATCTATGATGACTCAAAGGTCTGCACACAGCAGGCAATTCTTATGTCATTTCTCAGTCATGTCTTATGCTTAATAAAACTTTTTGCCTTTGCTGCTGCTTCAGCATCATTAGTAAAAGATAAGAATATGAGACAGGATGAAATAAGTATTTGTTAGTAGCTCCTAATACCAGACCTGTAGATCACAGACCACAGCCCTGCTTAAGCCATTTCTCTGTAAGGGAGAGCTTTGGGATTGTAGAATCTGAGCTAATGGCAGAACTCCTATAGGAGGCCAGGAGAGAGAAACAGGAATGGAAATGAGCCAACATTATACTAGTAATTGCCCACTTAATTCTTGAGGTATCTAGTATAAAATAAAGCCAGCCCCAAAATAAAATAAGCCTGCTGAGTACACATTGGGTCCCAGGCAAGGGTGGGGGGAATGGAAGGAATCTTGCTGCCAATACAACAGCAACGTGTAGATAAGAATCCAAATAGTGTGGGATCATGGCATACTCTACAGCTTGCAAAGCATTTTCCTACATATTATGTGTATATCACACACTATATCATCTTTGAAACAACTCTGTGAGATAGATTAGATGCATCCTGAGGCTCAGCCAACATTTCCTGAGCTTTTACAGTCCCTCCGCAGGATGCCAGGCCAGTGTCCCTTTTGCAGCCCGAGATACCCCAGGCAGGCCTGACCTCATATGGCTTCTTCATGAAAGCCCTTCAGCATCCAAAATGGAAACCAGAGCTCCAAATGTTCCATCAGCCAACCTGTCACTTTAGGGCTGGGGATAATCTAAAGCAACTGACAGTGAAACCGAGCCAGGGACATTCTCACAGTGCCAGGCCCAGGCTGCTGCCACAGCTGTGGCAGGCGTGTTAGAGAGGCAGCCATCACGTCCTCTGTACTTGACAAGAAAGCTGTGCTCTAAGGCAGCAGCAGTGTGCAACCTCAAGCTGAGCCTCAGCCTAAAAGCCAAACTGACGAGATAAAGCTCCCACGGATATCTGAGGTTCTGAAATACATCCCACAGATAAAAGCTCCCACAGATCTGAGGTTTCAAAATATATACCACAGGTAGATGCTGTTAGCTCCCGAAATTTTAACACTAAAAAATCTATTTCTCAGATATCAAACAGCTCATTTAACATCTTTTAAAATCTGCAGACACACCTCAGAGGGGTACAGTACTAAGATATCAATCACATGAATTGGCCCATGAATTCACTGCTTTCCTTATCAGTAGCTATTCCTGGAGAGAGGAGATCACTACGCATCTTAGTGCAATAAGAGACAACTAAAGGCAGAGAGCAGGAAAAACTGACTCAAACAGGTGGGGGAATTACCAAAGATAAACTTGGCCTGCCTCATAATTTTATCCAGGGTCACGTCTGGAAGAAACACGATTTCAGTGATCTGGTAAGAACTCACCCCACATAAGATTTCAAAGTCCTTTCTTCTTATCACTAAAACTAATAAATTAATACAATGAGAAATCCAGGAGTATCCCAGCGCCAGTGCCCTGCTGTTCCTAGTGTCCAATGAAGGAAGAGAGACCTAAATAAAACTTAGTCCTAGAAAGCTGGCGTGGTTCTGAAAAAAGACCCGGTCTGCCCTGTGTGGCCTCCCTCCACCAGGGCCTTGGAACGTGACACAGAAAGATACCTCAGCACACCTAGGATCTTACCCCGCCTCACACCTGTCTTGCTTCTCACCGCTGCTGGGTTTGTCCCTGCCATGACTGCCCGTGTTCCGTGCGCCGCAAGAAAGTTCTATCAACAGTGTTCTGTGCTACTGCATTGCATGTTATTCAATTAAGCTACGAGCAGGCTCATTTTTCTCACAAATTCTGTTATGTACAAGATCCTAAGCAAAACAAAAAGACCTATATGCAGGCAGAAGACCCCCAAACTCTAATGTGGATGCTTTTTCATGTTCAAGTATCCAGGTTTCTGTTAATTTCACTATTAGGCAATAGGATCATATGCAACAATTGAGACAACAGATAGAAAAATGTTACCATTAAAATGATTCACCTACATGAATAAGAACATTTGGCTGAAAGGAGAGAAAACCATTTCTCAAAGAAGATGTCACCAATTACAAAAGTCAACACCAAACAGACAAACCATGAAGTCACATGTTTAAAAATCTTCACAAGGATTTTAGTAATGGTGGAGTAGCATATAATGGACTAACCTTCCGACTACAAAAAACCCTAAAATCTCTAGAAAATGTATTTGAAAACAATTAGTTGAAAATACTGAAGAGCAACCAAAAAAGCGGAAATGACAGGAAATCTGACACTTGAAGGGAATTGCACTGGGCAAGATATGAATCGTGAGAGTATTTTGCTGGGTGAAATAAGGGAGATGGGAAAGTGCGAGAACCATATGACTTCACTCACAGGTGGAACATAAAACCAAAAGCAACAAACCAGCAAACGAAAAAACAAACTCAAAGATACAGTCAGCACAATGCTGGTGACCAGAGGAGACGGGGGCAGAGGGCGGACCGAGAGGGTGAAAGGAGGTCGAGTGTACGGTGACGGGAGCAGATGAGGCTTCGGGCGGCGAGACCCAGCGGAGCATGCAGACGCTGCACTCTGGAGCCGCACTTCTGGAATCTGCATGTGATTGGCCAAGGTTACCCCAATACACTCAATTTGAAAATCTATATTTATAGGCCACTTCCCAAGATTATTTCAGGCTGTACGGGGCAGGGGGAAGAGACCTCAAACAGAAAGCTACCCCTGCATTGGCTTGAAGAGTAAAACAAGATTCAGGACTGTCAGCTGACTGGAATTGAACAGAGAAATCTTGAAAGGACAGGGCCACAGAGAAAGCAATTCCCAAGTCCGTGAAGCCCTCCGACGTGTGGCCCTTCTAAGCTGTGCAGTGCAGGGAGGCCGGGAGAGGTCCAGGGAGGAGAGAGAGGTAGAACCCTGAGAACTGCTTGAGATGCCAGCTGTTTCCCACGTGCGAGCCCGGCCTCCCACTGAAGCCCGGAAGCGCCGCTGCCTTATGAGTGAAGACTGTCCCAGGACTACGGAATTTGCCAAAGAATCATGGAAAAAATTAAAAATTAAAATTACACCCTAAAAAGCCTTTGCAATTTTAAGGTAATAGCCAGTAATGTGGCTGCCTGCTAGAAAATAAAGAACAAAGAAAAAAAACCACAGAATCATCTCAACGGATAAAAGAAAAAGCATTTGCCAAAATTTGTCACTCTTAATTAAAAAACAAAACTCAGAAAACTAGGGCTAGAAAGGAACTTCCTCAACTGTCATAAAGAGCAGCTACAAAACACACACAGCTGACATCATTAGTGGGAAGAGACTGAATTCCTTCCTCCCAAGACTGTATACAAGACAGAAGATCTGTCCTGGAAGCTTCAGACCACAATAAGAAATGAAAAAGAAATAAAAGCCATAGGTATTACTGTGGTACACTTACACAATGGAATACTACACAGCAGAAAGGAAGAAGGAGCTCCCACCCTCTGCAACAGCATGGATGGAGCTGGAGAGCATTATGCTAAGTGAAATAAGCCAGGCAGTGAAAGACAAATACCATACGATCTCATCTATAAGTGGAATCTAATCAACAAAACAAACAAACAAACAAGCAAACCATGTCTCTTACCAGAGACATGGAAATAAAGACAAACTGACAGCAACCAGAGAGGGGGGCGATAATGAGGCAAAGAAGGGGAAAGGTCATCAAGGAACATGTATAAAGGGCCCATGGACAAAGACAATGGGGGGAGGATGGGAGGATGGAAGGACTGAATGTGGGAGGTGGGGGTGGGTAGGGCAGGGGAGACTAATGGGGGGGAAATGGGGACGACTGAAATTGAACAACAATAAAAAAAGCCATAAATATTAGAAAAGGAAAACTTTACTTACATACAACAAGATTGTTTACAGAGACAATCCTAAGATATCTACAAAATAAAAACACTAGAACTAATAGATTAGTTAAGATTGCAGAATACAAAGTCAATATACAAAAAATTTCATTTCTATATATTGTACTGGAAACAAACAATTTCAAAATGAAATTTCCATCACTCTGAAAGCTCTCCTGTGTCCTTTCCCAGTCAGTCCCCTGCTGCCAGAGGCAGTAAAAGGAATGTTCGGGTTTGTTTTCTCACCACAGATTATTTGTCTGTTCAGAAAGTTTATGTAAATGGAGCGACGTGGTGCATTCCCTCTTGTGTCTCACTCTTCCCCTCAGCGTCATTTCCCTGAGACCCATTCACGTCATCTTGTGCATCAGTATGCTACTTCTTTCTATTGCCCAATATTCCTTCCGTTACAAAAATGTAAGTTTGTTTACTCATTCTTCTTTCGATGGACACTGGAGTTTTCCCTGGTTTTGAGTATTATGAGTAATGTTTCTATAAACATTCCTATATAGGAATAAGAAGCAGAATAGGTAGGCAGAGAATAGACAGGGGGAGGTTAAGAACAGTATAGGAAATGAAGAAGCCAAAGAACTTAGAAGTACGACCCATGGACATGAATTGTGGCTGGGGTGAGGAATGCTGGAGGGTGAAGGGGGGGTGGTGCAGGGAGGAGGGGGACAAAGGGGAGGAAAAAAATGTACAACTGTAATAGTGTAATCAATAAAATATACTTAAAAAATCATTCCTGTACATGCATTTTGTGGACATAATTTTTATCTCTATCGGGCAAATACCTAGTAGTAAAATTGTTGGGTAACAGAGTGTGTGTGTGTGTATACATATATATGTGTATATATGTATACATATATATTTAGTATAGTATTGTATAGTATACACACACACACACACACATATATATATTTATTTATTTATTTAACTGTGTAAGAAACTCTCAGATGGTTTTCCAAAATGGCTGTTTTCTTATACTCCCCCCAGCAACACAGGAGAGAGTTCCAATCACTCCACGTTCTCACCAACACTTGGTATGGTCAATCTCTTTAAGTTTAGGCATTCTGGGGAGTATAAAATGATACCTTGTGGTTTTAATTTGCATTTCCCTGATGTTAAACATTTTTTCATGTGCTTATTGGGATGCTGGTTACAAGGCTGTAGCATTTGTCAAAACTCACTCTTTACTTCTGATCTGTTCACGTCACTGTAGAGTCAAGTTATACACGAATTTTTTGATGATGGGAGGGAGGGGGTTGATGCCCCTAACTCCAGTGCTGTAAGGGTGAATTCTCTATAAATTTGGCCTCAATTTTTTAAAAAATGGGGAGAGTTGAGGGTGATACCAAAGGAAAAGAAATAGAATCACTTAAAGGACGGAATGAGATATAAGGCTATTAGGGAAAAAACTCAATCCTGAAATTTTTAACACATTCAGGGGCCAACTGAAAAGTTAGCTCCAAAAGAAAAATCTAAAGAAATTTAATATTCATGAACTAAAACAGGCAAGAACCTATTCAGCTAAGGTGGTGATGTATAAAAACAAAACTCAGTTTGTTATATAAAACATGTGATTGCCAGATTTAGCAAATATATTTAATCTAGCAACCCAAACCAAAAGCATCTTTTACAAAATGCTCTTTTTATACTTTCCATGCTAGAAATTCTGAGTATGAACTAAGACACACAGACACTAGATACCATCCAAAACTCATTCTTACCTTCAGTGAAACTCCCTGTGAGGGTTATTACTACAAACACTTTCCCTTCTGGCTCCAGATCCACCTAGAAAGAAAGAAAAACAATAGTATATTATATTCTCATTTTAAAGTACTTTTTATGTGCGTCAAATAGTCTTACAGATAGGGCTAATGCACAAATCACAACCATACATCAGATCTAAGTTTCTCATTAAACAGTAAAGAGGCAAGAAGCAAGTGAAAACATAAGCAACCATAAGGGCTGACAGACAAATGTGAAAGTAACAGTTCTGTTAATGTTTCTCTTCTCTTGAATTTTGTTTTCTTCCATTTCGGTTCTTCACGATATCAAGGAGCACCCATAAACTTGGTCATTGCTTTTGAGATGTCCCTATTTTCTGCACACTACTCATAAGAATAGCATGTTATCAAACTACATGGTAAGTATTTGGAATAGAGATGTAATGGAAACATATAAGGTAATGAACGAACAAACTCATGACATGGTCAGCTGCAAATCTTTAGTTTCTAGGAAGGAAAATGTGTAAGGGGAGGAGGGCTATCTCTGTCTATACCATTTCCACCTAAGTGCAGGTAATCTCTGGGAAGCACCAGGGAAGGCAGCTCAGGAGCTCTGCGTTCACTACCATTTGCAGGAGTTATCAATGTTGCTATAAGTTCTTATCTATGAGCTGAGACATCCAGACATGCGTTCTGCAAATATGGCAGCTTGAAGACCTCTCAGTAGGTCCCATCCTCTGAACGTGCACCAGCTTCCCAAAGACCTTCATGCAGCATGGCCCCAGGATGGGGCAGTGCCCTCCCCATCTGCCTGATCACACAAGACTGGGAAGGCAGGCTCTGCCCTCTTCATGCTGGTGCTATCCTTGGACTACCCACGAGTCCTCCTAAGCCTTGAATTGTAAGATTCTTTTGGACGCAAATACAAAAATTTGCAAATGTCTTTAAGTAAAAATCTTAAAGATTTTACCTGACAGCCCATTTCTTCTGTTGGCCTCTCATCTGAGAGAGAGAGGGGTCCAGCGTATTAAATTTAAATAAGCTGCTAATCACATGGTATGACAGAAAGAGCCCTGAACTAGACCATGACATAGACTCAAGCCTGACTGCCACAGGTGGCTCTGGGCAAGGTTCTTAATCACCCGGGGCTTCACTATTGTCATCTGAAAGTCCACGATGTCATTATTTAGCATTTCTGACATGGCTGCCATCAGATGACCTCAAAGAGCGTTAGCAGTACTATTTACTGCACTTATAGGTGACAAAGACTGGGAAAAAAAAACAAAATACATTGACCTTACCATCGCATCCTGATCATATAATAAAAAAATGCCTATTTTGTACTGACTGAGAAAACATTACCTATATAGCAGCTTATTATAAACCCTCCCTTTCTCTGCATATAATCTGCATCAATGTGGTTACCACCCTGTAAATCACCCCAGTGTTCAAATCAGCTACTTGCATTACAACTACTGCTAACTTAACTACAGCCCCCACACACCCATAACTGTCTTAATGCTACGCGTGAACCTTTATAGAACAGTTCTGAAAATAGAGCTCTCTGGAGAGATGACTAAACAGGATGTCAGTCTCTAATTGTCTCACTCTCTGCCTTGACTTGTTTCAAGTCAAAAATACGTTCTTTTAAAAAGCCACTCCCTCACCTTCAATATAAAGGCCTCGCAGGGCCACATACATTCTCCTTCACAAGGTAAACTTCTGCCTGCACAGGAGGAGCTGCTGCCAGCCCCCAGACAGACACACTGCCAGGACACCTCTGTGACTCCCTGGCCCACGGCCAGCCCATAAACTGTCCCCAGTGCTGCTGTCAGGGCTGGCACAGGCCACTCCGCCCAACAGGTCAGGGGCTGCAGTGACAGACAGCAGGGGACAGGCAGGCTCTGCCCTCTTCATGCCGGTGCTATCCTTGGACTACCCACGAGTCCTCCGAAGCCTTGAATTGTAAGATTCTTTTCTGTCGTTGTCATTATGCCCTATTCCTTAGGACCCTGCCTTGCACATAAGAAAACTCCACCACTTAGAGTCATGACCTTTCACAAGGAGAACAGGTTTGCTCCTACATTTTTCTTTTTTTTTTCCCCTATCCTTTTTTTATTTTTCGGCTTCCACATTTTGGCCTAAGCCACCATTGTGAAAAAAAAGCCAGACTCAAAAGCCATCATCAAGCCTAGTCTGTCTAAGATTTCTGACCTTAGGACAGGGTTATACAAACTGCAGGTGGAGACTCATCGGTGGGACATGAAAACAATGGAGTGGCTTGCATGCAGCAGGAATTTGTAAGGAGAATAAAATGAAACAGAAAATAGGAACCCATCCAGTTGTAAAAAAATATATAAAGTACTACATCAAACTTCCGTTTGCAGTGTTGTATGCAAGTATAAGGGTATTCTGGATTTTAACGTAAAAATATATTCATCACTGTCACAGAGAAACAGTTTGAAAAACGCGGCCTTAGAGGTCACCTGTTTCAACCCCACAGTGCTGATGGGCTGCTGGCATTTATCCCCAGTGGCTGCTCGCACATGCCTACTGACAGCCAACTCACCACCCCACACTGGCCTCCTTTATCCCCATATGTCACAGAAAGATCCTTGTCTGATAGCAGAAATACAGCCACCAACAGCATCTCTCACTGCCCGGGTTGTGTCCTCTGCAGCTGTAGTGGGTAATTCTCTCTGGCTAAACACCCGCTCCAGCTTCTGGGAACACTCTTCCACTCTGACAGCTAGCACTCCTTCACGTGTAGTCCAAGTGGTTCAGCTGGGAGGTGACCACTAGCTCCGGACTGGACACGTGACCCAGGCCTTGCCAGTCAGAGACCTGATTCCTCCAGAGACGATGACTGGCCTGGAGCTGACACATGTCCTATACCTGGCCATCTGAGTGACTCCCTACCTTTTGTTACTGGTTCAGACTTGGGCACAAAATCCAAGGTGGTCCAATTAGGAATCCTGGATGTACACAGGAGAGACAAGATCTCCCGTCCAAACACAGCAAACCCTGCATGCTGTGTCCCCACCATCCAAACACATACAGCCTGTATCTCAGCCTCTTTAATAACTTGTAGACTCTCCAGGAAGGCATGTTATTTTACTTAATCCGAGAGATCAAACAAAATGGGTTATGGATCAGGCAGTGTACTGGGTAATACTCAAAATTGTGAAAAAATACACATTACCTGCCTGAAGCTTACTGTCTAGTGATTGGGGGCATGTAATCTTTCAGGCTGGAAAATCCTTTCCTCTCATTTTTACCTGTCAAACTCCCATTTGTTCATCAAGACTCAACTCAAAACTCACCTCTACAGGGAGGCCTTCCCAGACCTCTTTCAGATAACTGGGCAAGTCCACACCATTATGGAGACCATTGCTAGAACTCACATCATGTCGTAGTCATTATGCCCTATTCCTTAGGACCCTGCCTTGCACATAAAACTAAAATGATTTGTTGAATGAACGAGTAAATTAACAAACACGGATATTGCAAGTAGCTTCACGTAGGACATGGTTTTCTCCTCCTTCACCATTCTGTTCCGTTTCCTCCAGGTATGCCCCAGTTTCTCCATTCCCCCATTAAAGAGTGAACACAGTAGGCGGATGTAAACCTGACCCTCATGGGGGAGATCAAGATTATCACCAGCCCCAATCTTGACAGTGACAGTGGCCGTTATCGATGCAGCTGTGGGCTGCACGAGTACTTTGAGAAGACCCAGTGACCCAGCTTTATTTAGTTGACTTTTCCATCAACTAAAACCTCTGCACCTTTCTACATGCTATTCGGCTCTGCTTCCCACATCCTGTGCAGTGGTCAGGCCCCAAATCCTAAGAGCTTTGTATTTTTCTACACAACTTCAGGCCCCAAATCCTAAGAGCTTTGTAGTTGTTCTAGGCCCTAGGGTTTGCCAGACCCCAACTCCAGTAGGTTCATTTGTTTTCCTTCTCAGCTTTACAACATCCAATATCAGGGCCTGGGGTAGCTATGTCATCATCAAAAAGCCATGCATTGCTGATGGGACAGTAAAATGGCACCATCACTTTGGAAAGAGTTTGGTGTATCCTTAAAAAGTTACACACATGTCTCCCATTTGAGCCAGCCATTTCCCTCCTTGATATCTACCCAAGAATAAAAAAGCATATGTCCATACAAAGATATGTACATAAATGATCACAGGAACTTTTTTTAAAGGTGGTATAGTCATACAATGGGATAGAAAATGGAATAAAAGAAGGAACTATTGAAACATGCAACATCATGGAACAACACTGAATGGAAAACACCAAACAAAAAAAGACTACATTCTGTTTAGGAAAAGCAAACTAATATACAGAGCGGCAGAAAACACATTAGTGATTGCCTGGGGATGGGGGTAAGAAAAATAAGACAAGTGGTAGGAAGAGATAAAAAGGGGGCATGAGAGTACAAACATAATTCAATGAAGAAAGAATACTCTTTTTAACAAATGGTGCTAGGACAACAGGATAGCTACCTGCAAAAAATTAAAGGTGGCCCCCTGCCTCATACCATATGTAAACATGGATTCAAAATGGATCACAGATCTAAATGCAAGAGCTGAAAGTATAAAAGTCTCAGGAGAAAACATAGGAGTAAATTTTCCTGACTTTGGGTTAGGTGATGGTTTCTTTGATATGATATCAAAAGTACAAATGACAAAAAATGTGATCAGTTGGACTACATTAAAACGTAAAAGTTCTGTGGCATAAAACAAGCAAGCAAACAGAAAGTGTTCACGTCTCATTGCCCAAATATCTTTGCAAAGAGCCACTCTCATCAATTTTTTCTATCAAGCCTTCAGTGGCTTCCCAGTGCCTTAATAACCTCCCTACTCCACCTGGCTTTCTGGGCCACCTGGAGACCCCTTTTCTGCCTCCCCACTAATTTATCCAAACCTCTTTTTCAAATTTCCATTCTTTAAGCCTGCCCGTCTAATCAGGCTTACTATCGCACAGCCACACCTTTGCACACGCTGTTGTCTCTGCTTGGAAAGACTTTCTCTCTTCACTTTACCTGTCCATTCATTCGAACCTGACTGAATTACTCCAGGGGTCGGGATTACTGCCAAGTGCTCAGGATTCCCAGAGCAGCTCCCTGGGGCAGCAGGTGGGATGGGTAATGATTGCACCTGGCGAAGATGACACAGCTACAGGTGCGGAATGAAGGAGCTTTTGCCAGAGAGATCTTGACATGCACATTGATCCCTCCAGTCTCAAAATTCTTGTCCCAATTATTATCTTCGTACTTATCTATGCACTTGAACAATTAGATAATATTTCATGTAGTCATAAAATGTCATATAACTCACCACTTGCAGTAATAAGCTCCATTCCAGCAGGATCTGACCATGTCATATTCCCTAACGGGCCTAGCAGAGTTTGTGGAACCAAGCAAACACTCAACAAATTTGTGTTGATTTGGTCTAATGAGTTGAATTGGAAGGTCATTTGACCACCTCAATTTCATCACCTATAAAATAGGGATGATAGCATTTTATCAAATAAATACTATGTGACAGCATTTTATAAAATATTAAAGCATGCCAAGATGGCCCCGGGCATACCAGGAGAGTATAAACTACACGGACTCACTGCCTAGGAATCATACCTGTTTGCTTGACCTGCCCAGCAGCTCTCCATCACCCGCTCCCGCCCCACATCACACCCCTTGGCCAATGTCTGCTTTCCCTTGACGTCACTTTGCAGAAGTTGGGCAAATCACTGTATCTCTGACTCAGTCTCTGCCCATGAAATGAGAGGGTAGTCTAAAACCCTTCTGGCTCTGACGCTGCATGATTCTGAACAGGCTTGGATAAAAGCCCGTATACGGGACTCAACGGAAACCCTCATTTAATTAATTTAATTTCCCTTCACAAAAGGCATTAGAATTGATCACAGACAGGAAACTTCTGGCTACTTAATATTCATTTCAGCCTGAGATAAGCAGGGGTATCTAGCATATTAAAAGGAAAAAAAAACCCAATCCTTTATTCAGGCAAAGTTAGAAGGTTCACCTAGACTCTGTGGGCTTTGAGCCAGGCATCTGTGATATTCCGATCACACCCCATCTGTGAGGGTGAGGTGGCTCGACTCTACAGCATTTCTAAGTCTTGCTCTAGGGATAAGTAACAGAAGAACCTAAAGCATAATAAAGCATTTCACAATTCTCTTCCAGATGAAACCACCAGCCTTAAAAATGAGAGTTCGAATTCCTAGAGGAAAACCATTCTTACAGAATTGTCCCAATAATCAACAAGGAAGCATGTGAGCGCATTTGTAAATAACAGAAATAGCAGCTACTATGTCCTGAGCTCATCAACATGCAGGAACCCTACTAGGTGCCTCAATGACAGACATTCTCACCTTCGCCACCCGCAAGTGAAGTACCACCACCATTACACAGACAGCAAGATGGAGGTTTAGCGAGGTTGCAGAATTGACTGAGGTCACCCAGCAGTGAAGGGCAAGCCAAGACCCAGACTCAAGGAAAATCCTTCCAGGCTGCTGTGACTACACCAGCCTGTGGGTCACTGCAGGTTTGCCTGCTGCCTTCTGCTCCACCCAAAGCCAGCTGCCTGGGCTTCTGGCATGTTGGGTCATCAAGTCACCTGTCTCCCCTGGAAACTTGGACAAAACATGTGCCATCAGCACCTGAGGGTGCTCCCTACCAAATGCCAGCCCTCCATGTTCCAGCTCATTCCTCACTGCCAAGGCCAGTGGGAGTGGCACCAGGCCGACAGTGTCACCTGATGGCTGTCAACTGAGGCACAGGGTAGGGGAAAGCATGGCAAGTGTGGCCTGGGGCTGGCGAAACCCAGCAGGCAGCTCAGGTCCCATTAGTCGTCTGCCTGCAGGACCCAAGTCAGTGTCATACACTGCAGACACATGACACATCCCCTCACTGTGGGAAGGAATTGAAAGGAAAAGGGGTAAGTGAGGCAAACCCTACATCTCTGCTATTTTATTTTCATCTCTATAACATCAGACAAGTTTTATGTGTTAAAAGCCCACTAAGAAGTATAACATATTAAAACCAATCAGCAAAAGACGATGAGGCAAAAACTGAACAGAAAAGTGAGGCTTATCAACTCTGAAGTTTAAAGTGAAGAAAAACACTCATTATCTTAGTGGTTAAATTCTCATCTTGCTAATTCTGGACCTAATGTGTGGTCAGAGAAAAAGGTAGGCAAAGAGACTGTGACCACAGCTCTGGTGGCAGGTCACCTGACTCCTGTGCCTAGAAAATGAAGGAGGACTAAGCCTTTAAGTCATTTTCATATATACATTTTATAATTCTAAGTCAGAAACAGTTTGTGTGTTCCACAGAGTTAAGTAAGGACATTTGAAGACTACTAAAGAGTCTGTCTCTGAAATGCTCACAATTCTTCCCCACTCCTAGCTGGACACATCCATAAAACCACTATAAAATTAAATTTAGAATTATTTCAACTCAGAGCCTACTACTCTTATGTTCCAGTATTAAAAAGGTATGTCATCTGGCAAAAGTAAAACTCTTTTGCATTAAAATTAATTTTTCAATGTTTCTCTGCCCAAAATGAAAAAGCAGGAGTAAAGAGTCAAGATTGGATCTCTCTGAGGACTGAAATATATTTTCTCTGCCAAGGAGAGGACTAAGGACAGACAGACAGTCTACTGTATGTTAAAGTGCTGTGTGTCTCTCAATCTTTGGCACAAATATCCAAGGGACTGGAAATGTCAATTAAATGAAGGAGGCCTTAGTCTCTTCAAAACACTCCATTACAGTTCCACCTCCTTTACTTCCAAAACTAAGAAGGCACATGCCTTCTCCAATAAGGTGTCCCCAAGGACCTCATACCACAGCAGACTCTGGAGAGGGGACCCACAGTAACCACGTTCCCTCTCCATACTGCATTCCCCCCATATTCAAAACTATGAACATTAAAATGTTAACAAATTCACAACTATCAACGACTGAAGCTAAAAAACAAACTAAGCAACAAGGCAGAACAGAAACAGAATCATAGATACTAAGATCACTGGGATGGTGGCCGGTGGGTAGCAGGGGCTGGGGGTATGGGGGAAAAGGTGTAGGGATTAAGCACAAATTGGTAGAGAATAGACAGGGGTGTGTTAAGAACAGTATAGGAAAAGGAGAAGGCAAAGGACTTATATGCATGACCCATGGACATGAACAAAGGAGGGGGTATCACTGGAGGGAGTGGGCAGTGCTGGGTGGAGGGGAGCAAAGGGAGAAAAATTGGGACAACTATAATAGTATGTTAACTTTTTATTTTATGTATTTATTTTTAGACAGAAGGGAAGGGAGGGAGAAAGAAAGGGAGAGAAACACCAATGTATGGTTGCCTCTCACACGCCCCCCACTGGGGACCTGGCCCACAACCCAGGCATGTGCCCTGATTGGGAGTAGAACCAGTGACCCTTCGGTTCACAGGTCAGCACTCAATCCACTGGGCCACACCAGCCAGGGCTATAATTAATTTTTTTTAAAGAACACTTTAAAAGGGCACTCTCCACATGATCTCATGCCTTCTCTTTTCTGTTCATCATATCCTTCCATAAAGAAAGCATACTGTCCTTGCTGGGATGAGGTATTCAACAACAGGGGCAGGCGGTCACTCAGCCATGGCTGGAGGTCGGGAACGCGGTTCACGGCACCCTCCTGCTCTGCAGCGTCGCAGCCTCCTTTCTTCCTCACAGCCTCCGTGGGTTGCCCGGTGAGAGCTGCCAGCCCCACAGTGTGCCTCTGAAAATGATCTGTTACTCACTTGACCCAGAAAACCTAACAAAATCATGCAAATCAAGAAGTTCGAATTTTTGTGTTCACTTTAAGGACACTCATGAGACTGCCCAGACCATCAAGGGTATGCATATCTACAAAGCCACCAAGTCTCTGAAGGACGTCACTTCACAGAAGTAATGTGTCCCGTTCCATTGTTATAATAGTGGAGTTGGTAGGTGAGCCCAGTGGGGCTGGACCCAGGGTCAGTGGCCCCAAAAGATTGCTGAATTTCTGCTGCATGTGCTTAAAAATGCAGAGAGTAATGCTGAGCATAAGGATTTGGGTGTAGATTCACTGGTCATGGAGCACGTCCAGGCAAACAAGGCTCCCAAGATGCAGCGCAGAACTTACAGACTCATGGCTGCAGTAACCCCTTTGCGAGCGCTCCCTGGCTCACCGAGAGGATCCTCACCAAAAAAGGGCAGATGGTTCCCAAACCAGAAGACGGGGTTGCACAGAAGAAAAAGATATCCCAGAAGAAGCTGAAGAAACAAAACTCGTGACCTGGGATTAAAATCAGCATAAGGTAAATGCTAATAAAAGTAAAAAAGGTGGGGATATAAATAACTGCAGAATTATCGTACACTGTTGATTCTCATCATCCACTGTAATGGAGGGGGAAGGCCAAAGCTCTAGCACAATCAAAGCAAGGAAGAAGTCAAAACTGCACATTTAGGCCTTGACCAGTGTGGCTCGGTTGGAGCATTGTCCCACAGCTGAAGGGTTGCGGGTTTGATTCCTAGTCAGGGCACACACCTAGGATGTGGGTTTGATCCCCAGTCCAGGCACATATGGGAGGTAACCAACTGATGCTTTTCTCTTGCATCAATGTTCCTCTCTGCCCTTCCTCTCTAAAAAAAAAAAAAAAAAAAGCAATGAAAAAATGTCCTCTGGTGGGGATTAAAAAAAAAAAACTAGTATACTCAGGCATTCAAGGTGTTTTATAGACTTACCCACTTAGTCATTGCTCAGGCTCTAGGTTAACTTTAAAACTTGGAGGAACATTAGAAAATACATCTAGGGAAGAGGCAGAAAAAGGTAAAGGAGGTCGAATATGTGGAAGAAGACTTGAGTTTGGGTGGTGAACACACAGTGCAATATACCAATGATATATAATAGAATTACATACCTGCAACCTACATGATTTTATTAACCAACTCACCCCAATAAATTTAATAAAATTAAGAAAAATACACCAAACCCATGTGTCTCTCCCCCTGGTTATCTTACAATAACACTTTACTCCTTTTGGTCTTCTGTGGTGAAGAAAAAAATGAAGAGCTCTGCAGAAGCAAGGACATTAGTGCCCTGCTTAGAAATTCAGGTCGCAGTTTTCCAGGTGGACCAGGGAAAGGGAGACAGAGAAGAAGTAGGTTCAAATGCACAGAGGACCTATTAGGAATTTCATATGGTTGAATGAATGTAGGCTATGTAAACAAGACACGTCAGAAATGAGCCCGGAGAGAACAGGGTTATCAAATCAATGATGGCCTCATGGCGCACTGGGAGGCTAGTCCTTGCCCCAGGGCAATGGGGAGCCACTGAAGGGTTTCAATCTGAGAAGCTGCAGATCACACCCACATGTCAGATCCCTACAGATAGGATGTTGGGGTCCTAAGGGAGAGAAGCTGATGGTAAGAACACACTTTCGAAGGCTATTCCAATGGTCTCAGTGAAGGATGGAAGTCACTTGAGCTAAGTCAGCAGCAGAGGGGATGGAGAGGAGAAGGCAGGCAGGGGAAAGACAATGAAGGGAGCAGCAGCTGGACTTTGTCATCAGAGGTGGGTTAAGGGTGAAAGAAAAGTGGCCACAAAGAGACTCCAAGGCTGATGATCCCTGGTGCCATTAACTGAGACAGGAACTCTAAAGGGATAATCAGATCTGGAGAAAAGACATATAGTTCAATGTGCTAGTGTTACCCATGTTAACTGAGCATCTACTGGGCTGCCCTTAACAGCTTCACAAAGTGGAGAGAGAGAAGAAGGAACACCATGAAGGAATACATTACAACCCAATGCAGCCTCAGCCAAACAAGTAAGTGACATCAAAAATACTATTGAGATCAAGAGAAGGAGTAACCACTGGGCTTGGGGAAGAGCTTCACATGGGAATGAGACCTGAGTTGAGGCCCAAAGGCGAGTTTCAGTAAGTGGAAGGGGAGGTTATTGTAAGTCAGGAGCACATGGTGAGCCGAGATAGAACCCATATCAGAACAGAAACCAGACCAGTGTGGATAAAGGAGGGTCCACACAGAGGAGTGAGAAAAGGTTGGAAGCAAAACTATGGAAAGAGCTGCACCTAGTGAATATATAATGCAGACAATGGGGAATCACTAGAGGGTTTTGATTATGTACATTGATGGAGAGTAACATGCAAAGGGGGCATTTTGTCTACTAGACCAATGAATGAAGAACCATAGGCTAATTTCAGCCCGATACGTGTTTTGGAAGTAGAGTTTTATTGAAACACAGCCATGCCTATTTTTGTTTACATTTATCTATGGCTGCATTTGTGCCACAAAGGCAGAGATGAGTAGTTGTGACTGAGACTTCATGGCCCACAAAGCCCAAAACAATTTACAGTCTGGCCCCTTACAGGAAAGAGTCTGCCAACCTTTGTTGCCATTATCAACCAGGGAACTCAGGGGGGAAGGAACATGTTTCAGAAGGAAGGAAATGAGCTCAAATTTGGACACAAAGGTACCCAAATAGAAACATCTGTCAAGAAGTTGGGAGGAAAAAAAGACAAACTATGAAGACAAGGCTGGGGTTCTTATTTGGGAATCTTTCTCAAAAGGTGATTGCTAAGAGCCTGAAACTTTTCAAGAAAAAGCACAGGAAAGGGAGGAAAAAGATAGGAAATACATTTAGGAGGTGGAAGAATGAACTAGGGATGCAATCCGAAAGGTGGGAGGATGCACCCAAGTGCAGTGTCACGGGACAAGGGAGGAAACAGCTTCAAAAAAGAGAAGCCACATATTGCAGTGGTGGAGGAAGAGGAGGACTTTAATGGGATCCCCAGGCTTGGGAACTGGGACGTAACAGGTGGGCTTCTTCCATGACCCCCATCCCATCTTCAGTCACCCTGTAGGAAAGGTCTTCATGCTAAGCTAAAGCCAATCCATATCCCTGTACCTTCGCCTGCAAGTTTAATTGTACCTCTAAAATTTATCTTGATGAGACAGGAGAGAGAGAGAGAGAGAGAGAACGGCACAGAAGCAAAAAAGGAACATGTAGTTTATATATACTGAGTTGAAAGGTGAAACTAGATATAAAAGTTGTGCTTCAAATACCAAGGTAAGAGATTAAGTTAAAAAAATAAGGCTACAAACAGTAAAGGGTAGGTTGGAAGACAAGCTGGAGAGCAGGGTGGGCAGACTGGACAGAGGGTAGCGGGCACAGTTAAGAATCTATTCCAGTGGTACAGGCCAGGGGTAGAGGGGCCAGGAAGGAAACATTACAAAAGGAGCTCTGGACGACTGGAAGGCTACGGCTGAGGGATAATGAAAAGCCAAAGGGACCCAGTTCCCGAAAACCTGGAAGACTTATCCTGGAAAAAGTAAGAGAATCTACACAGTCGGTTGAGATGGTGTAATCATTTTTAAACATAATGGTTTTGTAGGAAGACATTCAGGTAGAAACGTTTGGCCAAAAGATAGACGGGATCTAAACCCTAAGACAAAGGCCTAAGCAGAGTTGTAGGAGTTACCCACACAACAAGGACAACTAAATCACAAGACAGTCGACCCCAGGACAGAGGGTACAGTTCAAAGAGCAGAGTCAAGCACCAAAGCCTTGTTTGGAGAACGGGAGAAGGTAACAGCAGCAAGAGAGAAAGGGAGTGAAGAAAGGCACTATGTTCGCCATGGGTACCCCACACAGTTTCACATTTGCTCCCCACTTATCTTCACAACCACCTTCCGAGTGAGGAAAGGCACAGCTCCATTAAACCCACGGGATTATGTAGATCCTTCTGCACTGCAGTTGGAGACATCAGTATGAACTCATATTTGGTTTAACATAGATACACATACAAGTTCTGTCCAGAAAAAGTCCAGCCATTGTTAATATAATGGGAATGGTTTACACGACATGGATGTAACCTGGCACCCAAGGACAGTGGACTGGAATGCACATGTGTGAACAATGACAACTTCACTGTACTAGTCAGTGGGGGCAGAAGACACCCTTGAGTGGGCATGTGTACTGTGTGGCAAAGGCATCCAAAATGACTGAACAAATAGACCAATGAATCTGCATTAAATTTTGCATTAAGCTTGAACATTCCTCTGTGGAAACTATTCAGATGATTCAGAAGCCCATGGCTATGAGCAACTGGTGATTGGCAGCTTCATCATGACAACACGCCTCCTCATGCCTCATGCAGAGTTTTTTGGCAAAACAGCAAACCACCCAGGTGAATCAGTCCTCACACAGCCCAGATTTGGCACCATGGGACTTCTGGCTCTTCCCAAAACTAAAATCACCTTTGAAAGGGAAGAGATTTCAGACTGTCAATGAGATTCATGAAAATACAATGGGCAGCTGATGGTGATTCCAACAAAGGATTTTGCAGAGTGTTTTAAATAGTGCAAGAGATGCTGGGAGAACTGTGTGAGGTCCCACGGTGCCTGCTTTGAAACGGACTGAGGCACCATCATCCTATGTACAATGTTTCTTGAATCTTCTCCAATAAATGTCTCTATTTTTCATAGCACATGGGTGACATGCTATGTCCCCCAAAGGGACATAGGAGCCACTGAAATGGCTCCCAAAGGCCAAAGCAGGAACAGTTTAAGCAACAAAATAATTTGGTGTTAGATTATAACCTGAAGTATAAAATAAATACCCATGAGTCCATACTAATCTAAATAAATAACTGAATGAATAAATAAATAAATGAAGGAGGGACAAATCTCTCAAGCAGAAGAGTACCAAATGATGTGTGTATGTATATATTGCCCTCCCCAGTAGGCGGGGGACATAACCCACCACACCTTAAGTGTGTGCTGTGCATAGTGGCCTCCTTCCCTACAGTATGAAAAAGGGGGGGAAAGAGTACTTTAGGGGAGAAATCTGATAAACACTAGCTCAGCCACGTCATTGAGGTTCATATCAACAGTCATAAGTCATGTTGATATGTATATATGTATATAATGTGTAATGATGTCATGGATGGGATGTCATGAAACATGGCACTTCGCCTGTGGTCTTCCTCCCCAAAACCCCACCAACCATGTCTTAACCACAAGAGAAACAACAGAAAAACCCAAATAGAAGGATAGTCTACACACCTGACTAGTACCCTAAAGTTTTTAAGTTAAAGCAAAAACAAGGGAAGTCTGAGAAACTGTCACAGTCTCAAGGACCTAGGGAGACATGACAACATGTAGGACCCTGGCTGGGGTCCTGACACAGCAAAGGAACACCTAGTAAAAACTACAGAAGTCTGAATACACTGCAGCCCTGAGTTAGTGGTGATGTATGGTCACCGGCTCATTAGCCGAGACAAAGGAACCTTGCAAGGGAACTGCGTGGGGTGCATGGGAGCTCTGTATACTATCTTCACAAGTGTTCAGTAAATCTGAAACTTTTACCAGATTGTTTTCAGACAAGCTGCTGGTGAAGTGTCATTCCTCCAGCTGAAAGTGGAAGATGATGCAGAGGCAAAGAGAGGGGAGAGGGAAGAGAGGGAGGGGAGGGGGGGAGAAATATAGAAAGAGGAAGGAGAGAAGAGAGAGCAGGAGCTACGAACCACTTCCAAATACCACCTAACATAATGAGCATTTTTTTGGAGCTAAGGTTGTGCAATACAAATGATATCATGCCCATTTCGCTATCTGATTTCACAAAGAGTTGCAGAAAATCTGAACAGTAACTCCTCATTCGAAGAAAATGAATAGACTCGGAGCAGGTTTTCAAGACAGCCCAGGTTTCACTTATCTCCCCAGTGCGAAGGGAGTAAGAACTTCTCCCAGCCCACTGAGCTGGGATCTCCTGATGCACTCAGCACAGAAGCAGGCCCCGAGCCCAGGCCTAGTAAGCCAGCATCCCACTTAACAAACTCCTAGGCGACTGACTCTGATGCCCCTAAAGTTGGCAACCACTAGAACCAGATCTTCCTTCACTGATCCCACCACTTCTTCCCTTCTCTGTTTGTCTGACAACCTACCAAACTTCACAGTTTGCTTTTAAACACAGTCATGCAGCGCTTGATGACAGGGATACATTCTGAGAAACGTGCTGTTAGATGATGTCATCGACGCGCAACATCATAGAGTGCGCTTACACAGACCTGGACAGTGTGGCCTGCTGTACACCGAGGCTATATGGTTCCGCCCACCGCTCCGAGGCTGCAAGCCTGTGCTGCACATTACTGTACAAAACAGCACAAGAGTAAGTCAAGAGCAAGAAAGTGATGTAGTCAAAAGACACAGGGTGTGTGAGGCTGCTGCCAAATGGAACACAGCGTACTGTTTTACAGCAAACTTTTTCAATAAGAAGGAGGGGTACACTCTAAAATAATGATAAAAGTCTAGTAAATAAATAAACCAGTAACACAGTTCTTTATTATCAAGTGTTCTGTACTGTACATCATTGTGTGTGCTATACTTTTATACCACTGACAGCACAATAGGTTGTTTGCATCAGCATCCCAACAGATGGGTGAGCCACGCATTGTGCTACAGCTTTACAGTGGCTGTGACATCACTAGACAACGGGAATTTTTCAGTCCCATCATAAACTTATGGGACCACTATTATATGTGCTTGTGGTGCCTTGTTGACCAAACCGTCACTATGTGGCACTTGAGGATAGCAGTGTTCTCAATAAAAAATAAAAATAAACCATAAATCCCTGCTTGCAGATCATATTAGCCATGCATCATCAGTTTTTAAACAGCCATATTTTTAAATGGGGATTTTAAAGATTTTAATTATTTATTTTTAGACAAGTGGAAGGGAGGAAGAGAGGGAGAGAAGCAACGTAATGTGTTGGTTGCCTCTCATGCGCCCCCTACTGGGGACATGGTCCACAACCCAGGCATGTGCCCTGACAGGGACTCAAACTGGCGACCTTTTGTTTTGCAGGCCTGGGCTCCATCCACTGAGCCACACCAGCTGGGGCTCACCTGGGAATCTGTCAGAAATGCAAATATCAAGCCCCACTGTTAACCTAGTGAATCAGAAACTCTGGGGTGGGACCCAACCATCAGTGTTTGGAACAGCCCCTCCAGTTATTCTGCTCCAGGCCAGAGTTTGAGAACCACTGCTTGGTGTGTGCTCACACAGCGTGCTTTCAGAGTGGTTACAAACCTGCTCGGAAATGCTGCAACAGCAAGTCAATGCTGTATTTCGCACAGGGAACTCTAGTAGCGTCCTTCAGAGTACAGCAGACCTACAAAACTCAAAACCACGTGCCAAGTGCACAGCTTGGGTGTCAAAGGGAAGCATGTTTCCCAGGGCATGATGCAGACAAACTTCTATACATTTTCTGAATAAATGGATAATGAATAAATGCATGTCTGCCTGCACTGTTAAATATCTTTCAAATAATTCCCCATAAGTACCAATTATTATCACCTGTGCTTTCGATGCTCATATCAAATATAGTATTTTTCAAAGCCTGCAAAAAATTGTTAATGTATTTATTTTAGGAGGGAAAATGACCTTTTTTTCTATTAAAAAAACTTTTTAAGTGCAAAACTGTTCAAACCTCCACAGCACACACCACCTATCAGCCCACGTTCACTCCATAGTCAGGAGGCAGTTATCCTGGAAAAACCTGCAGAGAGTTGCATGAGCGGCTAAAGGGCCCTTCAGCACTAAGTTCTCTGGCCTCTGGGGCCTCACTGGTCATTTTTTGTTGTTGTTGTTATTTCAGAAACATCCGCATGTCTGCTGAGCAGTGACTCCATAAAGTGGGCTGGCTCTCCCTTCACAGGCTTTCCTCACAAATTGGTCTGGAAAAGTCTCCTCATCTGGGGCATTCGGCAAAGGATCATAAGCCGGAGGGGAGCAGAGTGCTGACCTTCTCCCAGTCAGGATGCACAAGGCTCAAAGCCAAGGTCACCTTGGAAGTATGGCTCTTTCGTTCATGAGGGGCAACTTGGCAACAGCCAGGGAGGAGTGAAGGGAGGGTGGTGTCAGGAGCCCAGAGCAGATGCTGAAATTAGGGGGTGATGCCCACAGGAGGGTGAGGTGGGTTTCAGCAGTGCCCCTCAGCCCATTTGTGTCAGAGACTGCTCTGACCCTCTCCCTAGAAAACCCTAACTTTACATCCCCTTTCATGAGGCTCTCAGACACCTGCAGGCTCCCCCAGGGGCCCCAGGAGCCTGCCATCACAAGAAAGTCTCAAGCAGGACACAAATCTGCTTAGCCGTCTCATTTCTTCTGGCATGATTCAGGTCATAGTATCTCCAACAGGGGCCACAGCCAGCACCCACTCATCCCGTTTGTCATTAAGCAAACATTTTTTGATCACCTACTGTGTGCCAGCACCTAGCTGGGTGCTGAACATGGGGAATCATGGGAGGAGAGCAGCACTAATGGGGCAGCTCACTCCTGCTGTGCCTCTTGCACACCACCTCACCCACAGTGGCCTCACCCACCATGACCTCGGTGGCAATAACATCCGGCCTGACCTCTGACACACACAGACACACATGTGCAATACTGAAGTCTCACCATCTCATATTGGTTGTCCTGGGTGCTCGTCCTCTGAGGACACTGAATCACAGGCAGATGTTTAGACGGACGGGCCAGGGCACACGTCACTTTGAGAATTACGAGCTGACTCTGCCCTGTCTATGCGGATACAATGTATGCTTTCTTCACCTTCCTGTCTCTCTCCTCTTTTCCTGTTGTTCTTTGTCACATCTTTCCATAGCACCTCTGCCTTCTCTTAGCTCTAGGCCCCCACACTGCCAAAGAAGGAAAAGGTTCTGCTTATGACCCTTGAGTCACCAGTTCCAGAAGCAGTGAAGGCGTGGAGCGATGGCATGTGTAGGGAAGTGGGTGTGGTCAGGAAAACAGAGTTCCCTACTCAAAATATTTGTTTCAGAAATTTCACATTTAGTGCATCTTCCTACTGTTACCTTAGAGAAGGGACGACCGCAGCAGGAGGAAACACCTCCCCAGACAGACGGGCACTCTCAGTGGATTTAAGGCTAAACTTCTAGGGTCCGATTGTCATCATAATGACAAAAGAGCCCCAGCTGCCCTGAACGCTCCAAGTCTTTGGCTCCTGAGGCGAGTATAAACACGGAATATAGCATTGTTGGAGGATGGCTGGTTGTATTAGAAGAATCCACATTAGCTACAGTCTGGGTACAAGTTTTCCTACTGCATGATGTTCATTTTCCCAAAGTAATTAACAATAAGGCTGAAAGGACTGACACCACATCCTCATATTCAGGAAACCCATGAACTCGGTGGCGATAGTCTCCAAAATGCCAGGGACCAGGTTGGGTTCACTCAAAGTGGCCCCCTGCCAACCTGCACCTTCCACAGAACAGGACTTCTGTAAGCATGCCAAGTGAACAGGTGAATTACAAAATATTTTCCTCCTAACTCGGGATCTGGCCTCTCTCCTGTTTTTGCTTCCTTATTAATCATTATCTTTTCTCAAGGAAATAAAGAGATCAAAAAGAATGTATGGCCACGGAAACAACTTTCTTTCCAAAGCAGTCATTTGTCTAGTAGTTTGTTTAAAATGTCTTCAGGGTTTTTTTAGTCTTTCCTTATGGGAGGTAGGGCAAACTTTTGGCAAAATGCTAATTCTTTGCATCTTGCTTGCTAAATGTAAACAACAGCAATGGATACCCTGGTCTTAAACATCACACACCTTCCAAAGGATGCAATTTGCACCTCCTACGGAAGCACCAGGCCTTCTTTGCAAAGAGCTGTGCAATCACTGCCTCGCCGACAGTCTGTGAGCCATCACTGCCTTTTACAGGTTGGGAAACAGAGGCAAAAAGTAAGGCAGAAGTTGAAGGACAAGGTTTTAGTAACTCCTAAGTTTCAGTCCCTTCCCTCTTTTCCCTTCATTTTTTTAAGTTACTGCGTCCTTCCTGTCCCACCACAGCCTGAAATGACCTTTCTTCTGAATGCCTCTGTGGAATTGTCTGAACAGTGCATCTGTCCATCAGTCATGGAATGCCTTCGCTAGTTAAGTCCTGCATAATTACCCAACTTTTCCTTTGTTTACGTCTTGTTTCTTCAACTAAATCTGAAGCTCTGGGGGTGGGGGCAAGAATCAAGTCTTATGGATCTTCATGTCCTCACACCACCAAGCACATAGGCGACCAGAAAATACATGCTCACGTAATTTGTTTTTGATGTTTTTGTTTCCCATCTCAGAAGATAGATGCCTGCAGTTTTTTTTTTTAATCAAACATGTAAACATCTAAAGTTGAAAATGAAACCTTAGGTGGGAGTGCATATAATTTGGCATCAATCTATCGCCTTCCTTAGCATGAGAAAATACTTAGGTTTACTTTAGAGCTTTCAGTTCTCTTTGTTAATAACGCATTCTCTTACCGGGTGACACACACAGTTAAGTATTTCCTCCTACCCTCTCTGCACAAAGTAACAAATTAAAATCGACTTTTGGTAGATCACCCAGAACCCCCAAACTAAAGTCAAGAGCAAACAATGAAATAACTTTGAAAGGTATAAATATACATAAGTAGTATCATAATCTATGTCCATTGTCAAAACTTTCTCCTATTTTCCTCCTTAAATAGAGATAAACTCAGCCCTCGTCCGTGGTTCAGTTGGTTCAGCATTATCCTGTACCCCAAAACGCAGTGGGTTTGACCCCAGTCAGGGTACATACCGAGGATGCAGGCTTGACCCCTGATTGGAGCACGCTCGATGTCCATCTCTGCCTCTGTTGCTCTCCCCCGCCTCCCTCCCTCTTTCTCTCCTCCCCTTCCTCTCTCTCTAAAATCAATAAACATATCCTCAGGTGAGGATTAAAAAAAAGACACACAAACTCAGACTTTTCCCCACACCTTAAATAAATGATAAAAGAGCCCCAACAGGATCTTCAGAGATAGAGACTGAGGTGAGACAGTCCCGCATTTTGGAAAACTGCTCAAAATATTTAAGACATATGCCTTTCTACCATGTTTTTAAACATCCAAATACAGTTTTTTATTATTCTACACATTCAGACTTGTAATTCGTGTGAACCTACAAGTTCATCCAAGTGGATTCAAAGCCCCTGTTGTATAGCTCTCCTGTGCGCCGTCCTCCACTTGACTGCCCTTCACCACCCAATCTCTCCTGCCACCCACGTTCATGGCCACATCACGGGACTGCTCTGTGTTGACATCTACACCACCCTGCAGCCTCCTGCCCGTCTCTCACTACACCTGTTCTTTGACAGCAAGTGCCCTCCAAAGTCATGAACGATTTCCTGCCAAAATCTTGGGTTCCTGCTGGCCATATTTCCTTCCCAACTCTTACCAGCACCCCTATGTCCTCACACCTCTCTTTTCTGTTGCATCTGACTGGTAACTACCCTATCCACCCCCACTCCCCAGACCAAGCTCATCATCTGCCAGCTCTGCTCCTGCAGAGGCTGGGCAGCCACATACTCTGGGGCCACTGTATATTCAATTTCTAATTTCCACTGGGCCTCAGCACTTCTTCACATTTCTTTCACTTTTCCTGTCAGCACATCTCCGGTATCTTCCAAATATGCTCATTCTCCTCAAGCTTCCAACCCCATTCTACCTAGCCTGCTACTTCATCAAATACTTAAGGAGACTTAGGATTAGCTATCTCAACTTCAAACTTCCTAGAAGTCTCCCCTCCTGGCTTCTGCAACACCCAGCTTCCACCTCCAGAACCATTTTCCTCCATCTTCCCTAGGACTGTCTTCTATCGTCCACCCTCCCCTTCTGCCGGGTGCTTCCCAGGACGCTGCCCTCTGTGCACTGCGTTCTTCATTCTCTGTCCACCTTAGGTGTCAGACACTCACGGTTCTAACTACCCCGCCTGTGCTGACTCCCAGCTTCATACACCCAACCACTCATCTCCCCAGAGCTTCTGACTCACAGTCACTTGGCTGACGGACACTGTAAAATCAATACACCCTGTGGGCCCCCATGCCAGCTCTTCTTTCTACAGTCCCTTGATCCATAAAGACACCAGAACTACAGGAGTCACTCTTAGTCTCTTCCATCTCATTCATTTCCCATAACCAACAGATCAACGTTATTAAACTTCGTATCGTGGGCACCTCTCAAACCTATTTTCTCCTCTCCAGTCCTGATTTTTACTGCTTTCTCGCATGTCTGATCCACCCTACTCTGGCCTACCATGATAGCTTCCTGCCATGTAGCCTCAAGTCTATAATCCACCAAGCTGCCATGGCAACCCATCCAAAAGGCAAATCTTATCATTTGCCCTTTTCTTCAACAGCTCCCCATTAGCTACAGGGTATACTCTAAGAAGTCCCCACATACTATACCTGGCTTCTCACGGCCTGATCCCCAACTAGATCACTCTTGACTCTCCACACCATGCTTCGTACTCCATTAACAGTAACAGGCTTGGACTTACAAGCACACATGGGCTGTCCAATGTGTTAGCACTCGTGCTCTTTCCTCAGCCCGCACCACCCTTCTCCGTCCCCCCTGAACTCATCATTCGGTTCAGGTGACCTCTCCAAGAAGCCTTGTCCTGACTTCCCCTCTTCCCACAGGCCCTAAGAAGTTACTTTCTATGACCTCAAGCTCCCTGTTGTGTCATCTATCATTTGATACTGACATCACCTCTGCTCACACCCATATCCCCTCCCAGGTGATATGCATCTCCAAGGCTGGGACTATATTTTGGCCATCCTTGTACTTCTGGAGATTAGCCCAGTATCATATGCAAAAACAGCCATCAACACATGTGGCTTCAACAGAACACACATCTTCAGTAATGCTGGCCCGAGCAGCCCAGGCGTTGAGGAAAAAGGAACTTCTTTTCCTTCCGTGAGGATAACTGCGCAGTGTTCCAGGGAGGAACACTCAGTTATTCCACCTCCTCTGTGTCACAGTCACATGAAATCTGACTTTTATAAAGCTGAAACAATGTATGTGATCAGCCAAAACTGAGTAGCCTGTCCTCAAAAGCTCACTGGAAGATAAGTTGTATTACTTATCTCTCTCAGGCAAGATCTAAATCAGTGCACAACAATCATACCAAAACAGTAAAAAGTTCAAATAATCAAGGATTTTGTTGTTTTTTTAAAATAAATATCCTCTGAATGTCATAGATGCCTCATTTCCCTTGACCTCCTTATTTTCTTTTAAGTACAGTGATTTGTCTTAAAAAGGAATTTGGTATTAAAACAGATTCTTTTGATTACATCAATTTTATTTTTTGATTAATTCCCTAATAGTAGCACAGACTCGGAGACTGTCTCATTGATTTCACCAAGAGCCTTCTATTCTCTTACTAGTTTGAAACCACTTAGTAGAAATGTGTGATAAAACTTAAATAGATGACCAAATGTAAACATGAAAGTGATCAAGGAATATGGCATGTTTATTAATATTTAAAGATCTTTCTAAAAAGAAGCCAACTGACCTAGATTTTTAATACACATGGAAATATCCTTCTCTTGTCTATGAGGTAAGCATTATCATTTCCATCTTATTATAGGTTATAAAATCAAGGTCCAGAATTTTAAATAACTTGTCTAAGCAGTGACCGTGGGTTTTTATCCCCAGTCTCTCTGGTCCAAAGTCCAAGTCCATAACCCCAGGCTATACTCCCTCTTCTCAAAAAAGGACAGAAAGGGTATAAAATGAGCCTCATTATGATTAAAGAAGACAGTTAAATTTTAGAAAAACTATTAACAAATGCCACAAATAATTACCTCTTTGCAATTCCAATGTTTCACTGGTAACTAAAGGCATCATGGGTAAAATAAACTCATCACGTTGGTCAGGAATGCTTTTTGCCAGCACTGTAACAACCACTGCAATTATTACCTAAGATGCGCACCCTTTGCCCTTCACTCTCTTACTAACTTTGCCACACTCCACTCCAACCCACACGTCCTCTGTTCTGTGTCTTAATAATGAGGCACCTGGACAGGAAAAAGGCACAGGAAGGTAAATGTAGGAATTCAATCCCCTCCACTCTCAAGCTCACATCCCTCCAACTCAAAATAAGTTAAAGCTAAGAACTTCCCCTGACAAATTTGGAACAGGCTGGGGAAAATGCTGCTGATATGAAACCAAACAGCATTCCATAAATCAAATCATCATTATCGTCGTCGTCATCATCCCATCTGCTGCAGCCTGTGAACTGGGTTTCAGAAGCCATCTGGAGGGGCGGGGAGTCACCTGTGGTCTGGAATCATGGCATGACTCCTACTTCCCTAGGCAGGCAATAGTGGGTAAACCCAAGTGTGCGTGAGAGACGGACTGCACAGGTCTGTCTCCACTGTTCTTTCTGAACGTCGTTCCAGCCCCTCCTTCCCACTGTAGTTCTGGTGTTTGAGGTATTCAGTATAAACACGTGCTAAAGAAAAGGCTAGAGCTTCCAAGCATGGTTCCTTCCAGTGGAACTAAACCATATGCTTACTTCTTAAATTTCTCAGGCCACTGGAGGCCAAGGGGATTAGGCAACCAAAGAGAGAGAGAAAAGAAAGTAGATTTTCCCTTTCTGTTGCTTTTAAATTTAGAAATGTATTTATATTGTCTAACAATACAAATTCTTTGTTTTCCTTTCATTAAAAAAGAACCCCACACACACTTTTATGAAGAACTGTAAATATTTAGTTACAGGATACATTTTAGCCTCTGAGTTTTTCTGATAATGTAAAGCAAAGAAAGAAGTAATCCATTTACTCAATCCACATTCTTCCTTTTCCCTTTTGAGCTGTATAAGAACACATTTCCAGACAAACAATGTAACATTATTTGGTGTGTGAATGTCATTGTCCCCAAATGATAACGTGATATAATGCTATATACACCATACAAAATGATACAGCAATTATGTGGTGTTTCCAGTAAGAATTCTTACTTCATAGCTCTGTAAAACTCCCTCTGTAGAAAGGTGGTTTTGATATTACCCATCAAGACTCTCGCATTATTTACAACAGCAAAGACATGGGAACAACCTAAGTGTCCTTTGACAATGATTGGATAAAGATGGTGAGTCACATACATACAACAGAACACTGCTTAGTCACAAAAAAAGATGAAATATTACCATTTTTTAAAATTCTTTACTTTATTGATTATGCTATTACAGTTGGCCCATTTTCCCCCTTCACTCCCCACAACCCTGCCCATCCCCTCCCACCCTCATTCCCCCCTTTAGTTCATGTCCATGTGTCATAAGTTCTTTAGTGTCTACATGTCCCATACTATTCTTACCCTCCCCCTATTTTCTACCTCCTGTCTATGCTACTTATTCTCTATATCTTTTCCCCCTCCTTCCTCCTCCTACTTCCCTGTTGCTAACCCTCCACTTGATGACTTTTTTTTTACTGTTCATATTTTTAATCTTCTTTTTCTTAGGTAAGTCCCTTTAACATTTCATATAATAAGGGCTTGGTGATGATGAACTCTTTTAACTTGGCCTTGTCTGAGAAGC
>PVIA01002907.1:0-188839 GCA_004024845.1 Tonatia bakeri | reverse complement strand
CCTTCCTTCCTTCCTTCCTTCCTTCCTTCCTTCCTTCCTTCCTTCCTTCCGAACTGATTCTAAAGTTCTGGCAGACTCGCATTCCTATTGAATCCTCTGTGCACATGAGTGACAATCCCAAGATACGAGAGTAACAGAAGGTTTGGCAATCCATAAGAATCCTGCACCATCCAGCAGCCTATAGTAACAGACTGATTAGGACTCAAACCCTTTCCACGTCATCTCAGCTATACATCCCAGGCCATGTGGTTTAAGCCCAGACACACATCATTTATTCATGAAATGCGATACTACCTACCTCCCAGGAAGTGGTGAACCAATGAGGAGACGCATGTTGCATACGTAGTGGAGACCCCAGCACCCAATAAAATGTCTGCTAAGGCTTCCCTTCTCCTTCTTTCTTCCAGATGGGAATCGTTGCCATCAGCAGCTGATGAATGCCCTTTCTAACCATAGTGACACAGAATGGAAGATGGAGACCCATATCCTGGCTTTGTCTATAGCCCTTAGAGGTTTGCAGTCTATTTTGGTTGCATTTAGTAAAACTGATAACTTTCTCTTCCAAGTCTAATTCCTGTCAATGTTCAGGTTGCTCTGATGTCTCTACTCCGTTTCCAACGGACTTTTCCTTTCTTGAGCCTCCCACAGAAGTCAGCTGAGATGACTACTCAACCAAATGTAATTTCATGTTGAAAGAGTCTTAGGCTGAGAATGGGTGAGTGTCCCACCTTCCTCCCCCCAAAACTCCCAACCCTGCTCTCCCATAGACACATAAACGCTAGAGCAGAGCAGGCAGAGTTGGTGCAGCTTACCGTGTAAGGATCCTCTCACTTCCTGGGTGGAGGAAAGGCACCCCTCACAGCTGGCTGTGCTGCTTCAGCACCACTGTCAGGCACCTCTGCCTTTGTCACAGCTCAGGGATGAGGCCACACCTGAAGCCAATGCGTACTGCTCCAAGAGTGGCCAACAAGCTACCCTAGAAACTTTGAACCTGTTGCAATAGAAGTTCAAAGGTAGAATTTACTTGTTCAAACACTTGTAGTAACCTCTGACAGTGAGAAGTGTAGAATTTGGCAAAAGGTAACAACAAGAGATTGTTATGCAATGGGCTTAAGAGGAAGGGAAAAAAAAAAAAAAGTCCGCAGCTAAGAAAGCTAACATTAACAAGCAAAACCCCTTGTAGAGCCCATACCTCTGGGAAAGAAAAGGGGAGATAGGGCTTTGCATCTGCTTTGGGGACAGAATCCTTGAGATTGCCACAGGAAAAGAAAGATCGAGAGAACAAGCAATAGGGAAACAGCACTCCCTGAATTTAGAGCGAGAGGAAAATAAGAAGTCACTCTATTTTTTACTCAAGCTCTAACTTTAAGGTTTGAATAAGCAGAGGCCTTCAGTCTTCTTCCAGGAGGAGCCAGTGACCCCTCCAGAAATAGAACGTCTCTGAACAACCAAGTAAGGCAAATCACTCTAAAATCAAGACTGAGGCACCAGCCTCGCTAGGTTGTATTTAGAATGCAGAGCCCTGGCCCCAGGCTGCACCACCCACAGCTTAGCAAGGCCCTGGGAGGAGCAGGGCTACCATTGCATCACTGTTCAGCCTAGCCTATTCTCTCTTTCCATTTGGAAGTCACTAGTCTCCATCTTGATTCCAAAATCTTGAAGGCTACAAGCCATCATTACTGAACAAAAATGGTGAGTGGAGGTGAAAGAGTCCCTGGAGATTGTTTAATCTCCATTTTACAGGTGAGGCCAATGAGGCCTTTCCCAGGGAAAGAAATAGCTCAGAATCACACAAGCAGGGACAAGACCTGAGCCTGGGACACAACCATTGCGTTTCCTCTGCCCCATATGGTGCTGCATCTTTGGTGAGTGTTCATGAACCGCCATCAGACCTTAGATACTTGAACATTCTGGGTACCAGGCCAGCGGAAATTTGTGGGAATGCTGCATTAGCTTTCTTCTAATTGTAGTTGGTCAGGTGGCCAATATCAAAATTAGAAGCCAATACCACTTCCTGCTGCCTCCTGCATGGAGGAGTGGCTACCACATTAACAAAGAGGTCTTATTAGGTCAGATTCTCATCCAGGTCTCACGTGGATTAACTCTTTAAGGTCACTTCTCTCCACAGAGCCCCAGCCTTGCCTTGGTACCTGAAAGAAAAGGGATTCTAAGAAGTGGCTAAAGAAGATGCAGTTCGATGGGAACTGGGAGCATGAGTCCCACTTGACTGGACCAATGCCAAGTTGTAGTAAAGTTGGAAACACCTTCTGATGCCACACTTACAAGAACAAAATGCTTCAAGCCAGTGGTTCCCAAACTTCAGCACCATAATCCCTTGGAGAGCTTGTTATAGCACAGATTACTGGGCCAGTGCCAGAGTTTCAGGTTCAGTGGGCCTGGGGTAAGGCCGGGGAACCAGCATTTCTAACATTGCCAGATTATATGGATGCTGCTGGTCTGGGGACCTTACCAGGAACTCATTATCAGCATCACTGCCCCAAGCAGCCACCCTACCTTCAATGGACTCAACTACTGGCATGTTAAAAGGAATAGTGTTTGGGGTAGTCTTGGCTATATTGACCCTGGAGTTGGGAGGATAACTTGACACAGAGTGGAACTCACTACCTGCATTACGCAAGATCAGCAGACAAGCCAAGTCTCAGAATACTGCTTTGGCAATGGCAGGAGAAATTGCTACTCATTGCCCTACTGCTCCTTCATGTAAGGGTAAATCAAAGCCTTAAGGCATCACAGGTACACAACCCATTAGTGGGTACAAGTGTAGGGGGTGTAAGGAGCATCACCTGATCCAACAGCCTTAACTTTATTCTCTTTAAGAGAACAAAAAAGGGAGGGAGAAAGACAAGGAGAGAAACATTGATGTGAGAGAGACACATCAGTTGGTGGCCTCTCTTACATGCCTGGACTGCGAATCGAACCCGCAACCTAGGCATGTGCCCTGACCTGAAATCAAACTGGTACCATGTTGCTTTGTGGGATGATGTGCAACCAACTGAGCCACATCAGTCAGCGTGCCTTAACTTTCCTTTTGAGGGTACCCGAGACCCCAAAAGGTGAAGTAGCTAGCTAGAGTAAGCTGTTGGTTCTTTGCGGAGGGAACCCAGAAGCCTGGTCTCTAGTGCGTAGCACGCTACACCATCCCTTGATAAACCACGGTTTCCTGTAGCATCTCTCTTAAAAAAGAAGTGTCAGATAGGCTTCTTTGAAACACCCTTTGGCCCTGCTGTCCTTCCAACAGCCATATTCACTTAGAATCAATAAAAAAAGATCATTCTTTTGAGATTGGGCATCACGTAGCCCCTAAAAAGTGCAAACCTTCATTGTTTTCAGGTCATTCATAGGTCAGGTGCCCAAGGTGTTGAAGGGCCTGACCCACAGCAGCAGTTCTGATGCACTTTCACATGCTGCTCTGGTTGGTTTGTGTATATTCCCCCGCTTTCCTGGGTACAGAGGAACCATGAGTGGCACATGCAGCAGTTCTAGAAGACCAGAGGCCCGTATTCCCAAATTTTGTAACTGAGCCAGGAAACAGTCAAGACACTTATGATAAGGGCTGACGGCCCTTCAGAAGCAAAAACCAGGTTTTCTCCATTTCTGAAAGCAGGAAAGGACAGACCTTGTGAGTGAGTAAAATTTACCTAACACCACCTTGTTTACATAGCTCCTCCCAGTTTATCCAACACTTTCAGGCCATCTCTTGGCAAACCTGCGAGGTGTGAGGACAATGCCTCCAGTGGCTGTGGGAGCCAGGGCCCACGGAAGGGACTTCATTTGGCCCTCACACGAGACTTGCTGGGTGGTTACAATTTGTACAGATGAGGAAATGGAACTTCAGAGAGGGTTCATCACTTTCCTGAGATCCTATAGCTTGATCATGTGGTCATAATGGTGGTGGTGGTGCCAAACATTATTTTTGTTTTTATTACATCATTTTTTAAATTGTTATTTTATTACAGTTGTCCCTGTTTTTCCCCCTTTGCCCTCTTCTGCCCACCCCACCCCCCATTCCGACAGTAAATCCCTGCATTGTTATTCATGTCTGTGGGTCATTCGTACATGTTCTTTGTCTAGTCCTTTCCCCTTCTTTCCACTTTCAATCTGACGGAAAAACCAGGTTTTCTCCAGTTTTGAAAGTAGGAAAGAACAGACCTTGTGAGTAAAATTTACCTACTCCCCTCTGGTCACTTTCAATCTGTTTCATGTTTCCATACTTGTGGTTCTATTTTGTTTGTTAGTTTATTTTGTTCATTAGATTCTTCTTACAAGTGAGATCATGTAGGATTTGTCTTTTACCAACTAGCTTATTTCATTTAGCATGATATTATCCAGTTCCATCCATGTTGTCACAAAAGGTAGGAGTTCCTTCTTTCTTTCTGCTGTGTCGTATTCCAGTGTGTAAATGTACCACAGTTTGTTGATCCACTCATTTACTGATGGGCAATGTTAGCATTGGCGGTATAGTGGTGACCATAACTGCCTTCCAAACATTTTTTAAAAACAGTTTCAGGCTATTTTGTAGTCAGGTGATTTTTGGCTTGTCTATGAAGAACAGCTCTTCTTTAAAGAGCTTGGTTGGTTGCAAAGATTTTAGAGCAGTTTGTGTCATGGGGGGGAGGGTGGGGTAGGGAGGATGAATAAGCCAGGACACCAAATATATTTCAGCATTTTAGTGGGCATTTCTAAATGCCAGACAGCACTTAAAGCTAATGAAGTCCTTCTAAAGAAAAGTAGAATTTGTCCTTCTGTGCTCAGAATCTAGAGATTTATCTTAAATCCTTGGTTCCTCTGCTTTAGAATATTTCCTTAGATTTAGATTAGGGAATAATTATTCAGCAATGCCCATTGTAAGTGTTCCAGATGAGGGAAAAGAAGAAATTCAGAGATGAAAAGAAAAAAGAAACGTACAAGATGTCTGGAGTAGCTGGGGCCTGGGAACACTTAGGACAGGGGTGTCAAACTCATTTTCACCGGGGGCCACATTAGCCTCGCAGGCCAAATGTAATTTTAGAACTGTATAAATGTAACTACTCTTTAACTAGGGGCAAGGAGGTCAGCACTGCCACCAGGTAGAAACAAGGTGCTGGGCTGGATAAAACAAGGTAGAGGGCCGGATTTGGCCTGCAGGCCTTGTGTTTGCCACCTGGGGCTTGGGAGGCTTTATAAGGATCTGAGGCTGCTTTGACAGCTAAGCCAAGTCTTTAGAAGTCAAGCAACATGACCCAAGAGAAAATGGAAGCAGAGTCCTAGAGGTAGAAGCTAAATCAGTGCATGCACACTTAGCAATGATGGATTGGAAAGAAAGGAGGTGAGATGGCCCTCCCTACGGTTAGCTGTATAGCAGGACAGAGGTTTTGATGGTACAAAGTGAGCATAAAGAAAGCTGTGATACACTGACCTTTGGCTTCCTACATGGCAGAGCTGACGTTGAAGTGTACTCTTCTACTGAGATGTGAAAGGAAGGGGCGAAGTTCTTTCAGCTCTTAACAAAAATGCCGTAATTGACCATTCCAATTATCAGAACTCTATACCCACCCTTTCCTCAGTTATCTGATGATTCAAAAGACTAATGGCACTCAAAGTACATCGTACAGGGTAGAAATCTTAGGCTCTCATGCCAGCTTTCTCAGAAGGTCTTCTGGGAATGATGATCATGACGGTGGACATTATGGTGGCACTGAGCCAAGAGCTTTGTCTGCAATATATTATTTAACCTCACAGCACCCCTGTGGAGAAATTATTGTTATTGTTTTGCAACAGAGGAGAGGTTAAGAGAGGCCAGTAACTTGCTGAAGGTATGTGGATGACAGTTGGCACAGACTCAGAGTCAGATTTTGAGTCCAGGAGGTCCTGGGTCCAGAGCCCAAGCACATATCTATGATGGTGTAGGACCCGTTCCATATCCCCCTTGCAATCTTGTGCATTTATATATGCATTTCTCTCTGGAACTTTCATTGGCTTCTCAAAGAAAATTAAGGACCATCGCCCTAGAGGAAGCAGTTCCCAAGGTCAGCCACATAGACCTGATGCCAAGGGGGGAACAAGAACTACCTTTTCCCTTTTCAGAAGGGAGTCTCATCTGCTTGGATGTCCTTCCTGCCACTGAGCTTCCCACACAGAGCCTTGCTTCATTCAACTGGGAGTGGGGGCAATGCACTACCCATTCAGCTGTGCACCCAAACCCCCAGCTCTTTCTGCCAACTTGTCCTGTGAGTGCCCACAGCTCTGTGCTGGACTCTACTCTCAGTCCTGCACCATCAGGGCTCACAGTGCATGGGAGAAGCTGGGCCCAGAGCTCAGTGCCTGTAGCAGCCCATTTTGCTCAACTTGGACTACTGATAGCAACAGCTTGAGCACCCCAGCTCTTCAGATCACGTGCTCATTCTTTGTGGGAAGGAAGTGTTACTCAAGCACGAGCACTTGCTTGACGAGAATGGTGTTTTCACAGATTGCAATAAAACCTTCCCCCACCACACATACATTTCCCCTCCCTCAGCCCCAACAATACCCACACAGAGCAAATGGTCTTGAAGACTTAGATCTGTCTGAGCTTTCCAACTGACAAGCCATGGCACACCGATGGGCTAAGAGATACTGACCCCTCAGCCTCTGGAGTGGCCAGGTGTGCTCATGGATGGCTTCATCTGGGGGTCTCAGGTGTGCCATGTATGTGCTAGTGTTCTCAGGTCATGATGGCAACAAGGTTGGAACACAGTGACAGGGGCAACCTACTCCTTTACCAGCAAGAATGTCCCAAGAGCATTGGAGAATCAGAAGTCAGCTCTAAATTCCCAGAACCTTCCACAATCCTGAGGAAATATCACTACCTCACAGCACGTTAGAAGGGAAGCTCAGAGCGAAGATGCAGACCTGCACCACCCGGGACTATATCCAGTAGCCTCATGTGGCTACTGAGAAGTTGAAGTGAGGCCAGTCTGCACCGAGAAAGGTGTAAGTGTATAATACACACTGCATTTTGGAGACTTAGGATGAAGAGAATTACATAAAATCTCAATTTAAAAGACATTGATTACATGTTGAAATGATAATGTAGGATATGGTAAGTAAGTAATGCTACCTGTTCCTTTTCCTTTTTTAAATGTGTCTGCTGGAAATTTCTGAGTAGTGTGGCTCACAATCTATTTTTCTTGGACAGCACTGAGTTAGACCAAAGTTTCTTGGCCTTAATGCCTATACAATGTAAGCAAAAGGTGATGTTACCCTGTGGCAGCCGTGGGCATGTTGTGACTTGAGGATAGCCCTGTTTTTGACCTATTTCTCTGGGGTCTGTAGTAGGATTTGCATAGCATCCATCCACAATGGAGCATGTGATCTTGACTGAAGCAATAGTCCCCTCATTATACAACTGCTACTAGTCTCTCACTGCTCATTGAACTTGCTCAAAGAACAAGCAAGTTCAATGCCAGGCATCATATAGTGTGCTCTACCTCTATGACTTCATCTAATCCTTGCTTGAGCTCACCAGAGTCATTACAAATGAGAAAATTGAGGTTCAGACAGTACATAACTTGTCCAAGCCAGCTCAAGTCTCATTTTAAACCTCCACTCCCAACCACTCTGCCACACTGCTTCCTACAGGATGGTATGGGAGAAACCTCCTGAAGGAGCACTGATACTTGGGGCTGCCTGCCAACCCCTCCCTCTCAGCACGCCTTTGAGGACATTGTCCTCTGTAAGGCAGCCTTGTTTCGGTTCCCTGGGTTCACGGCTTGGAGAGCAAGTCTGAGTGCCTGGCTAGGGAGCTGTTCAGGAAGCTTTAACATGAGCAGAGTAGAAATGACAGGAAATGGGAGGGTTCTGGTCTCTCCAGATAAAAAGCCCAGGAGGCTGGATGAGTCAGAAAGGACATCCTGTCTCCCTTTAGAGAAGCCAGCCAGCCCCCTAGCCTAGTGCCACTTGGGTTCCTGATGGGCTCAGACAGAGAAGCCTGTCATTCTCATGGGTTAAAAGTATATAACCAGCAGAGAAAGATGTATTAAGGCAAGGACATATTCTTTATTCTTTATTTGAGACACTGTGACAATAAGATACTTTTGGAAAACTTAAAATTTTCTGAAAAGTGTCTTCAAAAGTATTACATCACTGCCAATCACTTAGTATCTTTGCTTACTGAGCAGCAGGAACAGGCAGTTGCTCCACCTGCCCAGGTGCTTTCTGCTTTCCCCAAGGTTTTGCTCTTCTGGCTAATGCTTTATTGGAAGGTGGGGTCTTGATCTGGGAGGCAGGATCAAAGACCACAAAATAAATAGGCAGATCTGAAATCTGGCATTTAGAGCAAACCAACCTGCTAAACTTCAGGTTATATTTGTAGCCAGAAGAGAACTGGAAAATATTGATTAGAAGCCCCAGACTGTGAAAAGCAACTGCTCAGGTGTCAGAGACACATTCCTGGTGGAAAGAGGTGAGAGAAAGAGAAAGAACAAACATCACAGGCCAGGGGAAGAGTCTCTCTCAGCAGCACAGGATAAATACCAGGTAGCAGAAGCCTGTAAGAGACAGGTGGAGTCCCCAGGAGGGAGGATCTCTTCTGTCATGCAAACCCACTCAGAAACAGGACCAGAGAGTCTTCATCAGACAGCCAAGGTCAGTGCCCCATCCCCGGCCCAGCCCTGGCCTTCTAGGAGTAGCGCACACGGTTACCTGAAAGAGTGGCTTTGGGATCCAAGGAAGTTGCCTTCTTACAGGCCTGAGAAATATGATCTCCTGCTTTATACAAGATCAACCTTTGTTCCACTTTCCTATGGCTTTTCAAACATTTACTCACTAGGAGCTTCATAGTGAAGTTATCTCAGCTATTTGCAAAAGACAAGAACATAAAAGGAAAGTTTGAAGTTCACACCCTGACAGGAAATAGCCACATTTTACTTGCTCCTGTTTCTGGGATGGTCCGTACAAGGTGTGCTAGATCTTCAGGAATGCTCCCTTTAGGAACCTGTACACAAGATCTGGAAAGAAACTTGCCGCCACCACTGAGCGTGGGGTACTTGGTTAGTTACGAAGCCACCAGAGTGCTAGGATTTTAGGGCAAGAAGCTGGTAATGTCAGAGGCCTCTGCCCCCTGCCGTTTCCCCATATCATAGGGAAGGATGAAGAGGCTCAATGACAGTCTTATTCACTCGGGAAAGCCTGAGGCTGATGCCTTTTTAAAGGAGACACCATGAGCTGCAGGAGAATGTGGGTTGCCTCTACCTTGTCTTTCCCTAGGACGTTTCAGGCTCATCTCACTCTTCCAGGTGGGCCAGATACCTTTTCCTGCCTCTTACCTTTGGACAAGTTTGAACCCACACATTCTAAACCCTCCCTTTTTCTCTAAACGTGGTCAGACCACTGATTTACAAATGGAAGGGATGCAAGAGGAAAGCAGGAGAGGAGGACAGGACGGGCAGCTAGAAAAGTGCTAGAGGGTTTATGAAAACCCCAGCACCCTGGATACAGCCAATCTTACTTGACCTTGGATGTGAAATAGCTCGCCCTGTGTCTGATTTACGGCCAGGCTGGTCAGCATCGAGGAAACTGTAAATCAGGCAGAACGAACCCTCCCTCCGCAATCGTCTCTTCAGGAAGTGGAGATAGCGCAGAGTAGCTAAGAAGGAAAGCACCACCCCCACGGACACAGGGAACCAACCTCTGCACCTCTGCTGGAAGTACTTTTGTGCTACAGCATTGTTGGACGGACGAAACAGCGTTGCCTCTCCCCGCAACCACCATGCCACTGGAAACTTATAGGTGGAAGAGTCTCCTAGAAGGAGGGAGAACTGGAAGAAAAGTGGAGGACATCATGTTCTCTCCAGCAGCCTCAGTCCCTAAAAATCCCACTGAGTTGGTTTTAACTTCAGGCTGTTTCCACCCTAGCCAATAAAGCACTTGGCACAAAGTGGGTAGGCCTGTTACTCCAGCAATGGTTTCCAGGTGATTCTCATTATCTGGACCACAGCATTTTCTATCTCTCGCCTTTTCCGAGGGTGATGGTAAAACGGAGGGGGCTGAACTCCACAGAGAATAGTTAGAGCCCACAGAGGAAAGCCCAGTGCCTTGAAGTGTGAGCGCCCAGGCCAGGGTGAGACAGATGCTCCCGTCCTGAGAATTCAGGCAGCGTGTATTCGACCCCTTGCTTTCACTCTGCAAATGCAAGCCTGTGGGGTTTATTTGTGTTTAAAGCTTGTACTTTTCTTTCTTCTTGCAGACATTAAGACAAAAAATATGAAAATTAAGATGAGCAAAGAGAAGAAAAGTACTCATAATTCCCATTATTCAAACAAATACCACTCTTACAGTTTAGGCGTATGTAATCTTTGCTATATAAACTGTGTCTTTGAAAAAACAATAAAAATAGAATATTATACATGTTGTTTTATAGTGTGCTTCCTCAGTTAATTCGTTGGGACAATCCTTCTAAGTATAGAAATGCACTCATTTTCAATGACTGGCTGGTCCTTAGACATACAGGTTAACTATGTGTTATTTATCCAGGCCCCTGCTGTTAGACATAAAATTTGTTTCTAATTTTGAACTCTTAAAAAAACCAGTGTAGTCCTGGCCGGTGTGGTTCAGTGGATTGAGTGCCAGCCTGAGAACCAAAGGGCTGCTGGTTCGATTCCCAGTCAGGGCACATGCCTGGGTTACAGCCCAGGTCCCCAGTAGGGAGCATTCAAGAGGCAACCACACATTTATATTTCTCTCCCTGTCTTTCTCCCTCCCTTCCCCTCTCTCTAAAAATAAGTAAATAACATCTTTTTTTAAAAAGAAAGTGAAAAGATAAGTTAAAAAAAAACAGTGCAGTAAAATCTTATTATACGATCTTATTTCTTTAGGATAAGTCTCCAAAACTCGAATTCCTGAGTCAAACATCCATATATTCTTAAGGCTTCTGGCTGCACATTGAAAAAATGACTATGGACGTCTACCAGCAGTATATGTCTGCTCGTTACATTCTCCAGGGCCGAAACTGCATCAGTATTTTCTCATGGTTTTGCTCGTGCTCACATGTAAGCATTTAGGAATACAAAAAAAAAAATACTTAAGCTTATCATGATTAATGTTAATTTGGATATATAAAGGCTCCAATCTGAGGATCCAAAGAGGGGCACACATGGTTACCTGGCCTCACAGATTTCTCAGAGAAAGTCAGTCTGTACACACAAAGAATCTCAATTATCCAGAGTGGGAGTTCAAATTTTAAGATGTTTACCTATGGGTAGGGGAGAGGGCACACAGAATGTATAATAAAATATTGTTTCCAGGATCCTGGTTTTGAGATCATGACTTAGGTGATGACACACCCATTTTGGGGAGTGCCCTTTTACTGGATTCCTTCTAAATGTGAGGCACTGTACTAGGTAATTATGTAATTTCACAATATCTTTACAACACCCTTCTGAGAAGAACATTGTTAAACTAATTCTGAAGTTGAGAAAACTAAGGCACAGGTTTGAACTGACTTGCCCAAGGCCACATACATCTGGCAAGCATGTGAACACAAACAAAAAAATCTGTGGAATTCTGTCTGCGATTAGATCGAGGATGTCTTGAGGCTCAGGTGACTGCAAATTGGTGCCAAGCTGTCCTAGTAGGAGAGATAGAGAATCTGAAGCTCGGTGAAGAAGAGGTTGTGCTGAATTTGTTTTGGAGAAAAGCAGCTCTTCCAATGCACGGGGTTTGAAATGGTCCCTTGAGATGGGCCGGAACGAGGGCTCAGTAATCCCAGTCGGGGAGCTTGCTGCTGAAGGAAGGTGAGTAGAGGGTAGTTATCAGCAATTCTTCTCCTCCTCTCACTTCAGACTGTGTCAGAGCTTCTCAAACGCTCGTGTACTTAGGCATATATGAGTCTGTTAGCTGCAGATTCTCAGAGTAAACTGAGGACTGCTTCTGAGGGTCTGGAGTGGGGCCCTGTAATCTCTACTTTTACTCATTGGGAGAGACTGATGTAGGTGGTTCTGAGATCAAGCTTTGGAAGTTAGTGTTCATTCATTAGAAGCCTCTTCCCGACATCCTTGTTCAGGGTGAGGGACATAGACTATGCTATTTGTGAGTAAATACTCTCACAGTCGTTAACACACTTATTCTAGAAAAATTATAAGATTAATTTCAGCAGGTGATCATTATTGTTATGAAATCAACGTCATCAATCATTATCATCACCATTACCTAGCAGGGAGAAGTGGCTCCCTTTGTGCAGGCATTGTGCTGAGGGCTGGGCTTGTGTAACCTTGTTTAACCCTTACCATACTACTTAGGGGGAGATCCCATTACAGTTTAACCCCCATTTATCTATCAGGAGATGATGGCGTAGAGAGAGGAAGGAGCATGTCCTAGGTCACACAACTAATACATGGTGGAGTCAGAATTCCAGCCTGGGCCACCTGCCTACACTTGAGTGGTTCCAGATTCTTATTTAATTAGCAGAAAGGAATCCTGGGGTTGGGGACGAGTGGGGTTATGTGCTTTGTCCAGGACTGTAAAGTTTGTCAGTGGTGTCCCTGGATTAATTACCAGGGCCTTGCTGACTCCCTGCCCTAGCCTCTTTCTGCAAGACTGTTGCTTCTAGATGTGTTAGGACAGATTCTGAAAAGAAAAGGTTCCAGCTAATTAATGGCACTGAATAGAAACCAAGCTATGGTCCTCAGGGGACTCTGCATTATCATTTAAGCTCCTGGCATGAGTGGTCAGGAGGCTGAGCCTCTCTGAGTTTTGCAGCGTGCCAGATGTTAGACACTATCCATGGCTCCCAACACAGGTGCTGAGGCCCCACTTCCATCTGGGCTCTGTTTGGGGGTTAAATGCCATGATGCCCACCCAATACTAGTTCTAACACTCTTTGCCAGTGTGCTGGTGACTTGGCTTGAGGCTGCTAAACTCACTGTGGGCTTCCAGGCTCCCTGGAATATCTCCCATCCATTCACTGTGCAAAGGCTGGGTGCGGGTCTCCAGATTGTCACGGACAAGATCAACTCAGAGTCAGTGGACCTCCGAAACTTCAGCTGGGAGTTTACTTACACCAACTCAACCTGTCGCGCCAAGGAGGCTCTTGCTATTTTCACCAGCCAGGTCCAGAGAGAACAGATTTCTGCCCTGTTTGGACCAGCATGTCCAGAAGCAGCAGAAGTATACAGCCTTCTACAAACTCTGGCTGAGTTTCCATCAGAAGGGGTGGTCTTAAAGGTGCTGGCACAGATTTGAATAATCCCTTCACAAGGGTGCATTGGTAGAATAACTGTTGTGTGGGTCGTCAGTTCCATTTTTTTTTGAGATGTAATTAGAACAGTTAATATTCTCTTAAAAGAAAGCCTTTCAAACCAACAATTGTAAGTTCCCTCCCTAGCCTGTGGTTGTATATTAACAAACTTGTCGATCATTTGGACTTGGCGCTGTTGCAGATAGACTCATTATTTATTCTAATGTTGTCAGCTACATGGGTCAGGAAAATTGAGACGAAAATTAATGCTTGGTATTCAACAGAAAAGTATCATTTGTGTAGGTTTCCCTTTGGTGTATAATAAGTGATTCAGTGATGGTAAAAGGAAGTGGGAAGTACGGCAGACGGTAATAAGCTAGGGTAAGAAAATGAGAGAAAGCAAGGACTTGTATCTGTTTAGTTAATGGGATTAGACTTGTAGAAGTCCTTGGGTATCTCATGCTTAGTCTAAAATAGGCCAAGCCTATTGATGCAAAGCCGAAATAGAAAGGAGCATCCCACGTTCTCACTCACTGCACAACGACCACTAGTGGGGGCTGGAGAAGTCAGGTCTTGTTTGAATTTGAATCTTGCTCTCTCTTGGAATTCCTCATGTGACACATTTCTTGTTGTCCACAGCCTACCCATTCTTCAATGTCGAACTCAAATGCCATAGAGCTTTTCTTCACCCTTCCATCCTCACGTCTATATCTCTAATTCCCAAATCAGAAGTGATTTCTTACTTTTCTAAATTCCTATAAATCTATTGTCTATAAATAGTGAAGGGTATACTTAACTGTATAGCTATTTTTGTATGCCTTAGCTCCTGTAATAGATCATAAACTCCTTTAAGAGCAGGGTCTCCAAAGTTTCTTATAAATAGTAGGCTGATAATAAAAAATGAATGAGAAATGAATAAGGAACAAATTAAGAAAGATGCACCAAGAGAGTGAATAGTGGCTCTTGTGTGGGCTCTGGATTCATTTTGCCTGTATTCCAATCCTGCTCCACTGTTCACTGGCTTTGTAACGTACCCCTCTGCACCCCCATGTTTTCATCTACAAAATGGGGCAATGACAATGCCTACCTCATAGAAATGTTGCAAAAATTGAGATAGTATGTATAAGCCCTTAGCAAGTGCTTGGCACCCAGCAAACTCTTAATGAATGCTCACTGTTGTTATTCTTGTCCTGAGGTCTCGAATCCTCATGTTGGATACAAGACATTGTCATCAATATTCCAAAAGACAGGCTCCAGCATGACCCACTGAGTCACTGAATTCAAAATTCATGCAGATTCCTTACAATGGGGGTTTGAGTGCCTGTCTGTCTCATCTTCGTGAGAGCAGGAGCCCTCTGTCTTGCTCATTGCCGTGTCCTGTGCTTAATCAGCATAGGGCTTGGCACATGTGGACAGAGCTCAGATCAATAGATTATAATTTACCTCATTTAAAGAATGTCACTATTTCACTTGCGTGTCCTCAAAATGCACACTGACACGTTTGAATGGAAGAAAAGCACCATGGCCCATGCCTTTCCCTCCCCCCATCCCAACTCAAAAAGTCTGAATGCTCCTGGCTCTAGATCCTCCTTTAGCTCCTCCTAACCCTGTGGCTGATGATTAGCAAGCCAGATCTGTTGTTCTGAGCCAATGAAACAGAGCAACCAGAACACAGAGGTGGTCTTAACCTTTTCTGGCTGGATCTGGGGAGAGAGCTGCAGTGAGGACTTGAGTTCTGCAGAGCAAATCTGCCAGTCAGAACACTGCCGGTGGTACCGTCTGGGGATAGTTTCTGCATTCCCCTTTGCTAAAGCAGCCTCGGGGAAAGAAAAAGTTCCTGTCTCATTTGGAGCAGTTTCAGGCTGGACTTTAAAAAGCATGTGCATGTGTACACGTGATCATGTGTGCTTGCCTGATTTTTTTTCTTACCTTATAGTAATCACCCTAATCTGCAGCTCAGAGGATGCAAACGTCATTCTGCTGGCTGTGGAGAACCTGGGACTCCATGCGGGAGGGTTTGTTTTCATTGTGCTGCCCCAGTGGCAGGTGAGTGTCGGTGACTCCACGTGGCTCCTGAAGCAGGAGCTAAGAAGTGTGGAGCCGTTGCTAAGTGCCAGACGAAGTGGCTCACCGAAGACTCACTGCAGCCCTAAGTGTCCTCCTCTTAAGGTTGGGAGACCGGGACTGAGCTGGGAGAACGTGCCCAGAGTCCTTTCACCCAGTGAGCGAGCAGTTGAGCCAGGCCTCGAGCTTGGATGCTGACTCTTGGTAATCTGTCAGCAAACGCCAGCAAGGGGGGACTGTTGCTCTTACCATGTATCTGAGACCTCCCCAAAGACACTCAGACACACTTGGCACTTCCTCCCTGTGTCTCTGTTGGAGTCCTAACAAAAGCCTGGGGAGACCAACATACGGGTCCGATGAGGCCATTCTTGGGTGATTGGGTTCCATTGGTCATGATCGGAATGGTCAAATGTACCACGTGCCTGCCATGAGGAATGAGTTACACAATTTATCTGCGCTGCTGCACTTAATATTCCCATGAGCCCCATAAGGTAGATCTTATCAGCAGTCCAATTTATAGATATGAAAATTGAGGCTTAGATGCATAAAGTAACTTCTCCCCAATCTCAGGGCTCCTGAGGGCATAGCTGGTCTTCCAAACCACATCTTTTGGAATCTGGGACAAAGCCTGCACCCCAATAGCTCTGGCTGATGGATTAGTTACTGGGTGCCAGGCCCCACTGTGAGTGCTTGATATGCTAAAACTCATACCACCCTGTGGGAGATATTTTTATTTTCCCTGTCTTACAGATGAGGAAGCCGGGGCTCTGAGAGAGAAAATAACTTGCCCAAGGCCACATGACTCGTAGGAGGGAGAGCTGGTATTCAAACCCCGCCAGGACTGCTCTCAGAGTCCTACGTGTAAACACTGCTTTACACCAGCAGGCCTCTGGGAAACCCACTTGTGTTCAGATATGGAAACACTGTGTAAGTTTTCCAGCAGTTTTCTTTCTAAAATGAGCTTGTTTTAAATGATTCTAAGAAGCTGAAATGAGGCAAAAGGGAGTAAAAGATGTATAACAATGTTCCAGATTTCTTTTATCTTTTTTATTTTATCTTTCAATTACAGTTGACATTTAATAATATTTTATATTAGTTCAGTTGACCAGCATAAAGGGTAGACAATTATATTATTCATGAAGCGATGCCCCTGGTGATTCCAGTACCCACCTGGCCCCACACCACACATAGTTATTACAACACCATTGGCTGTGCTCTCCGTGCTCCACTTTACATCCTATGACTGTTTTGTAACCACCAGTTTGTACTTAATCCCTTCACTTTTCTTACCCAGCCCTCCGACACTCCTCCCTCTGACAACCATCAGTCTGTTTTCTGTAAATATGAGTCTGCTTATGTTTCATTTGTTTGTTTATTTTGTTCTGTAGACTCCATGCAGAAGTGGAATCTTATGGTATTTGTCTATCTCTGTATGACTTATTTCACTCAGTAAAATACCCTCTAGGTCCATTCATGTTCTCCCAAATGGTAAGATTTCACTCTTTTTTTATGGCTGAGCAGTAGTCTATTGTACATAGGCACCACAGCTCTTTTACCCATCCTCTGTCGGTGGGCACTTGGGTTGCTTTCATGTCTTCACTGTTGTAAATAACGCTGCAGCGGACACAGGGGTGCATATTCCTTTTCAAATTAGCGTTTTGGATTTCTTCAGATAGATACCCAGAGGTGGAATTTCTGAGTCATAAGGTAGTTCTATTTTTAATTTTTTGAGAAACCTCCACACTGTTTTCCACAGTGGTTATATCAATTTGCATTCCCACCAACAGTGCGTGAAAGTTCCCTTTTCTCCATGTCCTCACCAGCACTTGCCCTTTGGCATTTATTGATGACAGCCATTCTGACACTAGTGAGGTGATATCTCATTGTGGATACTTTCTCCTTCCTGTCTGATAGCTGTGGGAAGGATTTCCAGTACTATGTTGAATAAGGGTGGTGAAAGTGGACATCTCTGTCTTGTTCCCACTCTTCAGAGAAACACTTATAGTTTTTGCCCATTGAGTATGATGCTGGCAGTGGGTCTGTCATATATGGCCTCTGTTATGTTGAGGCATGTTCCCTCTATTCCTGCTTTGCTGAGAGTTTTTATCATAAATTAGTGATGAATTTTGTCAAGTGTTTTTTTCTGCATTTATTAATATGATCATGTGATTTTTAACCTTCATGCGACATATCACATTAATTGATTTGCAAATACTGAACCACCTTTGCATCTCAGGAATAAATCCCACTTAAAAATGGCATGTGATCATTTTAACGTATTGCTGAATTTGGTTTGCTAATATTTTTTTGAGGATTTTTACATCTATGTTTATCCAAGTTATTGGCCTATAATTTTCTTTTGTTGACAATGTCTTTTGTCTGGCTTTTGAATCAGGATAATCACGACCTCATAAAGTGGGCTTGGGAGCCTTTCCTCCTATTAAAACTTTTGGAATAGCTTGAGAAGGACAGGTTTCAATTCTATTAAATGTTTGGTAAAATTTACCTGTGAAGTTGTCTGGTCCAGCACTTTTGTTTGTTGCAAGTTTTTTGATTACTGCTTCCATTTCGTTGGTAGTGATGGGTCTGTTCAGGTTTTCCGTTTCTTCCTGGTTCAGTCTTGGAAGACTGTATATTTCTAGGAATTGATCCATTTCTTCCAGATTGTTCAATTTGTTGACATATAATTTTCATATTATTTTCTTACAATCTTTTGTGTTTCTGTGGTGTCAGTTATCACTTCTTTTTCATTACCGATTTTATTTACTTGGGTCTCTTATGTTTTCTTGATAGGTCAGATTAAAGATTTATGAATTTTGTTTATCTTTGCAAAAAAACATACAATTAAATTCATGTGGCTCTTAAAAAGAATAGCATAAATCCATTCTATAAAGTATCCCTAATATAGGCCTAAGTGGAAAAAATTAAGCTGCAGAACAGTATTATAGTGTGATACTATTTATATAAAATGTACACACGTACACCTCTGTACATGCCTTTATACATGTGTATATATATATATATATATACACACACACACATAATGAGTGTGTATTACTTTCATAGTAGTAATAATACAGATAATAATGAAAATAACAAACAAGTTAAGCCACAAGCAGACAATATGGAATCAACAATCCTAAATTTTTTAAGTTTTTATCACCCATTGTTCAAAGATAAGCTTTCCATATCTTATCTGCTTGCTGTCATCTCCCTCCCTCCCTCCCTCCCTTCCTTCTTGGATTCCTTCTCACTGCTTCAATGCCAGTTATAAAATGTGCACCTTGCAAGGCAGCCTTCCAGAGTCATTGTGTTTTCGAGGATTCGAATGCAGAGATTCAAATTTGACCTTGACTAGACGCATTTCTGTTGCTAAGGGTATTTCCTAGAGAATGACCGCACTGATTTCATTATATTTCAGGACAGTTTCTGGAAGGAGGTGCTAACAAAGCAGAAGGGGATGCACTTCCCCACCGTCTATGGGTCTGTGCTTCTCATCGCCCCCAGCTCCTACAGAGAAGGTCCTGGAGATGAAGGCTTCCAACAAGAAGTCCACCGAAGGCTGCGGGGCCGCCCTTCCACAGCTCTGTGTCCGCAGAGGAGCAGGTCTGAGACGGGCCACCACACAGGTCCCTGCTCACACTTCTTTGAGGACATTTGTATTCAGCTTTACTGTTCTCCCTCTTATTTCCCCTCTTCTTTTACCACCCCCCCAACACATACACACATGTGCACACAGCTGAGAATAAACACTGGTTTGTCTTGTGAAATCTGCACTGCAGGACCATGGAGGAGGACATAGGTTACTAGGTGAGAGGCCAGGTGACTTCTGGAGTCAGATACCTGGGCTCCCATCCTAGTTCTGCCATTTACTGCCATGGGATCTCTCAGCGAATTGCTTAACCTCCCTACTCCTCAGTCTCTTCACCTGAAAAATGGGACTAATAATGACCTCTGCCTCCAGCCTGTGGTTTTGAGTGTTTAAGAACATGGACCGTGGAAATAGTAGAACAGACACCGGTGGTCCTCAGACATTCCTTTCCCAGTAGGAGGCCAGGACTGAGAACCAGAATGCAGCAGAAGAAATGTGGAGGTCGAGGCAAACAGACAGATGATCTGTAACAGGGAGAAGACAGGAGAGGATCAGACGGTGGTAGTCCCAGTGTGTCGGGGATGATGGTGCAAATGTGTGATATCCACATAGCAATTTCTTATACAGAGGCTGTGGGCCAGAGCTAAAGCTATTTCCAGTGGCAGGCCACTGACAAGAGGGGTTCCATTAGGAATAGGGCAGCCAAATGTGGATCCCAGCACACAAGGAAAGATGACCGGTCAATGAATATCTGGGGAGTGGTCTACTAAGTGTCTGTACCAGGTCCTATGGGGACAATAGCACCTAGTGCTTAGTGGACACTTGTATGTTTGATGGCTAAATGAATAGATGAGAACATGTACTGAAGACCTACTATGTTCCATGTAGCACAATAGGTAGTATACCTATCCTGCCTCATTTAACTGTCCTTATACTCACCAGGACAGTGACTTTATCCCCCTTTTATAAATCAGAGAGCTGAGATATAGACAGGTTATGGAACTTCCCCTAAATCTCATAGCAAGTAAGTAGAAAGGCCAGCCTGGCTCCAAAATCCGCCCACTTTCAATTAAACCATACCCCCACCCACCTATGGCCTAGAGAGCTATTTCTGACCCGAAGGATCATGTGATCTAATTGAAAACAAAAAAATGGACTATAGACAAAAAGTGAAGATTGTGATATCCAGGTTGAGGAGCCCAGGCCTGGGTACACAGAGGGCCCTCCCTCGTGGGGGAAGGGGTGGAGAGCACATGTTAGGAGAGAAATTCCTCTCAACTGAGCTGCAGGCTGTGACTCAGGAGGCTGTGGGCCTCTTTAAACCCTGCATTTACTTCCCTCCTTGAAGGTGAGCCCTTACTCTGCCTATCTTCATGACTCGGCCCTGCTCTATGCTCAGATGGTGAAGTTCATGATGAAGGCTGGAAGAGATTTCCAAGATGGGTGGCAGCTGGTCAGCACTCTGAAAGGTTTTAATCGGACCGTGTTGCAGGGTAAGTGGCCTGATTGCAGGGAGGACTGTCAGAACTCAGGCCTGCCACTCCAGTCAGGGCACTCTGAGGGGCGGAGCCTGTGGCTTAAGGCCTCTCTTAGGGCCTGTCCCACACTGAGTTATAGAATCCCTCTTTCTCGTGGAGATTCCGGTCTTCCAGAAGGGGTGGCTGAGGTTAAGTCTCCCCTCGGCCACAGTCCCTTCTTGGCTCTGTCCAAAAGGCTGCTGGGACCAGGTGACAGGGCCTCTGGGGCTTCTTATCCTCTCTCCCACAGGGTCTTTCCCATAGTTCCTTTCAAACTGGTCCATGAAGAATACAGCTTCAAAGGGTGGGACCTGCCTGCTGGGGTCACTTCCATGATCCTTTCCTCTGTGTTGGGGCACTGGGTCTCACTCACGACTCTCAGCCTCTACAGAGGCGGCCGATCCCCTCGGACTCTCCTTGCTAGGGTGAGGAAAGGCTTGGCCATAAACTGTTCCTGAAACTATCCTGGGAGCTGACCAACTGCTGTCATCTTTCTGAGCTCCAGTTTTCCCATTCATAAGACAGAGATAATACCCCCTGCCCCATATAATAATAATAGCCAGCATTTACTGAGGGTTTACCTTATAGCAATCTGGGTGCCAAGAGCTTCTGCACGCTATCCCACTTAATCCTTGCACAACCCTTGAGGCGGTAGTACTATCACCATCTTATTATAATACACAGGTGACTGAACCCAAGGTAGAAAGGTTACATACTTGTCCAAGGTCACAATTTACTACCTGGCGGAGCCAGAGTTCAGAATAAGTCCTGCTTTCTCCAGGGCTCACGTTCTTCACTGTTGGGTAACACGGAGGAGTGATGAAAATATATCAAGGCCTTAGCACGTAGTATATGCTCATTAAATAGTGGCTATGTATCTTTGGCTTATTAGTCACTTAATAAACTACTACCTAAACTTTATCGTAAAATTTAAAGAGGACAACCAAGTCCAGCTCTTTTGTTTTTTCTAGATTCAGTTCACCTTTACCCTATCAACACCATTTCCAAGTGGAAGTTTTAACTGCTTCCCTCCCTTCTTTTCTTCTGGACCCTGAAGTATTTGTTTAACAAAAAAAAGAAGGAAGAAAAGGGAGGTGAGGGAAGTCTGTCTTCTTGTTCTTGGTTTGATCCCCTCTGCCAGATAATTTATTTCCTCTTTCTTACCCTTTTAGAAATTCCTAATTAAGGGTATGTGTGAAGGGCAGCAAGTCCCTTTTAAGGGGCATCTCACTTTGGGACTCTGGAGGTCCCCACACCCCTTCCAAACTTGCTTCTGCTTCCTTTTGGGCTGCTGGGCTGACCACTGACATAATCAGGATATTTGTCTCTGTTTCTTGTGTCCATTTCTGCCATGGTGTCCAGGACCACAGTCACAGAACTAGCCAGCGCCAAAGGCCTTTACTCCAATAGAGAAACGGTCCGAGTTTAAGGAGGCCAAATTAGGAAACAGAGGGTCCAACCCCTCTTCCTACAGTGATCAAACGACACGGAGAGCAGTTCCCCTGGTGGTTGCCTTGGCTTCAGCCCCTTCCCTGTGCAAACCTTGGAGGGAGCTGGGCTCCACCCCCACACTAAGTGCGCCAGCGCGCATGTGCACAGCACGGGCCTGTGGGGGTGGGAGGAACACAGCTCATGGAGTTCTGTAGGCCTGCCTGTGCCTGTCTCAGGAAACTAGGGGTCTTGCCTCCAGGCCCTGCTTGTTAGGAGTGGAAGATGGCTCCGCCTCTTCAGGTCCCACTGGGACTAGGTGTGTGAAATCGCTACCACCCAGCAGTGTCAGGCACATGATAGGTGCTCAGTAGATGGCCATTTTGTGTCCTGTCCCCAGGGCGAATAAATCACAGAAGTCCTGTGTCAGACACAGGTTCTAGTTTGGGGTGTGAAAGAGCTATACTTTGCATCTAGGATCTGGGATGTGTGTTTTGTGCATAGGGTTGACCACACCCTAAGTAGGAACGAAGAACAGGGGGCCAGGACTGAGCACCATGCTGGTGCCGGAGCCCAAACCAAACAAGGAGGAAAGGGGAGAACAAAGCTGGGAAACGTGAGCCCCAGGGCCTTCCTTGACCGACCAGCTGCCTCCATGTCATTCGGCCTCTTTTTGTCACATCTGACTGTTCTAAGGGAGCATAAATCTTGGGTTTTATTTGGAAACATTTTTTTAAAGCTGGATGGACCTCCCCAGCAGAGGCCTCACATCTGCCTCCCCAAAGTGGCTGCTGGGGAGGGGCTTCTGCTGGTACGAGTTCCAGTCACGGCTCCCTCGCTGTCTTCCTTACCATGTGTATAATCTTCTCTCTCTCCAGGAATCACGGGCCCAGTGTTTGTGGACTCCCAGGGAGAAAGGCGTATGGATTACTCAGTCTATGCCCTACAGAAATCCAGAAACGGGTCACTCTTTCTTCCTGTTCTTCACTATGACAGCCATCCGAAAGGAATCAGGTACTGGTGGGATGTTTCTTCGCCTTTAGATCATGCTACAGGAAGAGATCTGGGAGGAGAGGGAGGGCCGGGGTCTTGCTGGAAGAGCAGTTTGGGATCCAGCTCCTAGAATCCACCATACCTTTTTCTGGTGCTCTCTGAACTCATAAGGTTTGGCTTTGGGCCTTGAAGGTGATCTTGCCCATGATTGTGGGATTGGCTGAGCCACGTTAGATTGCAGTTTAAAACACAAAACCTACTAACTGCACCTCCTCTGATGCTCCGGCAGGGAAAGTCACACTCAGAGAGGCTCTGGCTTTTGGGGTGGGAGGGGCGTGGGGGAGGGGCGTGGGGCAGGGGCGGGAACAACACAGTGCCACCTAGAGGTTGGGAGCACAGTCAGGGAAACAGACTCCTCCAGCCATCCTGATCCACACACTGCCCTATTCTCACCTGGACCTGGGTGTTGTCCTGGGTTTCCAGCATTCAGGAAGCCCTGGAAAAAGTCTCTGTGTTTGTTCTCAGCCATAAATCAATGAGAAAACTAAAGGAAACCTAAAGCTTAATTCAATTGCAACTTGTCTCCACCCCCAGTCCAGATTTGATTTAACACTTTTCCTCTCCTACTCTTAAGGAATTTTAATGTATCAGATTGGATTGGCCCAGGAAATAACCATGGCCGACTAGGTCCTCAGGATTGTCGAAACAGGCATTCTCCAAGCAGGGGGTGATGTTTTGGCCCGTGAAATGTCAGGGTGCTCTATAACAAGGTTTGTCTGTATCAAAAACGGGAGAAGGTCTTAGCAACACTGGGGAATTGACACAGCATCGTTGAAATCAGAAGTAACATGGTTTAAATCAAAATATTGAAGCAGCTATTCTACCCTGCCAAAAGATACTGCTTTCCCATGAATTAGATTACCTGAAGGCTGGATTTGAAGAGTCTAGGTGAGGTGGGAAAAGTGGATGGGGCAGCAGTCAGTTGAATTAAGAGACCAAGGACTACTTTTTGCAAGTGACATGTGTGTTTCATTTGCCCTTGCTATATCTGAGACAGAGACAAGTAGACTAAATCAGGTGGGCACTGACTTTTAATTGTCGTTTTTTTGTTTTGTTTTAAGACCCGTGAGGAATCTCTCCACTATTACTTGGCCCCATGGCTCCCTTTCTGTGGACAGACACGGCTGTGGGTTTTATGATGAGCTCTGTGCAAGTGAGCTCTCTTTTACAGATCAGTGTGGGCACCTGGAGCAGACAGCAAGCGAGGGTCCTCCACAACAGGGCTTCTCAATAGCAACAGCACTATTGACAATTTGGGTGGGATAGTCTTTATTTGGCAAGGGAGCGGGGTGGATTGTCTTGTGCCTTGTAGGCTGTTTAACTGCATCTCTGTCTCCTCCCCTTAGATTCCAGGGGTACCCTCTAGTTGTAACCACCCAAAATATCTTCAAATGTTCCCGATATCCCCTAGGAGGCCTCCCCTGCCAAGAATCTCTGCCCTGGGAAACCAGCTCCTGAGATTTGAGGCTCAGGAACTTCATTTCTAAGGAGGTAGTTCCCGATGGTTAGTTCCCAATGGAATTGGATGGATCATACCTGAGAGACAACTCTAAGGAGAGCATATAGTACATGCTTAATAAAACGTGGTGGCAGTGTTAGAAGTCATCACTATTATTTCTCTACAATGAAAGTTTCTATACAGAGGGGAAAGTGAGTGCAGTTGCCACGGGACCCAGAGGCAGGTCAGAAGGGCGTTCCTGGAAGAGACGAGACTGAGGGGACTCAGTGCATCCTAACTTGGCCCCTTGTCTGGGTGCCTCTGGGGCCCCTGCTTGGCAGGGCCAGGCTGGGGCAGGGATGTTTCCCCTTCTGCTCTCAGGCAGCCCTGAGGAGTGATATGTCTGTGCCCTCCAGGTGTGACTCCTGGGACTCTCACGATGACCTTCCTGATTAGTGTCTTGGGAACTGCCATCATAGGTCTCATTTTAAGGATGCAGAAGGGAACACTGCAGAGGCAAAACAGAGACAGTTGGTGGCAGATCAATTATGATGACATCACCATTCTGCCCCAAAACAAGGTAAGGCTACACCTGGCCCAGATGTCCACTTTCCTGCTAATTTCTGGTGATTTGTGGAATTGACCTCATCCAGGAGCTTAGGAGGGCAGAGGCTGACCCATTTATAAAGTGAGCACTTAAAGGAGGGTCTTGAGTCCTGAGTTCAGTTGTAGGCCTTCCACTTCCTTGCTAAATATCTCAGGGGAGCATCAGGTCTGGGCCTTGGTTTCTGAATTCTTAGAATGATCAGGTGGCCCCTAAAGTTCCCTTTGGCTCCATTACCCTGTCAGTGTAAGCTCAAGTATGAAAGCTGGTTTTCGGAAAGCATCTGGTTATTTTCAAAACCACAGTAACTCCGTTAATCCCCTGATGACTAAGACAGCAAGGTTCATCTGCTCGACACACACGTGTTGCACATCAACTATGGCCAAACACAGCTCAAGGCGTGGGGTGCACCTGAGATGCACCCCGAGAGAGGCATGTGCTCCGAGAGGTGCCTGCACGCTGAGATGGGCACCTTGCAGATGGAGGGATTCGAGGTCTCAGCATTGCGAAGGCTTCAGAGAGGAGGTGACACTTGGGAACAGTAGGTTTGCTAGTGGTGACCGGGAGAGAAGTAGTAGCACAGAGATGCTAAAGTATGGGGTGCATGGGGCTGGGAGGCTTGGCATATGTTTAATAAGCACGGCATTATTTGGTAAGGATATAACATGTACATAATTTCCAAAAGTACTGCCATGACGGTCTCTTATGCATATTTTAGCTTGAAATTTTCATGTCTTCTCTTTCTGTCCTTTTTGTTTTTGTTACTGATATCAAACACTGTCATCTTTGCAAGCCTATATTGATTACTCTGGAGCGTTTATTGCCAAACCAGAAATGTTAGTAAGAAATGTTCTTTAGACTAGAAAGATAGACTTAAGGCTCTGTTCTTTAATAAGGGCTTTTTGTTCTGGGAGGGACAGAGAGGGTGGGGTCAATTTTACTTTCAGCTCAATTTATTAAAAACCCAAAACTGAAATAAATTTTATCTCAAAGATCAGCAATTTTACAGCCCTGGCTGGGTAGCTCAGATGACTGTGGGTTCGATCCCTGGTCAGGGCACATACAAGAATCAACCAGTAAATGCACAGATAAGTAGAACAACGAAGTGATATTTCTCTCACCCTTCCCCCCCTCTTTCTCTTTCTCTCTCCCTTCATCTCTCTCTCCCTCTAACATCAATAAGAAAAAAGCATTCAGCAGTTTTACAGTTTCAGCTAGAACTTGTTTAGCAGTACTGCTACTCAAGATACTAAGGGATTAACGAGGTTTGCCCAGCTACTGTTTACTTCGAATTTATATATCAGAACAGATGTGTAAATCTTAAATATCTCAAAGCAAAAAAAAAAAAAAAGTATTCTACCTAGAATGTTGTTGCTTTTATAAGAAGTACTAAAATTAGACTAGGAATGCAGTTTTGTTCTAACAGATGTTAAGGTTAATTGTAAACATAAGGAGTCTATTATGGGTCAAAATCAAACATTCCTCTAATGGTATGTATATATATTGTTCCTGTTATATTGACTTTATTTTCTAAACTGTAGTTTGTAGAATTAGTTTCCTTTTAATTGACATTCTTACATACACTATTTATTCAATAAAAGAGTTATGATTTTTTTTTAAAAAGGTGACTTGGAAGGTACCAAGGCAGGGAGGCTCCAAAATGCCAAGACCAGGAGATTGGGGTTTATCAGTAAGTCCTTGGGGGTTCTGGGGCTCACTGCTCTGCTCAGGGGGTGAATAATACATTAAGGGTATAGGTGTCATGGGCAGAATTCTGAGCCTCCTCTTCTCTCTTTAACCAAAGCAGCTCTGATCCCCCTGGTTTCTACATTAGGGTTCATGGGAAGATTCTCCTTGAGAGACAAAGTTCCTTTGCTTTAAAGACATTCCCTAGGTGTTGGGGAGGTGCTGGGTGTATTACACAGAAAGGTAACATGGTTAGATGTCTATTTAGGAAAATAACTCTGGCATCGGATCATACATCTAGTTAAGTGCTAGAGCCAGAACTTGACTTTGGGTAGTCTGACCCCAGAGCCTGCCCTCTTAGCCATGACACTATCTGTGGTGGTGCAGATGCAAGAGTGATGTGTGTAGCCGTTAGGCAGTCATACGTCTGGTCAGGGAGATTAGGGTTCGAGTCCTGGTTCTCCCTTGATACTCATTTTCCTCACCTACACAATGCAGTTTCTTCATTCCTTGCTCACTCCTGAGAGCACCTGGATTGTGTCTGTTTTACAGCTGGCCCAGAAAGGCACACCTGTGTCGAAAGGGGACAGCAGCAACCCACCTAATGTGATGATTTCTGGGGACTTCAGCTCCTTTGTCAAGAGTCAGCAGTGGGAAGAGCTCTTTTATGCCCCAGCAGGCCTTTACCAGGTACTCCTGAGAGCAAGGTGGCCACGTGAAGTGTGCGTCTCTGTCCCGTTCTCTGCATGCCCTTTCTGCAGGCAGGACATTTGAATAGGAGAACATTCTTCAAGTAAACAACAGGTAGTCTTCTGACTCCAGACTCCTGTTTCTCCATTTTAATGTGCCCGTGAATCATCAGAGGCCCTTATTAAAATGCAGATTCTCTTTCAGCAGCTCTGGGATGGGGTCTGAGATTCTGCATTTTCCCCAACCAACTCCTAGATGATTCCTATGCTGACTTCTGTATTAGACTCATCTTCATCAAATACAGCTCTCTACGACTATGATAATATTCCAAATCTGCTCAGTCCAATATGGTACCAACTACCACCATGTGACTATTAAACATTAGTGTAACTGGGGAACTGACTTTTAAATTTTATATAATTTTCACTTAATTTGCGACACAGGGCTAGTATCTATCTTATTGGATAGTAGAGTGTTAGGGCATGTATTATTTTGTTTTTGGTACATTGGCACTGATGAATCAGTTAGGGCATGTATTATTTTGTTTTTGGTACATTGGCACTGATGAATCAGTTGTGGGTATTGATGCTTCTGTATAAACTGGTACCTGCTGAAACCTGCAACATAATTCCTGCCTGCCCCCTTTCACCCTCTTTTCCACACGCTCAGCTATGATGGCTGTCTCTGTTTAGCAAGAAGGTCAAGTCCCCTGGAGGAAAATTTTGTAAAGAAAAAAAAATCTTTATTTATTCTTTGAAATGGAAGTCTCAGAGAGTAAGGGCAGAAAGCTCCAAGCAAGAGAAGACTTGTTCCTTGCTTTAAATTGGGTTTAGCAAAGATTGGAGCCCAATCACTTCCTAGGCACCTAAACCTATTTTTCTACATGTTTGCTTGAGTTTTCAAATGACAAAAAAAAAACCTCCTTGGATATTATCACCCATAAAATCCAGAGGGCCTCCATTCATATAAAACTATTGATCTATCACAGTCCACTAGCCATTTAGAGATGGAAGCCAGCGATCTGTGGCATGCCTTTATTGGTTAATGTTCATGAAATGTTTCCCCTCCTCTCCCTGAAATACATCACTGGGTTCCCCACAACTGTTGACTGTATGAAAGCTTCCAAACCCTTTAACAAGGGGCTCAAGGCTCTCTGTTGCAGAGCCCCAATCTACTTTCAGAACCTTTTTTTTTTTCTTCTTGACCAACATCCTGTACTTATCCAGTTGGTCTTGTGATTATGCCATGTATGTTTCACTATCAGGCGATACCACTGCTGCTGCCCCTCCCCCACCCCATCTGGCACCTTCTTATCCTTCAAGGTTCAGCTTAAGCATCACCTCTTCCAAGGAGCCTTTCCTTCATCCCACAGGGATCCCTTCCTCCTTGGAATTCCCATCGCAGTCCTGAGTTCTTTGCAATTAATCCCGTAGTAAAAGGGGCAGATCTTGCTAATCCCATAGCAAAGGTGTGCCCGTAATAAAAGTGACACGCTAATTCGTCCTGAGCCTTACCTTCTCTTGTGTCCAGATTCTCTTTCTCTTCTACCCAGGCCATTCCAGCTTATGGTATATTTTTGTGGTGATTGATTAAATGACTCTCTAAAAGCACACTCAATAGGTAATAACAATAAGATATGCCATTTACTGAAAACTTGCTGTGTGTCAGGCATTTAGTTAACAAGTGTTAACATATTTTAAGATTTAATCCTCAAAATAATACTATGGGATCAGTATTATTTTTAATCTCCATTGTACAGATGAGGATATGGAGGCTGGGAGAGGTTAAATCCCTTGTTCAAGGTTACATAGGTAGTAAGTGGGAGGAATGGTCTTTGAACCAGGTATCTGACTCCAGACTTACTTTTATGGCCTTAACTCCAAATTCCTCTGAATGATGATGGGATGTTCCAGTTCTGGCTGTACTACCTACAAATTTGTGACCTTGGGCAAGATACCTAACCTCAGTGATCCCATCTGGGAATGGGCCCATCATTCCCACCTCGCAGGACTGTGATGTCTGTTAAATTGCACCTTATGTGTTGAGCACCTAGCTCAGTGCCTAGGGTAGCACAGTGCCATCCTAGGGCTGATTGGGCACTGAGGAGCTTGATGATCCTTTTCACAGGCTGACTTCTTCCCTGTCCTCCTGCTCCCCTTCCTAGCTCTTTCTGAGTAGAGCTTTTTCTGGATCACGCTGGGTTAAGAACATTTCGCTTTGTCTCTGGTTCTAGGGAAACCATGTGGCCATCTGCTCTGTTGGTGACGGGGCAGAAGCCTGAATCAGGAAGCCATCTGTGCTGCAGGAAATCCGGCTGGTGAGGTCCCTGCCCTGGGAGAAGACAAAGTGACGCTGTTCTTTGGCCTTCATTGCCAGCTCCCTATTCCCACCTGGCCTGGGAGGGGCCCCGGTCCACAGGAACAGGGGTGAAAGCAGCTTCTCTTAACTTGGTTCACCATCTGCAGCCCCACAATAGCCCTAACTTGAGAACTCAGACTTTTTGGCCTGACTCTGGCACCTGAGGCCTGGGATATCTCCTAGCCTCGCCCATTTCCCTTAACTCTTCTTGGCCTTAATTCTGCATCTTTAGTCTTTCTATCTGTGACGACTGCTTACCTCCCTTGAACTTGGTCCTCAGAGGAAGTCAGGTTCATGGGGTCTGACTTCTTGCTCCGAATCTGTGATCTGTCATGGCCCACCCAGTGGCGTTGAGGCCATAAACACCAGGAGTCAGGGCTGGGTCTATTTACTGTGACGTGATTTTAGTTAATCCCCATAGCTAAAGTCAGACTTTGACCTTCCTCTTGTTTATATGCCAGAGGCTGACTGTCTGGATTTGCCTCCCGCTCTGCCACTAACAAATGGTATGATCTTCAACATGTTACTTTAGCTTTTGGATATCAGTTTCCTCATCCGTAAAATGGGAGCAGTTAAAGTTCTTACTTTACAGGGTCTTTGGGAAAATTAACTGAAAGTTTATAAAGCACATAGTAGAGTCCCTAGCACAAAAGACATAATATAATCTTATGCTATTATTACTGTTATTATTTTCAGGTGTATGAATTGAGGCATGAAAACATTGTTCCCTTCTTTGGTGTTTGCACAGAAGCATCCAACATCTGCATTGTCACTTGATATTGCAAAAAAGGAAGTCTTAAGGTAAGTAAAATAGCAAATCTTACCTTAGGTTTGATTAGCCACAGCTAATGAAGAGCCTTATCAATGTGTTTGCCCCTTGGTCCGAGAACAGTTCCTCTGGTCTAATGGCAAGACTTGAATTATCCTGTTGGGCTGCCTGCAGGGGATCAGATTAGCAGTGGAGTTGTTGAGTGTCTGGTTTCCTTTGTTCTAGATGGAAAGCATCTGAGCTTGGTTTCAGCTCCTTAGCTGTCACAGCTACTCCTACCTAAATTGCATCGCTGGGCCCACCCTATCGGTGGTAGGTGACCATCCACTTTACGTCAGCAACAAGGATGTGTTTGTAAAACTCAAGACTGTGTAACTTCCTCAACACTGAGTCAGATTATGATATTTCCTAAAAATTTTTTCACTCTTTCTTGGGTCGTATTCGTTCTGATCAAAACCACCCAATGTTTCAGAACCAAAGTCATTGAACATATGGAGCTCACTGTGCTTCAGGTTGAATCAGTGGTGATATTTTCAATAACTGTGTTTTTCAGGATGTTTTGAGAAAGTCCGATACTGAAATGGATTGGATATTCAAGCTCTTATTTGCATATGACATAGTCAATGTGACTATGACGTAACTTACTTTGAAGAACAACTGCCATAGTGTTTTTCAATTGTTTTGTGTTGTGGATTAAATCAAACTAGAATTTTCCCGAAAATTCTGGTCCTTCTCAGATCTCCTCTTCAAACAAAGTGATCCCACTTCTACAATCTACCACTTGAAAAAAAAATACCACTTCAGTCAGATTTTCCACTCTTTTCTCTCCCCTTGATCTCAAGTAAATGTCAAGAGAGTAAAGTATTTTGTATCATTGTGGGAGGGGAGACTAGGTTTACCCAATCAGGAGATCATGGTATTTCCATTTCCGGATATAACTTTCTACTCAAAAGAAAACCTAATTACTAGGCCACAAAGCAACTGGAGAAAGGATTCTGAACACTCCTTCTTTTTCCCTAGTCCTCTATTCCTTTCCCAGAAAATGGGAATCAGAGCCACAGTACCTGCAAAGCTGTGACAGAGTGATATAGCTCTGCAGATTTAAATAAGCAGGCAGAATATTTACTTTGGGCAAAGAGGCGTGTGGTGGCTGTTAAAAGGGAGGATAATAATAATAATAATAATAATAATAGCTAAAATATATTTACTTTGGCCCCAATACTTTCCAGTACCTATATATATTAATTTACTTAATTTTCACAACAGAATATAAGGTAGATCTGTTATTATCCCCATTTCACAGATGGGAGGTAAGTCAGATGGGCCATGTCAGTGTGGACCTGAGGTGATCTCTTCAACCTGGGCTAAAATGCAGCTGTCCTTTCTAAGCTCATTGCATCTGTTTTTACCATAGCAGGGAGGACCAATCCAGTGACCTTGGATTGGATTCTGGTGAGGAAGCCCCTCAGTGTGACAATAATCAGGGCTGGCCACCATCTGTCAAGCAATAGTCCATTCATCAACCAGTAGACTCCTGTGGGCAAGACCCAGCCTGGGTGTTCGGAGGGATGCAAAGATGAAACAGAAGCTCTGCCCTTTTGGAGTATAGGGTCAGTGACTCACTGAGTGACATTGACTTTCAATCTCCTCTGTGGACCTCAGCCTCCGTGTAGGTGAATGGATGATGTTGGCCTGTTGATATGCAAAGGCTGGTCTTTCTCAATGACTTAATTGCTCTTTGTTTCTAAGAAGCTGAGTCTTAATGGCCTTGTAAGACTTTGACTTCCTAGGCCTTAAGGGGAAGTAATTTAGACAGAAACCTTCTTGTGATTGGGTCTTTTTGGATGACACTGAGCCAACACTGTTATTTCAGTAAACTCCACTGAGCATCTGTTAATGATTTATCTTACTCTGGGCACCTTGGCAGAATGACAAGGACTTGTTTCTAACTTTAAATGGCTTAAAATGTAGCTAGAGAAAAAATTGTCAGGAAATGGACATATAAAATTGTTGAAGTGGCAGTGGCACAGTTCTCAAATAGACTTACGTGGCATCCTCTCCTACTCTGGCTCCGATCTCCTTCCCTTCACCCACTTTCCCTTCCCTACCCAGCAAACCCGGGGAAGTACTCCAGACTTCCCACGATCTGTCTCCTGCCCCATTAGAAACAGCTGACATCATTTCTGTTGGATGTGAAGAGAAAGCTAGTGACTTCTCCCCAAGGTAGGAATGCCCAATAGATTTAGCCTTTTCAGTTTGGGCATTTGGCTATTAAGAAACATTAAGCCAAAAGTTTCTCTGGAGTAATGCTGGGGCGGGTGAGAATGATAATTAAAGGGGAAAATCTCCTGAGTGAAATCAGCTACTCTAGGTCACTGAGTCTGTCCCCTACTCTGTGCCAGAACGACAACTTGGAACCTTGTTTTGGAAGGATCACTTTCTCTTGAAATGAAGCATGCACATGATGGAACTGTTTAAGGAAGTCACAGTGAGCTAAGCTAAGGCATGTTAAGGCCCTTCAAGACCCATTACTCTGCCAGCATTCCTTGAAAGGGGACTTCAGGTAATTTCTTAGAGCTTTACCTTGGGTGACTTTGACATGAAGCCAGCCACTGGGCTGAGCTCTGTGGTCAGACTGTGCTTCCGGCCACCACAGACCAATCATAAAAACAGTTTTTCTCCTGATGCCCATTTGCCCAGAACCTCCTCCACACCAGGTATCAGAGAGATGCTGGGATGCCACAGACTTTTCAAAATAACAGAAGTATATTGATTGAACACCTGATTTTGGTCAAACCTGATTCTGGTCATGGAGGGCACAGAGGAGTAAGGCCCATTGTTCTGTCCCTAAGGAGTCCAACCAGCTGGGGAAGGAGCTTTGGAGATATAATAGTCCTCTTAAGTGAGAGATGGGTCTCCATTTCTAAGGAAGAAAATCTTGATGGATTAAGAGGGTGAAGGGCAGTTGACATAGAAGTTGTCTAGGGGGTTTGAAGCCTGCCTCTGCTACTTACTGACCAGGCAACCTTAACCACCCTGAGCTTCAGTGTCCCTGTGAATAAAATACAGATAACAGGAGTACCCACCTCACAGCGTTGTTGTGAGGACGAAAGTATGTAAAATGGTTAGAACCATGTCTACTTGGTTAAAGGTATCCAGTGAATATTGTCAGTATTAGTAGGGCCAGTACTGTTACTGTTGCCACAGATAACTCCATTGCTAGTACTAAAAAGCATGCACTTTCTTATCTTATCCCTGTGGGATAAGTCTGCACTGTCCAGATATAGCAGCCGCCAGCCCCATGTGACCATTGAACCCTGGCAACGTGACTTGTCCAAATGAGATGTGCTGTATGTGTAAAATATATGCCAGAATTTGAAGACTTAGGAAAAAAAATAAATTCTCTAATATTTGCATGTTGATTCTATGTTAAAATGATAATATTTTAATACATTGGGTTAAATAAACTATATTATTGAACATAAGTCTACCTGTTTAATGAAAAAATTAAAAACTGTACCTGTGCCTTGTATTATATTTCAAGTGGACGGTGCTCTAAGTAATTCACACTGAACTTATTAATTCATCAACTCCAATATTAATATTAATATTTACTCCATTTCACAGGGAAAGTGTGAGACTTAGCTGGATAATGTAACCTGCCCAGCTGGTACAAGGCAGATTGGGGTTTACAGCCGGTCTGTCCCTAGAGCTGGGCTCGGCTGCATTTCCTCCCTGTCAAGTACCAGAGAGCACAGACGTGGGGTCCAGAGAGAGGAGCCCTGGGGGCCACCCCCAGCTTTCCAACAGGAAAATAAATGTAACTAGCAGACGGGTAGGTGATAGAATTGCCAAACGCATAACACCTGGCACATAAATCGTGCACCTCTCATAGTTCCATTTGTTCTCCCACAATGTACATGTACTCATGCATTTCTGTCAGGCTGGAAGAACCACCACCACACCAGAGAGACATGTGCTGTCTCCTGGAGAGGACTGCAGACCTAGGGTTCTGAGCATCCCCAAACAAGTGGTTTATGCCCTATGGAATGAGCTCTACTAATATCCCTGACGTCAGGGGGGATCAGTGGCGACCGGAATATAAAATGTCTCATGCCTGGTGTTGGCCTGGCAGTAGTGAGGCAAGGGACAGTCGTGGCTGTCAGGGGCAGTCCTGAATACATGGCCAGGTCTCTGTGAGGTCGATGAGAACTCTGGATGGGACATAGGTGTCCCCAGATTTCAAGGCCAGACCTGGCCAGTGAGTGCCTGGAGAAGTTCCAGAGAACTCTAGCCAGGCCTTTTCAGGTCCAGCTGAGTGGGTTGCATGTCCAAAATGTGATTCACCTTTATTTTCTCACAAAAGCAAGCCACGTTGATAAAGGAATGCAGCCTCTTGATTTGGGGCATAGGGGCAACATCGGTGTGTTCTCTGGTCTGTAAGTTTCCTTATTACTTTCTGCATTAGCCTGTATTTCTAAGGCAGTATTGGCTGAGGGCTCTTGCTGAGACCGTGACTCAGCCTGGCATCCCTGCTGAGGAAGAGGTGAGTCCCTGAGCTGGTGCCCAGGAGGTCCAAGGACCCTGTCTCTGGGTGCAGTGGTCCATTCGGGAGCCCTCCACACATTCCTCCTTGCTGGAACATTGAGGGCCAGTGCTTCCTTGTGGCCACACCCATGGGTGACTTCCCCCCTTCTCCGCTGGGCTTGAGATTCATTTGAACCTGGCTGTTCTTGCATAAGGGTGTTGGGAGAATCAGGAGCCCTTTGACCCAACCTCCTCTTCCTCTACAATCACCCAGGGTACTGGGCATGGCAAAATTTTAGTGGTTTAGAAGAAGCTGGGCTTCACAGGCAACCCAGTCTGGGTTTGTATCCCAGCTCTGCCCCAGCTCCTTGGGAGTAGTTTAAAACCCTGAGTTTTCTCATTATGAAACAAAGAAGGAGAATATTAACCTGCCTCAGAAAAGGCTAAATGTGATACGATGTATAAGGCACCCTGTTCCCGGTACTCCAATGCACATTTCAGAGTGTCTCCAAAGAAAGGTTTAGGGTTACCCTTTTGTTCATCACAAATCCATATTACAGTCTGGATGTCCATGGAACCTTGTGGCTAAAATGAAGTAATCATTTCTCACTCTCTACCCTTCATAGGCTTTTTTTTTTTTTTTTAATCAGCAAAGGAGCAGTTGGTCAGGGGCCTGGACTTGGGAGTCACACTGCAGAATTCCCAATCCAGCTCCACTGCTGGCTGGCTGTGTGACCTTGGCCAAGTTCATTTCTCCCTTTTCTCATCCGTAAAATGAGGTTGACAAGAGTACCACCGCCTCCAAGAGTCCCTAGGGGTTACATGAGCTAGGTTAAGTAAGGGACTTAGGACGCTACCTGGAATTTAGGTTTAGGTTAGCACTCTAAACCTAAAACAAAACAAAACAACACAACAACAACAACAACAAAACAGATCTGGTAAAGCCTTGAGAAAGGGCACTTTCATTTTCACTGTTGCTCTGGAACCTCTTGGCTGAGGCAGGTGTGAGGAGGCCTAGGTGCCCTGGGCTGACGCAGGTTAATCGGCTCTGTGACAGCCCTGCACCTGTGACATACTGAGGCTGTCGGTTCTCTGCTAGTTTCCAAACAAAATATTCTGAAAATAAATGATTCAGAGATTCAGAGTAAAGATGTAGAGGGACTCTATGTCAGTATTTTGAGTCCTAGAAACTGGCTTTCTCATCAGGCTGTTGAGGAAGGTAAGGAAATGAAAACCGAAATGAACAGTGAGTCCCTCTGTCTCCCCCGACTGTTGTGGTTGGCTTCTGAAATGCAGTTGGTCATTTTCCCTTAGCCTTCGTGTCACCACTCCCGGGTCTGCCCTCGGAAATACCAGAGAAATGCAAACACCCACCTCTTGACTCGTGTTTCAGACATGACAGTTCTCATTTTCCAAACTGATCTCTCCTTCTCCCTGCTCTTCCCAAGCCAGTTTCCCTCCCCGACTCCAGGCCTTTCTTGAAACCCCTCTCTGCCCATGGGAACACCCTCCCCCCATCTCCTTGCAGAAGGAGAACTATCACTGCCTTTGTTTTTTAAAAAATTAAGTTTATTGGGGTGACATTGTTTAATAACACTATGTAAGTTTCAGGTGTACAGTTTTATAACACATCGTCTGTATATTGCATTGTGGGTTCACTACCCAAAGTCTGGTCTCCTTCCGTCCCCATGTATTCGACCCCCTTGACCCTCTTTATCCTACTCCCGCCTCCTTTCCCTCTCGTAACCATCATATGTGCTGTTGTCAGTGTCTATGAGTTTGTTTGTTCATTCGTTGCTTTCTGTTTTAGATCCCACAGATGAGCGGGAGCATCTGGGTCTTGTCCTCCTCTGTCTGACTTATTTCACTTAATGTGATACTCTCAAGATCCATCCGCATTCTTGCAAATGGCATATGTCATTTTCTATGGCTGAGTAGTATCCCGTTACATATACGTGCCCCATCTCCTTTCTCCCATCACTCACTGAAGGACACCGGGGTTGTTTCCAGGTCTTGGCTACTATATCATTGCCTTTCTGACTCACTTCCCTTGGTAAGCATTTCCAATTAATTACATATTCTTTATCATATTTATACACATGTTTCATTATAATGTAAGTGGATATTTACTTTGTGTCATGCTCCATGTCTGGTGTCTCATGTGCATTATCACATCTGATTTCCACAGCTGCCCTGTGGGGTACGGTTCATTGACATTTCCATTTTAATGAGAAGACTGAGGCTGACAGAGATAAGGCAACATGCCCTCTCCTGAGTGGTAGAGCTGGGATTTGAACTCAGGAGCCTGACCACTAGAATATATTTATTTGGAGATGGTCTTGCCTTCATGGCTCCACACTGAGGGACTAGACATTGTTTTCTTCTTTCTGAGTGTCTGTGACCTGGTCGACTTCTTAGGGGAGGGGCTGTGTCAGTGGCTCTTGGACAAATGAACCGAGTAGCTATGCCGCCTACACTGGGTCTGTGCATCTGTGTTCCTGTCCACCCATCTCCCCTTCCACTGGTGTCCATTGGCACCTGCTCTGATTCACTTGCTCATTTTCACCCTCCCAGGGCATGCTGTTCCTTCATAGGAGCCCACTGAGGTCCCATGGAAACCTGAAGCCTTCCAACTGCCTGGTGGATGGTTGGATGCAGGTGAAGCTGTCAGGGTTTGGGCTGTGGGAGCTCAAGTGTGGCCAGACATACAGAACATACAAGAAAATGATGGAGCACTCAGGTAACCACTGGTGGGTCTTGGACCCACTAGCTATGGACAGAGTGGTAGGGAGGTTCCTTACTCCACTTCTGCTTCCTGACACTCGTGGGCACCTTCCTTTGGAACTGGCGGCGTGTGGCTGCTCTGCTCACCCAGGGCGATGAGAACAGGTGGCGGGGGTCGCTGGGGTGATGTCTGAGTTGGGAGAACTAGTCGTCATCCTGGCTCAGCTGGGCGACCTGAAATGAGTCACTGGCGTTGTCTGTAGTCCTCTCTGCCCCATCACATCTTCCTACCCTCTCGGTGTGGAGTGACAATCTACCATGCACTTTGAGGATGAAGAGTTTAGTGATTCTCTGTTCTCTCTGTGTACCTGTATCACTTGGGAAGCTTTTAAAAATATGTAGGGCAGAAAACTGTAGTTGAACAACAATTAAAAAAATACTTAGGGGCTGAGTCCCACCCTACACCCACTGGGTCAGAAGGTGGGGTCTGGGCATCATAGTGTTTTTAAGAGCTCCCAGGTGGTTCTGATAAGACCCACTGTCTGGGGTCCATACCTCCTCATGAGAGCAGCTGAAGCTCGGGGACTCCTCCTGCATGTCCAGAGTTAACCGAGTGCTCTTGAGTCTTACCCCACATGTGACCAGGCCCTGTTGAGCCCAGAGCCCTCAGCTCTGACCCCCTCTCCCTGGAGCAGCACATGGCCAGCAGCTTTGCTCAGTGCATGTGGGAGGTTCTGTAATAGGGGGTAGGATGTATCTTCCAGAGAAAGACATGGGGGGCAATTCAAAAACCTGCCTCCCATCTTCAGAAGGTCCTACTTCTCCATCTTCTGATATATTTTGTTTTAATGATTATAACCTGTAATAACATAAACCTATACATCTCATTGCAAATAAAGGTAAGTGCATAAAATATCCAGAATAGGTAAATCTGGAGACAAAATGCGGACTGGTGGTTTTCAGAGACTGGGAATAGAAAGGAGGAGAGAGAAACTGCTTTATGGGCACGGGGTTTCACTTTGGGTGATGGAGATGTTTCGGGACTGGACAGAGATGGTGGTTACACAGCATTGTGAATGTACCGAATGCCACTAAGTTGTTCACTTTAAACTGATTCATCTTATGTCATGTAGGCAATTCAGAAACGGAAAAGAACAAGAAAAAACACCTATCACTGCATAACCATGAGTTGCCCACTGTTAACCTGTTAGTGCCCATCCTTCCTAGTTATTTTCTCTGTAGTCACACAGTCGGACCCCTCGTCACCCTTGAAGTCAGGCTCTATGAGGGCTGACTTCTCAGGGGCTGGATGCTTTCATTTCTCCTGAGCTTCCCCGAGATAGACAGGGTGGCTTTCTGGTTCTGCGCGGAAGCCCTCTCACTGCAGGCCCTCGTCTCGTTGCTTCGCAGAGCTCTGTTGGACCTCCCCAGAGCTGCTGCGGCTCCCAGAGGCGCCCTGGTCGGGCACCCCCAAGGGGGACGTTTACAGCCTTGCCATTCTGACGAGGGAGCTGATTTCACCAGCACGACCACGGGCCTTTCGATGACCTTGATGAGACACCGGATGGTAAGATGGGGAGCGTGCTGGGCAGGCTTTGGTTATCAGGGTTAGTTTGTAAAGGCTTGTTTTATTAAATGTATATTAATTTACACTTTATTACACTCTTATTTTTTAATTTATTGTTTAAAGAATTAGAAAGCAACTGCAATTTGATTTTTAAAAAATCAAGGAACTCAGAATTATGTAGCTTACTCTATAACAGCAGCCAGATCCTGTTAGAAAATGTGTAAGATTGTGCTGGTTCTCCACACAATATCCTCCCCTGGCTTCCCCTCTGGGGAGTGAAAACTAAGTCCTGACAATGGCCTACATGACCGCCAGAGGCCTCTAAGCCAGCCTGGGTGACCCATGTTCGTGTCCTAGGGCTACCATGGTAAGTTCCCGCAAGCTTACAGCCTGGCTTGAGACAACAGAAATTTCATAGTTCCAGAGGCTAGAACTCCAAACTCAAGATGCAGGATTGTGCTTCCTCTAGAAGCTCAAGGGTCCATCCATTCTTGCTCCTTCCAGCTTTGGTGGCTGCCTGCCTTTAGGGGCTGGAGGCCACTTGGCTCCAATCTGGCCCCCATCTCCACATGGACTCCTCCTCGAAGTCTCTGCTGCCTGTCTCCTATAAGGACACTTGCCATCGGATTAGGGTCCACCTGGATAATCCAAGATGATCTCCTCAATTCAAGACACTTAATTATATTTTTAAAGACCTATTTTTTCTCAAATAAGGTCACAGTCCCAGGTTCTGGGGCTTAGGACATGGTCAAGTGTCCTTGGGGACCACCATTCAGCCCACTACCCCTTCCTAAGTCCACCTCCCATGCTTTTCCTTTCAATCACACCTGCCAAACTCCTGTGCCTCCCCACGCCTGTTGTACTCCCACCGAAGAGCCTTTGCATGTGCTGTTCCCTCTGCCTGAGTATCTCTTGCCTTATATTTGCATATGCAAATTTGCCTAATTCTTTCTTAAGGACTACACAATTTTTCATCATAAGGATGTGCCATATATTGTTGATTGATACGCACCTTGGTTGTTGACCATTTTTTACTGTTACAAATTGCTGCGATGAGCATCCTTGAATCTTTGTGGACATATGTGAATGTTTCTTCAGGGTAGATTTCTGTCCATGAACGTGAATAAATAAATGCATTTAAAACTTATTTAATTTTTTTTTTTTTTTGGTAAATGCTGTCCAATTGTACACAAAGGATATATATTCAGGCTTTTTTTTTGTTGGGGAGTAGGTAACTTATCTCTTAACACATTCCACCAGAGAAATTAAGGGTAGAATTAGTAGGAAATGGAGGAAAATTTGATCAGGATTAGAAAAATGTAACCCCTTGGAACTGTTATTTTGCACCTTGGCTGCATGTTGGAATTACACAGGGAGCTTGAGTAACTACTGATGCCCGGCTCTCAGCCCTAGAGGTTCTGACGCCTGCCCAGGCAGCAGGGTTTTAAAGCTCCCAGGTGATGCTAACCTGCCACCCAGGCTGAGAACGCTGTCTTGGGGAGGTGACAGGGAGGTGCGGTGTGCGTGTGAGTTTCTGTGGACACCCAACCCAGTTTCCTCTCTGATTTGTTTTTCCTTTTTCTCTCCTTGCCCACCATTTCCAGTCCATCCCCAATGGCCTAACTCAAGTCTCATCCTTAGATCACGATGCATTCCTGGGAGCCTTTTTCAAGTCAGGAGGCTTTCTGAATGTATGCAGTTGCTTTGAAAGTAGATTCCAGTTTCTAATTTATGGCTAAATGAAGCAGAGGTGAGACTAATCCAAAAAGGTTAATCCAAGATCCAGGTGCATCTGACTTGGGAAACAAGCAGCTACACAGATCTTCCCAGGCTGAACCCAGGGGGAGCCCGCCTATGGTGCTCAGCTCAGCTGCCCTCCCACTGTGAGGACAGGTGGGATACTTGCCCCTCAGGGTAGTCCTCTGCTGGCAGAGTTAAATGAGAGCTGGCCACATAGGCGTGTGTACACACAGGACTGGGACCAGGAAAAGTACAGCGCGTGCCTCCTTTATGGACCAACGCACTCCTGCAATTAACTTCTCATACTTCCCTACAAATAATCCCGTGTGCTGGGAGCTGAATAAGTACTGACTCTCTGTGCACACCAGACCAGAGGCTCTCAGGTGCTGGTGGGCACTGGTGTTGCCTGGTTTGTTAAAACAGAACTCTGGGTCCCACACTCAGGGTTTCTGACTCAGTAGGTCTGAGGTGGAAGCTGAGTGTTTGTGTTTTTATCAAGTTCCCAGGTGGTGCAGAAGAGCCACAGCTGGCGAAGCACCGGTGCAGTGTGGTCCCTGGACCAGCAGCAGCTGCATTCCCTGGGGACTTGTCAGAAATGTGCATTTTCAGGCTCTGATCCAGCACTTGTGATGTGGAAACTGTGGAGGTGGGTCTGGAGTCTGTGTTTTAACAAGCCACCTGCCAGGGGTTTCTGATGTATGTGTATGCTAACTTGTATGCATATATGTGAGTATACCTATATCTACCCAGCTGTATTCATATAAGCTAACCTCGAGCTCATACTGACATCTGTGCCCTGTGAGCAGCCTTCCCACCAACAGGAATGTAGTCATTGTGAACAGTTCCTTTCATCTTCAGTCTTACTGTCCCCAGTCATTTCAGAAGTTTCTTAAGCCAGCGCTTCCCCGACCTGTGCCCCCTCCAATGAGGTTCTGTCATCCATGGGTAATGCAGTTAGATTGTTGTGTGGTGAGTCCACATTCTGCCTTGGGGCTGTCCAGCCTCCCAGCTGACAGATTCTTTTTAAATTAGCAACCTTTAAGGTTCACTCTTCATGCTGTAAAGTTCTGTGGGCTTTGGCAAATAGATAGTGTTATGTATCGACCATCAAAATACCATATGTCATCCTGAAAACAATTCTGGTCCGTCTTCACTGATTCTCCCTCTCTCCTCCCCAAACTCCTGGCCGCCTCTGATCCGGTTTCTATCTCCATAACTTTGTCTTTCCCAGAAGATCATATAAACAGAATTGTACAGAATCTAGCCTTTGTAGACCAGCTTCTTATACTTAATAATACACATTTGAGATTCATCCATATTGTTGCCCCTTACAGTATTTTCATACCAAAACACACGTACATTGTTCTCGAAATATTTCCTTTACAAAAGCTGGATAAGCAGAATATTTAATAAATTTTGGTAGAAGTCAATGAGAAAGTGAAGGAAGGTATGTTTACAAAGTTGGACACAGTCAGGACACATAGGTAATATTTATTTGTTAAAATATCTTTTATGTAACATTTTGGAACACAACCTTGTATAAAGCACACTTTGGGGATTTCTAATATAAAATGCTTGTACACTTCTGAAATCATACAGAGATATGCTTCACTTTCAGAAAAGTTTTACTAGAAAGAAATTAATCTAAAAACAGATTAACCAAGGGGTTCCTTATATGATTTTCATTTAGATTCCTCATTTTTTCAGGAGGATTCGGGACACTATAAAATACTCAGATTTCTCTGAAATTCTCATCTGTTCAGTCTACTTGGAAACCCAGCTCACAAATTTAGGGCCACATCCGTTCAAAGTGAAGCGGACTGAACGGCTCGAAGCTCTGACATTGGCCTTTCCAACCCAGCAAGAACTTCAGAAGTCATTCGCCCAATCAGAGACCCGCGGTGCCAGTCCCGCTCCGACCTTCCCGACGGAGGAGAAGGGCAATGAAAAGATCGCAGTCCTGGTGAGGGCGTGCTGGGATGAGTCTCCAGAGAACAGGTCCCGTTCCGTTCCATCAAGAAAATCCTGTGAGAAGCCAGCCCCGAAGGGTGAGTTAGATGTGCGGTAGATGTTTCCTCTGAAGTATTTATCCGTTAGAATTTTGAAACTGTACGGCTGTGGGTGGTTCTGACTCTCTCCCTCCCCCCCTTCCTTCCTTCCTTCCTTCCTTCCTTCCTTCCTTCCTTCCTTCCTTCCTTCCTTCCTTCCTTCCTTCCTTCCTTCCTTCCTTCCTTCCTTCCTTCCTTCCTTCCTTCCTTCTTCATCTACTCACTCAGTCCCTACCACATGCAGAGCACTGTGCTATGGAAATGGGTCACACTTCAGTTGCCCACCTTTGTCCATTCCAGACGTCGCTAGCCCATCAAGGCCTCTTTCCCAGGGAGACCTGTGACCAGGCCTCAGAATCTTTTTCAAACCACCATCTGCAGGGTCAGGACGATACAATCGGGATTGAACTATGCAATAACGGATTTTACACCAACCTTAAAGCAGGGTATTGAGTTACAGTTTTCATGCCTCTGCATTTTCTCAATAGTAACTTGCTTCAGACCAGGACGATTGTGTTGTCTTTTGCCACACTGACCATATGAAGGCACAGCCGTGCTAGAAGTAGCTTCAGTCGGTTGAGGATGCCCTGTGCTGGGAGTCAGGCGTCTGCCCCCGATTTTGCACTTGCAACACAACAGCCCCATATTCTGCATTCCCCACCTCAGAATATTCTTAAATGGTATGTGCTGGGTCAGTTGGTATGTCTTGACATTTTACCCAGAAAATGTAGTCCCCAATGTCAAGGTGAGTGTATTTCCCATGCGAGCCTCAGTCTCCTCATCTGAAAGATGAGGAATTTAAATTTCTCTGAAGACCCTCCTGAAATAAGAGTCTATAGGATCTAGAAATGTCCTTTATGTCTGTCATCTGAAAAGAAAGAATCACCTGTCCTAAAATCTACATTTTTGATTGGCTGTGATAGGGGTGTGAAGCATGATGGGAAGTGGGGGAGGCCAGCACAGGCCGCTGCTTACTGGGTTCCAGACATGGCCATGGGTGCTTCGTAGCCAGGATCCCCCCAAATCCTTCGAACAATGCAGCAGGATGTTTCCTTGTCCTCACACCCCAGATGAAGAAACTGAGATTCAGAGGAATAAAGGGCGCAGATCAAGATCACGGAGCTGCTGAAGGGCAGGCTCTGTCCTGCCACGTGGCCTCATCGCCAGCATCCCTCCACTGCTGTCCTCGAAGGGGAGGACAGCCCTCGAAGGGGAGACCTTTCAGGTGAGTCGTTTTCTTGGAATGTGTGGTTGGAAGCTGTGCTTCACTGTGGTCCTAAAGTTCTTGGAAAATGCTGTTGATGTCTGGGTTCTTTTAAAGCCACGTGAACATGCTAGACAGTATGGTGAGCAAGCTGGAAGTGTACGCCAGTCACCTGGAGGAGGTGGTGGAGGAGAGGACCAGCCAGCTGATGGCGGAAGAGGGGAAGGTGGGTAAGCTCCTGTCCACAATCCTGCCCAGGTATTCCGGAGAAACGGGGCTGTTCACAAAGGGACCCAGGAAGCCACAGCATCGCCTCCTAAGAGGTTCCAAATGAAGAGAATATTTTCTTTTTTTTTTTCCCAAGAGCACATCAGGGCCTTTTAAAATGGGTCAGGCACTTTGCATGTAATTCAGTGTACCCTGCAAAAGGAGATGGAGACGTTGGCCCTGGAGCCCATAGGTAGTATAGGTCTTGTATTTTGTTGTTTTTAATTTTTTCAGTAACTTTTATTTATTTCTTTTTATTTGCATTCAGGTGTTTATTTATGTACTTGGGCTGCTTTGCTTAGTCTTCTTGCTCTCAGTCTATAAAATACATGCTGCCTGCAAACTCCCAACATGAAATATTTTACTTTCAGCTCATTCATTCATATATGTCAAATGACTATAAAATCCATGCACTGAGTGTCCCAGTTAAGAATGAGGGTTTTTGGAGACAATTTTTTAATAGTCATCTGTATATTGTATTGTATGTTCACCCCCCCTCCCAAGGCGGAGGGCAAAGGGAGGATAAATGGTGATGGAAGGGAGACGACTTGGGTGATCAGAGTGTAGGTCTTTCACGGGTAGATGGTGCGTGCACCAACAGGAGAGCAACCACTAGATGGCGATCTAGTTCCACACATCCAGTCAATTGCGGCCTTCCGGGTATTTCAGTTGTGCATCCCAAGCCTTGGCACAATACAATACACACCCATGGCTTTAGATTCAAAACTTGCTTTCTTACTGACTCTGTTTTCACCTGTGCACTCCCTAAACCCTTGGAGGAAGCAATGCTGTTAAAATTCCTGTACCTTCCTACGTGTCTTCAGCAAAGGAATGGGGTCCAGGATTGCAATGTGTCAATGTGAGCTTGGTGGATTGAAGTAAAAATATTGATTTATGGATTTCTGAATGCTTGCATTTGCTTCCACATCTGCAGACCGAGTCTTTATAATCAAACTCTGTAACCCCAGGGGAAAATAAAGTACCCTCAGGGAGAAAAGTATTTTGGTAAAGGCATTTATGCGACCTGTTCCACCCCTACCCCAATTAAAATGTCTCTTTTTGGCAAAATGCAGGTGGAAAAACATATGTCAAAAGAATCCCTTTAGATGGTGGATTTTGCCCATCAAAAACCTAACCCACTGAAGCAAAAGGATCTACCAGGGTGACGTTGTGGGGGTCTGTCAGAGCCGTGGATATGACACCGATAATGATCCTTTTCTCTGCTTCCAGCTTCATTGGAGAGCAGCTCAATGCTGGACGAGCCGTGGAACCCGAGCATTTTGAGTCTGTGACCATCGTTTTCTCGGACAGTGCTGGGTTCACAGCACTCTGTTCTCTCAGCCCCCCTTGCGGGTTGTGAAGCCCCTCAGCACCTCTGCAGTTTATTCGGTGGCATCAGTAAACGTCATGATGTGTACAGGGTGAGCCCCCGCTCCTGGGCCTGAGGGAGGACGCACGGGCCCGAGGCGCCAGCGGGGAGAGGGCTCCGCTTCCGGCCGGCAGTCTGTCTGTTTTTGTGGCAGAAACTCGGTATTTTATTCCTGTTTGTTTTCTTGGAAAAGGGCTTGATTAATCACAGATGTGTGTCCTTGTCAAGAAGCCTCCGTTGTCCCTTCTGTTTCCTTCCATTATTTCATCTCATGGTAAACTCGTTTCTAAAAGAGGCATTGAACTTCTGCTGGGCTAGTCCCTCTGTTTCCCTCCTGAGTATATTGCCTGCAGATTCAGAGAGATTCGGGGGGTTCACTCTTCTCTAAAGGTTGCCTTTGGACCTTGTGTGAGTCTTGCTGTTGTTACTGCGATCCTTAGCAATTCAGAGGAAGATAGCTTCCCACGTTTTGACCCTCAAACTCGTAGCTAAAGGGGAGGCACCAACCCCCTCCCTGCCCGGTGCTACTCTGGGGATACAGGAGCAGGTCACCTGGAGTAATGCTGATGGCGGGCTAGAACAACAAACACCGATCAAGTGCCTTCATTCAGGTGGTGCTGATGGCCACTTGTGTTTCTGACTTTTTAGATGAGGCCAGGTCATGGCCCGTGTTCACACATACCTGGTTGGCCGCCACAAAGCTCCAGCCTGACCATGATTCTAGCACTCTGATGTGGCCCCAGGGCCAGGGAGATTTTGGGGACAGTGTAGTCATGTTGCTCAGTGGCACATCCTCAATGATTGTCCTCCAGGGTTCCTCAAAGATGATGCCTCTGTGCAGGATGAAGGAAAGGATGGTATGGGTAATCTCAAAGAGCAGATCACACACGCCCAGCAGAACTTGGCTGGCTCAGGAGGCCTCCCTGGGGTTCCCTGCTAGTGCTGTCTGCTCAGCTGTGTTCTGCACACGAGGATCTAAAGCCACTTTGTGTTCTAAAGGATGTGCTTGTGGTGCGGAGAAGTAGCCTAGAAGCGCTTCGGCTTGTGTACTGCTTGACTCTGTAATCTCATGGTAACCAGAGGACGGAGGTGGTCAGACCACCCGTTAAAGCCTGAAATGCCACCTTTACCACATTGTCTTTGGATTCTGCTAAAATGCAAATGGATCTGGAAAGGGCTGGGTGGAACATTAGGCTTTGACATGTCATGTATTCTGTGTTGTAAATGAGGGGAACTGGAAGCTGATTTTATTAGGAGGAAACTGAAAGCTGCAGATTAGGCAGATGCATACATTATACATATGTATAAACATTTGTATTTTGTATAATATGTACACATGTATATACATGTACATAAGAGCCCTGTGTGGGGTGAAGACATTTCAGTCGGGTTAGATGGATTCCCCTGGATGAATCCATGGGATCCTTCAAGATTTACCCCATCTAACTGGTTTTGAACGTGAGTTGGCAAAATAGGGTCACCACCGATATCAGATTTCAGAGGAGGAAGCCGTGACTGTGGGGAGGAGGGCTCGGGGCAGGAAGGCTTTGTGGAAGAACCAGGACAAGATCACACTTGAGAAAATGCTGGGACTTGGATGGAGCGGAGCTTAGAATGTATTACCCTTCAGAGCCTGGGGCCTAAAAATGAGGGTCAGCAATGAGGGTCCACCATCTCTGACCCCGCCCCCACCCTCATGGAGTGCACAAGGCCACATTGTTGCTTTATTTTCAGGTGGAAACCACTGGAGATGCGTACATGGTGGCTAGTGGACTTCCCATCCGCAATGGAATTCGGCATGTGGACAAGATCGCTACGATGTCCTTGCACTTCCTCAGCGCCACCATCCACTTCCAGATTGGGCACATGCCTCGGGAGAAGCTTGGGCTCCGGATTGGCCTCCACTCAGGTAGACAGCTGATAGCCTTACGGTCCAGGTTTATTTCCAGTCAGCGACACTGCTTGGTAACAACCAGGACACACAAAGACTCCCAGGCGAACCAAAGACGAGGAGGAGACCCAGACCAGGGGAGCTCTCCTGAGCTGCTTTTCCTCGTGCCTCTGCACCCAGGGCCCTCTGGCCTGCTCTGTTTTTGTCGAACTCACGGGCATGGGACTTGGGAAGAAGCGACCTGCACTTGGTTTAAGGATCTTCAGTCACTCTCTTGAAATTCTTAATGATTTTTGAGTGAAGGGGTCCTTTATTTTCATTTTCGACTGAGTCCTGCAATTACATTGCCAGACCTGCTCCCACCTGTCCTCTATGGCTTAACTAAGATTAAACCAGACCGCAGTCAGAATTAATTAGTTCTGTGTTTGTGCTGCTGCTGCTGCTTTGTTCACGTTTCTGGTGCAGGAATAATATTGTCATTCATTTCTGTTTCAGCTAGCTCCGTTGTTATAACAACATACCCTAGACTGGGTGGCTTAAACAGCAGACACTTTTCTCACAGTTCTGGAGGCTGGGAAGTCTAAGATCAGGATTCCAGCGTGTTCTGAGTCTGGTGAGGACCACTTTCCAGCTTGCAGGTGGCAGCCTCTGGCTGTGTCTTCACAGGGTGGCAAGAGGAAGCTCTGGTGTCTCTCCCTCTCCTTATCAGGGCCCCAGTTCCACTGTGGGGGCTCGCTCCCATGACCTCCTCTAAGCCTGACTTCTCCCAAAGGCGCCACCTCTGCATACCACCGTGCTGGGGGGTAGGGCTTCAACACACGAATGTGGGTTGGAGACGTGTATTCCGTTCATGATGATTGATTACATCATTTCCCACCAGAAGTCTGCAGGTTCTGTAGATTGCCTCTTTGTAAACTTTAAGATCTATTGCCCAGCTTGGCCCCATGAGGGCACTTAACAGATATTTACTGAATTTCATTGTCGACTTGCTGTGCATCAAGGAGTCCGAGACGGGGCTCTGCCCGTTGGTCCCTCCCATGGCAGGTCCTGTGGTGGCTGGTGTGGTGGGCCTCCCCATGCCTAGATACTGCCTGTTTGGAGACACCATGAACGTGGTATCCCGGATGGAAAGCAGCAGTCTGTGTGGGTATCACTTATAGCCCTCTACAGACACAGTATCACTGTCCCTCCAGTCCCCTATCTCTCGCCCGTGGGTATTTTTAGAAGGCCTATTTGCATTCCGCCTGCTGGTGTTCATTTCCAGGGTAAGATCATTACCTGCTTCAGGCAATGCTGACCACAGCCTTTGGAGACGCGCGTGGGCACTGTCCTCTCTATGGGCCACACAGACACACTGCCTCCTTCCAGAACCAGGCGTCCTAACCTGTAGGGCACGTTGAATAGGATCGTTTAAATGAAGAGCAGGGGTCAGCACACTTTTCCTGTCCAGGGCCAGATAATAAATATTTCAGGATTTACTGGCCATAGTCTCTGTTGCAAGTGCTTAACTTCTGCTGCGTGTGAAAGCAGCCATTTATAACGTAAAGGATGGGTGTGGCCACAGTCCAATACAACTTTACTTATAAACGCAGGTGGTGGGTTGGATTTGGCCTGTGGGTTGTCATTTGCCTGTCTCTGAAATACATAGTTTGGGTGACATTGAAGAAATCTATGGCCAGGAACAACAGGGGGCAGAAATTCTTATTTTACAGTAATTGCATTGCATTGATAAAACCTCTCTTTGAGCTTGTAAGGAAAGACTTTAGAGATAAATTTTGAAAGTGGGAGCCCAGCCCTGGGGAGGACCCACTTGCATATGGAGTCAGTTCTGTTTTCTGCTTCTACACTGAACGTATTAAAGGGTGAGCAGCACCCGACAGTGTCTGAGCCACGCTGGGGTGGTGGGTGGCCTGGCCCAAGAGTCCCAGACTTCAGAGCAGTTGTCTGTGGCTGGCTGGCTGTGGGGGAACTTGAGCAGCTCAGCGCTCTGCTCCACAGCTGCCCAGCCCCACTGACGCGGTGCTGAGGTCACAGCCAGGAAAATGACGAGACAGTACTGGTTTCTGGCAGCTGTCCAGATTCACGTCTCTCAGAGCACTGTGGGCTGCCTGCCGGCAGTGGAAAGGTACAATCTGCAAAAGAGAGGCACCATTGCAGTCTGGGTAAGACCACGCCCCTCGCCCACCTGCTCTGTTTGGGTCTTGCTTGGAGACGCTGAGGAGCCAGATGGGGCGTGCGAGTCTCTGTGCTGTGGTGCGGGCAGACCCCCACGGTCTAAGTGGAGGCTTTTGTGACAGCCAGGTCTTCTCCCTGCAGAGGAGACTGTTGTCCCCTCAAACGGCCAAACATGGAAGCTGCAGGGGAAACAGCTTGTCTCCCACCCAGACCAACCCCTGGGGGATGCCTCCTTTCTCTTGGCCAGAGATGGCCTCCTGATTTCCGCTTCAGCACCCCAGTTCGGTCCAGTTCAGTCAGGGCAACAGCAAACACAGGCCCAGGAATTACAGTGCCCCTACTCCCCTCTGTCCCTTCTCTCGAGTCTAGGTGCCCAGGTAGTGGGATAAAACCCACCAGCCTGGGGGCAGTAGGTCCTCATCTCTGTACATTTAAATATCTCTTCCCCTTCCCTCTGCCTTCTCCTCCTTGCTGGCATTTACTAAAATGTACTGTGACACATTCTTACCTTTCTGATAAACGTTGCTCTTTCTGGGTGGGGAAGGGGTTCTCCTCTTGAGATATTCTCAAGAAAATCTTGGAGCTGTTTGCAGTGGTAGTGGTGGGTGGTTCCTGTGACACTGGGTGCTTGGGTGGCTGTGGGGGTCCAAGTAAAAGGGAAGAAGGTACCATTAACCCCTTTGTTTGCTGGGTCTGGCCCTGTTAGCTGTATCTGATGAACTGACTTTGGAGAAGAGGGAGATTTTTCTAGACAGCAGCAGAGTAGACCTGTCCCACTGCTTACTAGCTGTCTGACTGGGGGACTGGTTTCAGCATCTGCAAAATCAGGGATGGTGGCAATACTGCCCTCCGAGGGTGGATGCAAGGCTGAAATGTGAACATGCATGTGAGGTGCTTCCCCTGGGGCCCTACTCATAGTACAACCTCAAAAGTATTTATTATCATGATTTAAAGATGTTCTTTGCAACAAACTTTAGCCTCCACTGGCCCTTCCCCCCGCCGTAGGCCGTCACTGACCATCTGTCTGGGCTTATCAGCAAACCCGAGGGAGTCATCGAGATTTCACGTATAATAAGGCCTTTCCCGCACTGAAGCAGCTCCTGGCTGGTTGCAGCGCTGGCTGCGCACAGGATTTCCTGTAAGCCAGCCATGGGGAGCCGGGTTGTCTGCTCAGCAGCAGCTTCCCTTCACTGGCAGCCTCTCCTACCGTGCTGCACCAGCTGTCCCTTTCGCCTCCCACAGGGCAAAGGAGAGCAAACAACTTTCTGGTTGAAAGCAAAGAAGACTTCACTTCTCCACTTCCTGAATTTACTGAAGAAGAGGCTGAAGTCCCAGAGATCTTCTGAGGTGAGTAGTTTTCTTTAAAGATGTTTGGCGGGGGGGTGTTCCCAGGAACGTCTGTGGGATGCATTACATACACCATTTTGGGGGTGTAGTTCCTTGGTATGGAGTCAGACTCCCAGTAGGGGGCACCATGTAGCTGGCCTGGGGCAAATGTGGAGTCCGATGGGCTGAACATAGTGAGTTCATTGCCAGGGCTGCCAGTAAGACTGCCCTTGCTGCCAAATAATTCCGGCTCATTAGCTTGCGAGTTTGCAATTTTGTTCTGGGAGAGGGGAAAGCTGGAGGAGAAAGCATGGGGCTACTCACAGGTCCAGCCCTGTTCTGCCTTTTAACATAAAGGCGGCTACTCCCTAATCTTTAGTGCTTATTTTCCTAATCTGCTGCTCAAACCACAAGGAGAGGGGAGCTCCTATCAGAAGGCATCTCAGGAATGTTTTCAGGGGTCAGGTTCTGCCTCAGGTGTGAGCCATCACTGAAATCCAGTAGGACAAGGATTTCGGTGATGGCTCCAAGCAGACAGAACGCCTGCAGTCCCTCGCTGGAGGGCCTGCCTGTTCTGGAGCCCTGGCCTCCGTGAGCCTGGCAGCTTCCAAATACATAATGTCCCATTCTCAATTTATTACTTAATTTTTTTCCTAGCCACTGAGCAAAGGGTGCAATCAAGGCTTGGCTTTTAAATAGAAATTTTCTTTCATTTATGTGTTTAATTTTTTTTTTGGGGGGGGGGCGCAATCTCCAGCAGACAAAGATAAATGAGCCCATCCATCCTGCTATGAGTATTTCCCCCTTTACACAGAGAATAGGCTTCCATGTTGTTTTATTTAATGGTTCCTGTAATAGATTCTCTGAACCCCAAATGCATTTACAGTTTGTTATCCCTTGCAACTCCCTGCATCCAGATTACCTTTCGTGCGGCTGCTCTGAATGTGGGGAGCAGTTTGAATGATGTGTCGTGTTTGAGATGTTTTCCTGTTGAATTCCCCATGACTGAAGAGGGGAAAACCAGCGGGACTGGGGCGGGTCTCTCCTTAGCCTGACCACTGAGTTGCCTTTGTGGAGATATTCTGGAGTTCCGTATAGGGAAATAAATAACCTGCTCGTCGATTGAGAGCATTTAATACCAAATGTTACAAAACGTTTGGTGGAATTCTTGCCTTTCTTCAGTAGCAGGGACATTAAACCGTGGCGAAGGGAAGTGCTTTGCAAACAGCCCCCTCTCCATCGAGCTCCTAAGCTTTCCATCAGCAGAGCTTTTGCTCCGCTCCACTCTGGGGCCTGCGCAGACCCCGCCTCCTGGGACACGGTTCCGTTTTCATGGTGGTGCGTGTGGCTCCTCTCCTCTGGCTTCAGCACCAACGATGGAAAGCATTTGACTGACTGAAGCCCAGAGGCAGGCAGGGCAGAGGCATTTATATGAGGGGACAGGGGAGCTTCCCCTGCTACTCCAACATAGAGACAACGGGCCAGAATTTATCGTCTTATGCCTCATAACTTCTTGCCTTGATTGGGATCTGGGCTTCTGGATCCCAAACACTGTGCTCCACCATGAAAGGGAATAAGGCAAGTTGTAGTATGAGGTCTCTTAGAAAGATAGACCAGTCCCCATCCATCCATCCATCCATCCATCCATCCATCCATCCATCCATTAATTCAAGGAGAATTATTGAGCACTGGCTCTGTGCCAGGTACCACACTGGGGGACACAAGAAAATATGAAACTTTCATTGGTCTTTAGCTCTCAGTTTAGTTGGAGAGAGGAGGTAAAAATATATTAAGGACTAAAGGGGTATGTACAAACATGTAGAAGTAACTAAGTGATTGAATAATATTACATTAAAAGAGCCTCAGAAAATGATTCACAGCTGTAGGAATGGGGCAGGATATGGCAATTGTCTATTATTACCCCATCTTTGTACTTTTATGGAGCGTGTGTGTTTCCTCCCAGCCCTCACCCACATGCTCACACAAGTCTTGTTCCTCTCAGAATAACTTTGCTACCTCTGACTTTTTCACTGAACGCTTTAACATAAACATTTGGCACCCACACGCACACGTACACATGAAACGTGTGCACACACGTGAATACACATATACACACCACAGGCACACACATGTGCATATATCCATAATACACATGCATAAAAATGTATACATATATATGAGCACGCACACAAGTACATCTCTGTCTCTGTCTCATCTATGTCTGTGGACTGATTAGTAGAGATTTATGTGACTGCGTGTACTCAGTGTATATGTATGTGATAAAAACAATTTTCTAAAATCTGTAGCCAGTGTTTTTTCTGTGTCAACTGAGGACACCTAAGGGAGAATGTATTTTTTCCTCCTTCTCTACAGGTCTCTTCTGTGTTTTTAGCACTAACAGAAATCTTGCAAGAGAGACTGTTTTGAGAGTGATTTTCCTTAACGCCTCCGTAGAGGAGAAGGTATGAGACTCGAAGAGGAACCAGGCATCGTGGGGTGTTACCTTGAAGTCAAAACACATCTAGTTAATCAGCTATCGATATGATATATTAATAGCTTACTCATAGGCTACTTACTTTAAGGCATTTATTTATTCCATAGCACCAGGTAGAGATACAGGATCATTAAACATTATGATAAAGTAAAGCAAAACTAATACAACACTGTTTTACTCTGACAACCAAGGATTTGGATTATGGCTCTGAGTACGCTGTTGAAGAGTTCTTCACTAGAACCAGTAAAATATGTCTCCTGTCCTTCCTGACTGCGAAATCTAAATTTACAGGAAGGAGAAGTGCCAGCTGGTTTGGGACCAGCTTTGAGGCCAGTTCAGATTACACTGAGTCGTTTTAATCCAGCCTGTCACTGAACAAACATGTGCTCAGTGTCTCCAGAGACATGAGAACTAGCTTCATTTCTGAATTCATTAACACGATTGTAAAAGAGCCGTCACATTAAAGATCTCAAATCCTGTCAAATACATACAGTATAGAGATACAAAGCAGAAGCCCACTAATTAGGCCTGTATAAGACTAAGAAAAAAAACTTAGCTCCAACTTTTTCTATCTAGAAGCTCCAGGTTTTAGCTTCATATTGGGGTCTACAGTGCATTCTCAGAAACTGCCAGTTTTCGACCAGGATGGGTTTATTTGGTTTTGTTTTGTGGACAATATAAATGACTAATGACATATTTGGGTTCCTGGGGCAGGGGTGGGCTGGGTGGCAGGGTTAACAGGAGGTGGCATTGTGAGATGTCATTGGCCAGATTTGCGTTTGTGTTTCTGATTTTTTGGTTGGTTTTATGCTAATGACCATAAGTTGCTGAGACAAAACAGATCCAGGTTTGAATGCAGAAGGTAAACGAGGTCAGACCATTCGGTACAAATGAGGATTTCTTAGGAGAGAAAAGAGAAGAAGAAAAAGGAGCATTGAGCATTGCGAGGCCTACGATGGGACCTGTCATACTGTCACTCTGTGGTCCTGTTGGAAGCAGCAGCTCCGTTTAGTAAGTGTCACATTATGTTAAATTAATGTTGACATGAGTTTTATCCTTGCGTAGTTTTATTCCTGTTTAATTTGTTACTTTCTTTTGATTTTAGAAATATATATCAGCAATAAAAACAAAGTTTATCCTTATGAAATGTTTACACATATTTAAGAAACCCTATTATAAAATTAATTAGGTTAGCGCTCTTGGGGTTCTCAAGAGTTGCATCCCTTTATATTATTCGGATTTGAGCAAAAACTGTTCCACTCTGATTCCCCACCACCCACACCGTTCAAAAGCTCGGAACCCCTGAGGCTCAGCTCTGATCCTCAGATTAGCATCGACAGCATCAATGACAAAGGCCCCTTTGGGGAAGCTGGCTATTCCTGTGCATTCTGTCCTGGGCACTGACTGTGTGGCCCTGCCCTACATTCTCCTCAAAATGCTCAGCAGCACTTGGTTGGCTGTGCTAGTCTGTTAAAATTAGAAGGGCTTTCAAAGTGTCCACCACAGCCCTGACTCGAGTTTAGGGTCTGAAGAGTCCCCCGCCGGTCGCAGAAGGGGATGGCAGGAGCTCAGGGCCACAGGAAGTAACGAGAAAGTAGGGCACCAAAGAAAAACAATCACTGAAGTTCACAAAAATCACTGGAACCCATATTTGGCAAAGCACTGTTGTCTCTTCCCCAACAATGTGGTCTTCTGTCTGTTCTTTTTGGCAGCACACACACGCAAAGATGTGAGTTCGTCATCGTCAGAGGTGACCTTGGATGCAGGAGCCACCGCAGCCTGGCTGGCTGGCTCCTCCTACAAGACAGCGCAAATCCCCAGCATCACGACGAGGTGGCGGAGGACATCTGTGAACCAGACAGAGGAGGCCGCACGCTCAGAAACAGTCCTGCAAGGGTCAAGGACTACTCGACAAGTATAACTAAAGGGCCAGCCTAGGGGTGTGAAGTAGCTTTTCGTAAATCCTACCCATTTTATAGTAAGTCACTTTTGCCCATCCTTTGGGCTTCTCTAGCTCCCTTTCATCAGTGCAAAGGATCGCACTGATGAACTTCGGATATGGACCTCTGACAGATGGGAGTTTGAACTTCCATAATGCAGTGATGGTGTATTTCACTGTAGGGCTTTAGCTGTAGAACCTCTTTTTAAAACTGAGAATCGGGGATTAGGGTCTTCAAAAGTTGGTTGATGTGATTCCCTGTACTTGCAAGAGCAAAAGTCTGCGTCTGTGAGTGTATTAATAAATAGAAGCGTCTTACCCTGGCTGCTTGCATAGTTGCCTCCTTCTCATCATTCAGCTGAGATCTTGGGCCTTAGCTGACAGGTTTCTTCCTCTGAGACGCTTGCCTGGATGCTCAATCATTTCTCTCCCTCCCCAGCCCAACACTTCAGGAAGGGCAGGGGCCTTGTCAGCCTCACTGTAATAACTATACAGCCTGGAGTAGCACCTGATCTGGTGTTACAGTAATTATGGCCGATCATCCCTGATGTTTGCTGTGTGCTGGGCATTGTTTGGTGCCCTTAGCTGTAATATTTAATCCAAACAACAGCCATGTGTGATAGTGGCAATTACTAGACTATTTCATAGAGGAAGCTGGGGACTATGAGGGTGAGGTCATTTCCCAATGTCACCCAGTTCATGAGGGGCAGACTCATAGCAGGAACTCAAATATTTGTTCAATGAACAGATCATTGAAAACCACTGATCCATTCTCTTAATGTAGGAATCAAGCAAAGCCACCTGGTGATGTCTTGGCTGAGACTTGGGGAGTGGGATTCAGTTTTGCTTCCTGTGATTCACCCTGGCCCCTCCCCCACTTCAGAGCTCAGGGGCTGGCTGGAGAGAGACTGCTCTGGCTCCATCCCCCTCAACCCACTCAGGTGGGCTTAAAAGAGTAGTTTTCAATTCTTACAGGCTTTGCTAGGGCCAAAGGTAACCTTTTAAAACACACATCTGGGTTAAAAGCACTGCTCATGGACATTTCTCAGAGGTGCCTCTTTTCCTTACCTGAGAAGCTATAGAGACTCCAGAATCCCCTGCCTGTAGTGAGTAAAGAGAGAGAGTGCCGAAGGTTTAAGAAAAGATCGTGGAAGACGTCCCAGAGCTATGTCTCTAAAACACAAACCTGACTGTACCCTCCCTAATTAAACCAACAGGCTCTCGACTGCCTTTAGAATAGAGTGTATAGTGGGGTTTACAAAGGCTTCGTCTCCTGCCATTTTCTCCTCAGGGGTTGGTGAACTTTCTGGAAAGGGCCAGATAGTGCATATTTTCAGCTTTGCTGGCCAGATGGTCCTTATTGCATCTGATGTAGCCTGAAAGCAGCTGGAGACAACACCTACATGAACAGGTGTGGCCGTGCTCAGAAACACTTTCTTTACAGGCACTGAAATGTGAACTTCATGTAATTCTTCTGCCACAAAATAAGTATTCCTTGTTCAACCACATAAAAAGTTTCTTAGCCTGCAGGCCGTACAAAATCCGGGGCAGCCTAGATTACTGCCGTATCCCCCCAGCTCCCAGCTGCAGTTTGGTCACCTTCAGAGGTCTTCCCTAAGCCCTGGATTTGGTTGAATCCCTTGTCTACTCTCCCATGGGCTCCTCCCCCACCGCCATTGACAGGGGCTCCCTAACCCTTAGCATTTAACATCTCTTCCCAGCCAAGATGATAAGTTCTTTAAGACAAAGTCCCTGGTGGGAGGGCGTGGGCTCCTCTAGTTCTGAAGCCCTGGGGCTCAGGTTAGGCCCAGTTCTGGCTGCTGAATAAAATTTTGTTGACATGCACCGGGTGGTCCCAGTCAGTTTCATTTTCTGTTAGGATTGTTGACAGTGTGCTGTGTCTGAAAGCTTGGCATGTCCCAGTTCCTTGGGGATGGGATGGGAATTGGAACTCAGGCCACAGGTAGAGCTTTTCCGGGTAGCTGACCGACTTTAACTTCTTGGTTTGGCATGAGCTACCCCTGACCCCCACCCCCATACACAGTTAATTAAGAAGATTCGAGTTGCAGAGGAAGGCTGTGTCTACAGGCACAGCTGGTTTGGCAGTTCAGTTAAAATGCTCCAACCATCTGTGCCTGTGGACGCAGCCCAGAGTGGACGCAGCCACGCGGGAAACAGAGACGCTTACTGCGCAGGGAGAGCTCCACCACGAGGACGCCCCCAGTCTGGTCCCGGAGGAGGCGCTTCCGTTTGTCACAAGTCTGCGGACCCAGGAGAGCGGAGGCGAGAGGAGGGCGGGGGGTGGGATGAGACAGGAACACGGGAGAGAAAAGAAAGACAAAATATTAAAAAAAAAAAGTCACAAACTTGATAGAGTCAAAATTCCCCAGCTAAGAGACATCAATGACCTTACATTTTTTAATAACCTAGGGAGACATTTTTCATCCTTTCTTTAACTTGAGGAAAGGAGGAGGGCTTTACTTTATCAACTCTTCACGCTGCAGGAGATCCTACTGGGGGAAGTCTCTGGGTGTGGGAGGGCGTGGCAATTTTTTTTTTAATGAGAAATGAGGCTTTTCCCTAGCAGTCACTCTCACCCCAGTCATCTGGGGTGTCATCTGGTTCATCTTCCTTCCTTTTTCAAATGTCGTGCCAATAATTATCCTTTCGTTGACTATTAAATATTTCTTGCTTCCTTCTTTTTTCTATTGGTGCTCTGAAGTGACCATTTTCTGGCCAAGTGAATCAACAGAACTAGAGATGCTAATCTTGTGTCTGTTGGTTACTGTGGGCGACAGGAGGATCCTTCCTCACCGAGCTTGTTAGGCCCAATAGACCCGAGGAGGTAAGTGTTCGGGATTTAACACTTTGAGGCTTTTGAAGGCAGAGTTTCTCAAACTTGAGCGTGATTCTGAATCACCTGAAGAACTTGTGAAAGTACAGTTGTGGGGCCCACACAGAGTTTCTGAGTCAGGTGGTCTAGGGGGGCCTGAGAATTTGCACCCCTAACAAGTCTTCGGGTGACCCCGAAGCTGCCATGGACCCCATTTTAGAACCACTGCTCAGAGGACCAGGGTCACATCAGGTCGCGATGGAAAACTGTCTTTCACCTAAATCTGCTCCACCTGTTGATGGATGGTGTTGAAACTTCTCGGGGGAGGCGGTGGGGAGGAGGGGAAACTGGCCACTCAAGAGCTAAAAATACCCACATTTTGACCTCCATCCAGAGCCTATCACTACCACTGAGATTTTAAACTTCCCTTGTGCTTTTCAACTTTTTCAAAGCATTTTTATGTCTGGTATCACTTTCATTTGACTTACCATTGCTCTCTGAAAAGGAAAGGGCCACCATTACATGTCACCACCCTACCTTTAAAGATGAGAAAACAAGGCTCCAGAGGTCAAGTGACATGTGCCAGACTGTTGCTTGGTGGCAGGGTGGACGGGGCCCAGAATGTCTGCCCCATATTCAGTGTCCTTTCCTTCAGAATGTCCTCAGCACTCCCCTCCCCGGTCTGGTTACCATATCCCAGCTAAAAATATAGCTTCTCAAATACCAGCCCCCCTCCACTCCCCTCCCCTCCGGTAACAGCCTCGTTCTGGAGAGAGGCGGCTCACCACGGGGCAGGAGAGCTTCTCGCTGTCACAGATGAATGTCTCGCAGTGTAGCCAAACCTTGGAGAGTTTGGGGATGTTCTGGAACCGGAAAGCATTGAACTGGAAGGTCGCCCTATGATCTTTCCCATTCTCATGCACAAAGACTGTTTCATCCGTGGGGCAGCTGAGGCACATGGGGGCCAGGGTGGTGGGGAGAGGGAGAGAAGAGAGAAAACGTTACTCATGAAAGCCAGCCAGAGCTTCTCAGGCACGTTCAAGCCCAGCAACGACACTCCCCTGGGCTTTGCACAGCACGTCATCCTTCCAAAGCACCTTGCCTGGCAGCATCTCACATACCCTCATGACTGTGCGGTCAAGGTGAGCAGGGGTGAGATGGGTGTGGTCATCCCCACTCCAGTCAGGTGACAGTGAGGAGTGAGGGGAGAGACTTATGAGAAGTCACACACCTGGTAAGGCACGACATGTCTGTCCCAAAGGAGCGACCTCTCTGCAATAAAGCCCCCCAGAGCCCGGGGGTGTGCACAGACAGCCAGGATGTGTACACGTGAAGGCAACGGGGCTGGCTCAGCGTCTCCCAAAGTGCCACCATAGCCGCCTCAGCCCAAGTCACACCTGACATGCGTGTCTGTGTGTATCATGAGGTTCTGACACTGGGAATTTCAATTTACATTATACTATTTGAATTCTATATCTGTTCTATAGTTACCTTTGTACAAATTTGGTCATATCTGCAATGTGGGAGCAGAAACAAATGACAGCCAGGAGAGCAGTGAATGTTACCCCTGGCTGTGGTGGAGCGGTGCGATTATGGGCAGTTTTATTCTCTTCTCTGTACTTTTATGTGTAAGTTCCAAGTGTAGCAGTGCAATAAAGGAAAAAATAATGTCACAGATGGGCATTTGTGGAAGCCATTTGTTCTCACCGGGGGCCATTTGCCTCCCAGGGGACATTTGGCGGTGTGGTTGTCCTGACTTGGGAAAGGTGTGACTGGCACCCCCTGGACAGAGGCCAGGGAAGCCGCACAACATCATGCAATGCCCAGGACAGACCCCCCTCCCCCCTCACACACACAACAAGGAACGACCCAGCCCAAAATGTCAGTGCTGTTGGGATCGAGAAACTGTGGTTTAAGCAAAATACTCTTCCATTTACCAAACGCAGGCTGATTCCCTATTTGAGTGCCAGACATTCAACCTGGTGTTGGGAGGAGATACAGTTGTACTTGGGAATGTACAGTGAGGTCCACAGGAGTATGAGTGTGCATTTTCTGCAGGTGACAGGAGTGCCAGGATCTGTCTTCTGTGGAAAAGGTCTATGGGTTCAAAAGCTTAAGACCCCTGGACCATACTGCACTGGGCCCAGAAGTTAATGCACCTCCCAGTGTGTCTCTGACTATGATCAATTCAACTCCACAAGCACCACAAAGCAGCGCAGTCACCCTGGAGAAGTTTCATGATGTCCCCTCCCCACCCCATTGTATCAGAACCAGACATTAGGGGCCAAACTAGAGGCCGGCCCGAAGGAATGTTAACTCCGATAGAGACTGAGTGAAAGGAGGAGTAAACACTGTGCCTTATATCGGGGACCAGGTCGGAAGCTGGTCTCTGTGCGTGGTGGCCTCTGAGCAGTGCCGGGGCTGGGGGCATTTTCAGAGCTGTGAAATGAGACTCTTAGAGGATCATCTGGTCAAAAAACCTGAGATTCTTGTACAAACTCAAGACGTGAGTTCTTAAAATAGCTCCTTGAAGCTGGAGTACCTAAGGTGTGGCATCAGCCAGTGGAAAACAGTGTAAGCAGAGCTTTGTCGAGGGTGGGGAGGAGGCAAGTCATGGGCAAGACTAGATGCCTTGGCACTGCTGTCACTTGGCAATGGCCATGGCACCTGCCCCTCTGTGACAGACATCTCTGGATGGTGGAATACCCACAGGGAGGTTTTCACATCATTGCTGCAGGAGTCTCTGTCCCAACAGAATCAAACCGCCTGATGGTATATCTGCTCTGATCTCTCCAGGTGCTCTGGAAAACTGGGTTTTCCTCCCAGAGGGCCCTGCATGACCCAAAAGCATCTGGCAGATTGTGGAAGTGGACTTCCTCATTCTCGCCCTTGGCATGGGTCTTTGTGCATGTAGTTCTGACTTTCAGGGCCATTTCAACCAGGCTGGCAATGAAAATAGCTTAGGACTCCTTCTGTAGGGCTGTGCTTAAGTGCAGATTCCCCGGCTTTACTTGGGGACCTTCTGAATGTGTGACAGACACCCTCGGTAATTATTGTGCACCCTTGAGTTTGTGGGGCACTTGTATAGATGACCCCAAAGCCACGAGCATTCCTTTTTCTTTTATATGACACATCTGTCAGGTGTATCATATGAGCAACAGCCCCAGAACTATCTGCAGATAGAAGCTGTTGCCCATGTGGCTGTTGTCGGAGAGAAGTTCCCAATACCTGGCGGTAATTGCAGGTCCTGGTAGCTCAATGACTTATTTCAGCATCTCCCTGAGGTCTTTTGATCCCATATCAATAGGACCTAAGTGAATCACTCAATGACAGATGTGAAATAAGCTGCCAAACTAAGCTCCCCTCTTTTCAGAAAGCTTTGCCGGGTTGCTCAGAGGTGGCTGTGCTGGCCTGTCCTAGTCACGCCACCCAGGAGATCACACTGCCTGAGCCTGAGCCCCAGATCTGTCCTCCTCCGAGCTCTAGATTTAGGGCAAGTTTCAAAACTTGTCTGTACCTCAGTGTTCTCCTCCATAAAACAGAGGTTATTATATGACTTATTTCATAGAGGTTTAAATAAATGCAAATAATGTTTGTAAAGCACCTCGCTAGAGCAATGTCTGGTATGTTGTAAGTGCTTTACAAGTGTGTGTTAAATAAAAATAAATCGTTAAAGGTCCAAAGTGGCTCGGCCTTTGTTATCTAATCACGTTTGCCCCCGCCTCAGTGTTTACTCAAGCGTCACTGATGGATTCTGGAAATAACAAGGGCACAGTGGTCTGCTGGGGTCTGGGGAGCTGGCTCGCCTGTGTTCACTGGTCACCGTGTAGATGACGCCCCCATCTCTGGTCTAGCTCTACCTCACCTGTGTTTTCCAAAGTTACAATTCTGTTTCTGGACAGTCGTCATCTTCAGCTTAACATGTCATCCTTGTGTTCAAGGAGAATCCAGAGTCCCTTATTCAGAAAGCCCCCACCCACAGCCACCAACAATACACCATTCTTCACCTTCTCAGTCACGGACTCGACAATACAAAGCCGTCTTTGTCACACCTTTCTCAGAGTTCTTGTCCTGCCAACATAGATCTGCCTGACACATCCAATTGGTGGCTAAATTTTGACCACTTTTCCCTCCCTTGGGTGACCTGTTCATTCACTGGCTGCACCTCAGTTTTCAGGGATTGTCATATTTGGTTCAGTAGCTGCTGCTGCCTCTAGCCTGGTCTTTTTCCTCCTGCGTACTGTCTCTAAACCATCCTGTGTGTGACTTCCAGAACTGCTCTTCCATTGTGCAGTTCTAGTACTTTCATCATCTACTGAATTAATAATAAAAACAATATTATTTAAATCAGTTGGATACTGACTAGGTGCTCTGTGCTAAGTTTTTTACACAGATTATCTAATTTAATGCCTGCCAGGGTCCTGGTCTCAGATCGGATTTGAACACACTTCCCCTCCCCACATGCCAACTACGTGACATGACTTAACCCCTCCTGTGCCTCAGTTTTCTCATCCGGGAAATGGGGGTGATAGGAACTATACCTACCTGTTGTAAGGCAAAAGAGTTAATATATGATAAAGTTCTTACAGCACTACCTAGAACCAGAAAGCACTACTGAAATGTCTGCTACTATCAGGACTCAGCCAGGAAGCACAGAGGACGTCACTAGTTAACTACAAGAGGTTCCACCCCTTTCTCCTCAGCTTTGCCAAGCCAGACCAGCTCCGATCTACCTGGCCCCACCCCTCAGGTCTGTGCGCCAGAGAGCAGTGCTCACCCCTTGTTGATCAGCTGCCACTGCAAGGGATACATGAAATCGGCTGAGGGTGTGGCCCAGCAGCTGTTCAAAACCACTTTGAACCTGGAAATGAAATCAAGGACATCACTTTGAGCCAGCGAGTTGTATGCCTCAAAACGTGGTGATTGAAAAGTCTCTTGGCCAGTCTTTTTCACTTATCTTTGTTTTAAAAAATATAAACATGGAGGAAATGTACTTACCTAACGCTTAGCCCTTTGGCTTCTACTCCTGCAAACAGATCTGAACCGATTTCGTGTGTCTCCAGGACAAAGGGGGCTTCTTTCTTAATGGAGAACTTGGCATTCTTTGGAAGGAAATTGACATTGGGCATTATGACCTCTCAGACTGAGCAGTTGGGTCTGACAGCAGCAGATGAATTGGGTTAGGGTGGGGGTGGGGATCAACACAAAGGGCTCAGGTACATGAGACCACAGTGAGAAACCCTCAGGACCAGAGATGCTATACCTCCTAGGATGCTGGTGCCATCCTCGGAGGGATAAGGACATCCCATGTCCCGGTTTGCCAGTCACAGTGAGACACGTACTGAATGTCTCATCTGGGCCAAAGAGGAACAAGACTTGTCTGATGGAAAAAACAGTGGAGTCCAGGAATGCTGACACACTGTGTGTTACTGAATCACCCACGGGCACGGGGACCACATGCAGGCAACACTGCTTTGTATTTGTTCCTCTGCTGTCTGGGCTGATCCCAGCCTGGGATGGAAAGTTTATGATCTGACTCCCAGCACAGTTAATGACAACGCATGGATCACCTACTGTGTGTCAGGCACTGCTCTCTCTACTGGGCTAGTCCCTGTAGTCCAGTAGGGATGCTTTGTCTGTAGAGGTTATTGGGTAACAAAGCACAGAGCTGTCTCCAACCACCCAGCATTCTAGCAGGGGAGACAGACCAGAGATAATAGGGAAGTAAACTATGCATGTCAGAATAGATGAGAGCACAAAAGATGGAAAAACTATAGAAAATTTGAGCAGGGTAAGGTGGATTGAGAGTGCAAGGAGGAGTAAGCTGCAATAGAGTAGCTGGGGAGGCCTCATGAGGATTTGACATTTGAACCAAGGTTTGGGGAAGGTGATGGAGCCTGTTCTTCCAGGCCAAGTACTGCTACTAAGAAATTGCTCTGTAGTGCACCCAGGCATCCAAGGAAGAGTGTTTCGGCCAAGACAAAGTCCCTGGGGCTGAGTGTGTGGCCGGCAGGACAACAAAGAAGGCACTGTGCCTGAGCAAAGGGGAGATGTGGGAGGAAAGGTAGAAATGCGTGGGGTCGGAGATGTGGGTGATCCAGAGGCCATGGAGACGGGTCCTGTGGAAACTGTGGTTTCAACTCTACGTGCCACGGGGAGTCATGGTCATGACTTGAGTACAGAAGCAGCAGCCTTTGGTCACGGGCCTAGAGGGTGTGGTCTTCAATGGTCATCTTCATCAGGCAGTTCTGGGTGAGTTATTAGGAATAAATAGCAGTGTTTCCAGTTGACTTACCCAAACGAGGCTGATTTCTCCATTCTTTAACTGCTGGGGTCAACAACCGTAGTAAAGACCTCTAACTACTCTCCAAGTTTGGCTTCCAGAGACAAAAGCATCGTGACAGCAGGACAAGGATCCTGGGCTGATTTTAGCTCCCACCACTATCTTGGGACACGCTATAGGCAAATCAGCCTTTTGGGCCTCAATGTCCCCATCTTGAAAATGGGAATAGTCTTTGCCTTCACTTACCTTGCAGACATCTTTTTATGATGGTGATTTTATGTAACTGAAGCATGAAGCTTAAGCCAGGACACTAGTTAAAATTTGAGGTTCATGGACTTGCAGCTTTGCAGAACTGCAATAGGTAAACAGTGGCAGCAAGGATATCTAGTTAAAATGGACTTTAACCCCCTATGGCTCAAATCCAGGGAACTTGCTGAGAGGCCTCAGAATCATCTTTGAAACTCTTCCATTGTTTTACTGAAGTCTGGCCAGGGCTCCTGGGCTCAAGTCACCTAGAAATCTGATGTTTTCTTCTGATAAATCAATCTCCTCCACTATTTACATGGTTGCAATAATTAAACAAGAATGTTCTTAATCACAAGTCATTTACTAGCTCAATATGCACATTGAAATGACAGGTTGACAGTAGGGTTTATTCATTAATTTTTGTTATTTTCTGAGACTTGTTATACTTTAAAAGGCCATTTCCAAAGGTGGAAACTAGGGGTCACAGTGCAGTCCCCAGTTCAGACAGAGGGGCTTCTCCTAGCTGCATTGCCCAGGATGCAGCCGGCAGACTATTGGGAGAGTGGAGTAATGCCTCTGCTCCCAGAGGAACCTGCCGGATTGTTTCAAAGTGGAGAGCAAAATCTACTCTGTTCTACACTGTTGATGCTATCTTTGAAACAAAGCACTTTAAGTGGTCAGTTTCTTCACTTCTCACCCTATAGCTAAGGCAATGCTCAGCGCAACACACTGCTACACCCCCCCCCCCCCCCGACAATTAGGGACCTGTTTCTAGACAGCTTCACCCTACAATAGAAGCAGTTTGGCATCCTAGGAAACAGAAATGCCACATAAGCTACTCATTCAGTGAACTGGATGAAAGTGCACCTTGGAAAATCCTGCCATCTGACCCATCACTTGACCAAAAGATTGAGTCACAATGAGCTGGTGACACAGTGAGGACAGGCACATGTAGGTTGGCAGCAGTGTGCGTGGGCAAGATCTGGGAGTTGCGTTTGCTCACAAGCTCAAGGTGAAATCTCAGTGAAAGAAGACTGCCCGAAGCTAAACTTACCCTGGAACATGTTCCTGGAGTTTTCTAGAAACTTGAAGATGACCTCTGACTCACTGTGCCCTACATTGGTCTGACAAGTTCTAGAATATAATATGTCAATGCTGGGCTCTGTTTTTTAGTAAGTCCACTCGAGTGGCCCACACTCAGCATGACTAGACAGACTGTCAACGGCGGGAAGATATTTAGATGGGGAAAAACAAGCTTGAGAGAGTTGAAGGACCATCAGCAGCATCAGTACACGGCATTATTCCAGAAGACAGAACCAAGACCAGTAAGTCGGGGCTCAGGATGTCATATACTGTACACTGATCTAAGATAGGAAGGCCCAGCTTGCCTTTGGAAGAGGCAGGGAGCACAGCTCAGCAAGCTTGCAGAAGGCTCTTGGACTTTGCATGGAAAGTCAAGGTGGATCACCTCTGCAGTTCATGTTGACCCTGGAAGCCTGTGACTTCGGCCTCTGTTGTTTGTATTTGTTCGATCCCAAACTTTTTCATTTCTCTCTCCCTTAGGGGACTGGTCAGTACAATCTCCATTGAATGTCACCCCAGTCCTACACTGACACTGATGTCCAGCCTTCTAAAGGTAACAAAGCTTGTTCTGGAAGCTCTCAGTTTCCACTTTAAATGGGGTTAAAGACTAAAATCATGAGAATGGCTATTTTTACAGGCACTTACCTTGTGTTGGGCACTCTGATAAGTGCTTCATAAGGATTATTTCATTTAATCCTCATAACAAACCTATGGGTAAATGTTATTATTATCCCAACTTAAAAAATACACAGGTGGAAGCCCAGAAAGGTTAACTAACTTGCCCAAGGTTACATGAGTAGTAAGAAGTAGAACCAGGTTTTCAAACCAATGGTGTGATGCCCAGGCCTATTTTCTCAACCACAACGCTAGATTACATCTGCAAGCTGACTACCTTCCTTTATAGGATTGGGAGTCAAAATAACTTTTTGCCAGGAAGACCAGTTATAGGCCTTTGGCAGGAGTGGGGAGCGGGGGTGGGAAGAGAAGACAGGAAGCGTGGTGAGCAGAAGTGGCAGTAATGGAGCCCAGCATTCGGAGTTCTCAGAATCCTCAGTGATCAGCAGACCATTGATCCCACTGCGCAATCTAGGGCACGGCTCCGTCACTGGTAATTTGATGGAAATGTATGCAGGGAGCAGCTGTGGCTTCAGAAACACACAAGAATGCCCTCAAAGCGGAAGAAGGGAGGGGGAGAAAAGTACCAACCACATGGGGTCCGGCATAGGAAATGGAGCCCGTGGTGGGAATATTAATCAGCACAAAAAATTCCATTGTAACATCAGAACCCCCTTTTTGCTGAACCTGTCTATCCTCTAAAGGTCTTGGTGGGCCCCAGAGGAGGTCTTAGCTTCATTTCTAGAACAATTCAAGGAGGCATCCTATGAAGTCTGTCCGAGCAGCCCAGAAGATGGCTTGGGTGATGCTGAGGATATGCCTCTTACTTTTTTTTTCTTACAAAAGAATAGACTTTTTCTAGTTCTACAATTTGATATTTATGTCTGAAACTTGGCCCAACATGGCTGATGATAGATGATGATTTTCGACAAACCTGGTGCCTTTCCAATTCCAACTGTCATAAGATCGTCCTAAGCTCATATCTGTCATTTTATCTGGTTAAAATAATAATCATGCACTTCCAGACGGGGACTCAGTTGTAAAGCAGCCTGCCATCAGGACATTCCGTGACACTGTTGTCAATGTGTGAAGCCTATTTTTCTCTCTGGACTGTCTGCGTCAGTTACTCCAGGGGTTTTGGCCTCCTTTCCTCGCCCTGACTCTCAGCACGGTATTAACGTTTCTGACCACAGGTCTGGGGCCTATTCAGGGTTCCTTTCTTTCAGGACTCAACCACCAGTGTGTGTGGCCAGGGGCGCAGCTAGGTTTTGTGGGAACTCGAAGCTTATTTACCATGTTTTGCCGTGTATAATACACACCCATGATTTGGCCCAAACTTCCAGGAAAAAAAATCTTTTGTTTTAACTTCTTAATTCAATGACTTATTTATTTGTATTTAGATACTTGGTTTTTGTATTATAAAGGATTTTAGCATTTGTTTTGGAACCTATTATGGTACAAGAAATTTTATGTGACAAATAATTACAAAACATAAGAATAGATACAAAGTATTTCCGGTAATACCCATGTATAATGTGCATCTTTATTTTTCCCTCAAAAATTTGGGCAAAAAAGTGCATTATACATGGTGAAATATGCTAATTTGGAGAGCCCTCTTGATTAAAGGTAACCAAAATTTTCAATATAAAAATTAGACACAGGCTTTGAAAGGGGCCTGTCCAAGTCGGGGGTTTGGAAACTTCGGCTTCATTCTCTTCTCAGTAAGTCTGCCTCAGAGAGCAGAGTCAGGGGACCTGTGTCCCAGACTGGGCACCGCTCTGACTACCTGCGGGATCTGGGGCAGGGGACTTCCTCCTTTGGGGCCTTAGACCCTCATCTGTAAAATGGTCTAGGGTCTCTTCTGGTTCTCACCTTCTGAGTCAGCAGGTTAGTAGCCTCCAGGGAGTCAGTCAAGCAATTTCAAAGGATTCAAGTCAGTGGGGTCCAGGTAATAGAGTTGTTTTCTTTGGGAAATGCATGGGTTGAACATGATGACCTCTAACGATGTCTTCTAGCTCTACTGGAAAGGTTTCTATTTCTGCCTGTGTCTTCCTGTGGCCCACAGGGCCTATATCACTGTGTGCATGCTTTCTCACTGACAGCCACAGGTGTGAAAACCAAAGCACCCCCTGGTAGTCACAAAAGCCAAGATTTGGAATGAACCCAAATGCCCATCAGCAGATGAGTGGGTAAACAGCTACAGTACATTTACCCAATGGAATACTACTTGGCCGTAAAAAAGACAAAAGGTTTACTCTTTGTGACAGCATAGATGGACCTGGAGAGCAGGGCACTAAGTGAAATAAGGCACACAGAGAAAGACAAATAGCAGATGACTTCACTCATACGTGGAATCTAATGAACAAACTGAGCTAATGAGCAAAATAGAGACAGACTCATAGATAGAGAGCAGATGACAGCTCTGGGGAGGGGAAAGCAGGAAGGGTGGAAAGATTGAGCAAAAAAGAAAAAAGAGAGATAGAACTCATGAACACAGACAGCAGTGCAGTGATTGTGGGGGACAGTGGGTGAGTGGAGGTGGAAAAGGATATAGCAGGGATAAATGGTGATGGAAAAAGATAAAATTAAACAAAAATAGGAGCCAACATGGACTTTGTTGGAAGCTAATAATAATAATAATAATAATAATAATAATTATTATTATTATTTTTAAAAGCATCCTTCTAGGATGCTTAGGAGGGCAGCTGTGCTGCATATTTAGTTTTTCTGGGGCACTTTATTTTGAGAGACAAAAATGTGCCTTTAACTTCGATGTGAACACAGGGAGCATGCCCAAATGAGACAATGAGGAAGCCCACTAAGTGGAGGGCTTCAGAGACCAAAGAACTAAGGACCGAGGTCAACCCCACCTGTCTGCTTAGCCCTGCCCCAGGTAGGAAGCTCACTACTCTGTAAATATTTTAACACCAGCTACATTCTATGTATATATAAATCTCTAGAGTGAGCTATAGTGGAAACTAATCTTGATCAATTAAGAGTTAGACATTGTCTTACTGTCTATTGACCCTTGGAAACTCACAGGATTTCTCTTGCATCAGTTTTCTCATCTATGAAATGGGAAGGTTGATCCCTTTTTTCCTGAGGTCCTTTTCAGTTCTTCTGTCCAGTCTATGAATCTGCCTTTCTGCTGCATTCAGCTTCTAAAGAGGGTTAAAACTAGACCAAAACTTCCATCTCAGCTTGAATTCAAGAACAGAGCTCTGCATAGAGCTTAGGGAAGAGCAAATCCCGAGGAAGCATCCCATCACCTCTTGGAGAGGCCATAGGGCAGTGATGGGAACCTGGAGGCCACTTACAGTGTAGAAGTTGAGAGACAATTGGCTTTCAAATGTGCCCATGCTCCCGTTCTTCACGTGAACAGTGGCCACTCTGAAAAGGGGAGAGAATTTTGCATAAGGACTGAAACATGCCTGATTGACAGGGACTGCAGAACACACACAAGGCAGCCAGCCCTCCACTCTCCAAGCAACTTACCTCTGGTCAAAGGCAGCCTGGTTTACCAAGTAGGTAGAGTGGTAGGTGCAGGAGAAGGAGTAGTTCACAGGCTGGTTCTTCACGATCACCGTGCTGTCATTGGAAACAATGTGGCTGTAGAAGTGGTAGATGGGGGGCTTGTACTGGGGAAAGGAAGAAGGCAGTTAGGGTGGACCTGTGCCCCATGAGAAGGAAGATTCTGGGAAAAGCAATTGAAGATGGCTCAGAAAAAGGCCCGAGGGGGAGACATGAACATCTGCTGTTGAGAGTAGCATCCACTTTTTGGGGGGTCTGGTGGGCTGATTATTTTTTATAAAGAGTTCTCGAGGCTATTCAACTACAATTGTTTAAAATAATCTAAGTTGAATGCTGTATGCCTAAGAGAAATCCACATGCCTACTGGGCTTCTGACCAAGAAGAGCTGGCTCAGGCTCCTTATTTCCCAACATTGACTTTTCCCCCAATTCCCTCGACCAAGTCATGTTACATGAATACCTTCACCCACTGAGGGTGACTTCTAGAAATCTCCCATTTCCAGAACAGTAATGGCTAGTCCTTTGCTCTATTCTTCTTATAATCATAAGCACTGTTTCTGAGATTCTTGCCTCTGACTTGTTGAACACTGAAATCACAGCGTATTACAGTCTGGAGAAATCTTGAACATCCACTTAAGGAATGACCTGCCTAAGACCACACAGATAATTTGTAGTTCACTACCAGGATACTCAAAGACGTGATGTTTTTGTTAATCATGCCCATGACCCTTTCCACGTAATCTCTGAATCCCTGTGTGGTCTTGAGGAAGACGAGGTGGCTCCCATTTCCTGAGACCTAATTTCTATACAATCTTCCGTAGTCAAAGCAGTGGGTACGTGGGACATCAGCAGTAGCACAGCCTTCCTTCTTGACCATGACTACATCCCTGCTGGATCTGTGGCCCCCAACTGGTGTCTTTATTGAGAGGTGTCAGATTTCTCCTCTGTCACATAGGATATTGGCAAGAGGTTGCTGCCTCTGGTTCCTGTTCATTCTGATGACCTTTCCTAAGTATGTCATAAGGCCTAATTATGAATTGTGCTGTACTTTGGTTACTCCTGTAAAATGCCCTCCCAAACATGCTTTATCACCACTTCAACGTCTCAGGCAGAGGATGTCCCACCCATCCACTCCAGGAAGGGTAACAGCCTGTGAGTCCATGCTCAGAACTCAGAGCAAAGTAGAGGCGGGAAAGATATGTTGTTCTACTCACAGAGGTGGCCTAGCTGGCTCTGGCAACAAATTAACAGAATAAAATTCAAATCCAAAGTATCACTTAAACTAGGCAAAAGAGAAGAATTTAAATAAACCTAACATCCTAAGAAATAAGATGGACTCTTAAAAGGAAATTGGTGGATTCTAGATCCTTTGAAGGGCAGACAGCAGACATCACATCCTTGGGCCCAGTTGTCTCATCTTAGCGACTCCTCATTGAGTGGCCCAAACTCACCTCAGATTGGGTTCCACAGTAGGACTTGTTTTTAGGTGACAAATCTGGGATCACAAATTGGTAGTAACCTCCTTCGTGGACCCCATTGTAGCACACCCCGCCGAGCGCCAGCTGGTGTACTTCCCACCCATAGGGACACTCGGGGATTTTGGTGATGATGGTTTTGGGATAACAAAACACAAGGATGACATCTGGAAAAAGGATACATGTGGTTGGAAATCAGACACGGTGACCGTATTAATCTACATTCATAGCAGAGGGTCCTAGCTATACCTGCACATGCAAAACACTCGGTTGAAAACACTTTCCCTGCCATTCTTCATGGGCTGTGATAAAACTTTCCCAAAAACTTCAGTCATCAAATTTCTGCTTTTACAGTTTTTGCTACAGCTATGTAATATCTGCACTACAGTTAATATGGATGCAAAACTGGTGCACTTTTAAATTTTCATCTATTTCAAGGAATATATCTGTGAAACCAGATTGGATTGATTGGAGATATATATCTCTATATACATATATATATATGTCATGTACATAAACAATTATAAAAACCCATGCAAATAAGCACAACACTTAAAAAGTCCATTCATTTTTTAAAATGTCTATTTATGTGAAACAGTAATTCATGGCACAGGATGGAAATTTAACAGTCAAGTAGAAAATAGAGAAAAATGTGGAGACTTTATCTCTATCTATTTATCCATCTATCTAGCATTCTCTAATTTTATCCAGTACATTTTTGCTTCCTATGGGCAAACTCAGATTGGTACACCAGGGCTTAACTGCTTCTACTTGCTATATTATTGCATTTTCATAACACTATAGGCACAGAGCTCTGAGCTTTGTTAAGGGAAGTTTCAGGAAATTTTCCAGGAAAACAGACCAGCACCAGGGCGTACCTGCTTTATTTGGAGTGCATGATTTCGCCGAGGCTTCCACAAAGACGGCCAACAGGACAAAGGCCCTCATCACCATTGCTTCTCAGAACTTGGTCCCCGCCAGGGGGCTGAACCACGCTGGCCAGATGTTCACAGTCCTGCCCGGGCCCGAGCCTTGATCATTCTAGCTCAGAAACAGGAGCGAGAAATTAGAATCAAGGGTGAAAACAAAGCAGCAGACACAGCCTTGGGGGCAATTTTCCAAGGAGATCTGTAATGCTGTCCACCCTGTCTTTCTAATGGCTCCTGATCTGCACTCAGAGGTGAAAAGCAAGGCTCATACCACTGGCAGTGTCAATAGCACATGGAGTTGCTCATGTTCCCGACTGTTTCATTCTCTCCGGACTGTGGATGCTGCCTCCCGGATGCTGCCCGATTCTCCAGCCCTAGTCCTAGCTCGACTTTATATAGGCTGCAGGTGTAAAGGAAACCAGCTCCAGATAAATCACAAAGAACACGCATTATCCACTGCGGGGGGAATAAAGGGGACCTCGCACAATAATCCGATGGGAGCTCAGTTACGGCCACTTGAGTCTAATTTCCTTTACTTCACAGGGTTGGACAAACTGTTTTTTAACCACTTCAACCAGGATTGGAATAAAAAGTTGAATTTCTTCTCCCTTGAACAAGAAAATAACTGATTGGAGGCAACTTAATTTCTGCACAGTTCCAGGAGACAACTTTCTTTCTCTATGTCTTGCTGCTTTCTTTGCTTTTTATTTTTTTATATGTAAGCTTTCTAACCTTTGAAGGTAAGAAGACTCAAGTTCAGTAGTGTTACATCTGACAAATAAAAAAAAATAAGCTGTTTGTAGGAATGCAAACTTGTTAAAGTGTTTTCCTCTAGTATTTTTTAATAAACTCCGAAAATCTAGAGTTTCATCCTGAAGTTCCTCTAGAGCTTCATCCTGAAATATAACTTATGATCGTTGACCTCTAGGCTTCTAAAGTTTTGTTAGACCCCCAGAGCCATGCCCTGGAAGAAGGAGTTTCAAAAGGAAATCTCATGATTAACCAGTAGTCACCAAACATGGCCCACCAAAAAAAAGAACAGCTCAGATGCTGCTCCTGGGGACTTTCCAAATATAGTGCCTGGGAATTTTTAGCACCCACAAATTTAAAAATAAAAAATCAGGTTTTTTTCTAATTTTTGTTTATAGAGGAAACAGTTTTTATAATTTTTTGTAAATCAATCAACTGAGTGTATTGTACAGAAGCCACTACATTCAGCCTTTTGAGAGACAGCTGTAAAAAGTGCAGAGAAGCGCCCTGCCTTGCAGGGCTTTATAATGTGGCCAAGAAACGAGATTATCTATGCACCATGACTCAGAGTTAAAAGACTGGGTTGAGTCATTGTTTTGCTTCTTGTATTTCCTTTATTTTAGGGTGCATGTCCTTCCCTCCAAGCCCACTTAATTTAATGTCTCAGAAACATTGGGATGTGTCTTGTAAGCAATATTTACAAGGAATAAGGTAGAGTTTCTTTATTTCCTCAAAAGCTATGGTTCAATTGATGGTACATCTTATCATCCTGGCGCCTGAGGATTGAGGAAATAGCCACATGGCAAGCGACTAATAACTTCTGTGACTCAGTTTCCTCCCCGGTAAATGTTGGCGACAGAGCAATGATGAGAGGCTCCTGTAGACTGTAAAGTGCTAGATAAATAAATAGATTGCATGAGCAGACCTCTAACAATTTCTGGCAACATGTATTGTTTGTGAGTTGTTTTTCTGTTCCTCACAGGAAAATATGACAAATGTCCCATTGTAGATGTATGTAACATGAGATAGATCTATATTGTATAACACACACACAAGCAGTGTATTTGATGGATAAAGACCAAACAAGCTGTTGAAGAGGGGAGGAAGGAACATGTTATTTTGTTGCCTAAGATCGAATTTAGTGTGGCCTGAAGACACCAGAATTTGTACTGGTCTCTATAGTTCATTACAGGCGTTACTTATGGAGCAGAAAAGTATGTGATAAGTTCTGTAAGTTTCTCTTTTCTAGGGCTTAGCACTAACTCTGAACTTTTCCCTCCCTCCATTTTTAAAAACATTCATTGAGCCCTTACAGTTTACCAGCACTGGGCTAGGTTCTGGGAAGACACAGGCAGGCAGGTCAGGGGACTTGGAGACTGGGTGGGCGGGCAGGGGATGCACAGAGTGATGGAAGTCTGTACTGACGACATGGGATGAAGAGGAGGGGAAAAGGGAGAATCGACACGATTGACGGAGGACATAACACGCAGCCTAACAGCCTAGTTGCATAGGGAATGAATGGCCCCTCTGTTTCGACATGAATGGTTATTCACCACTGATAATTCAGTATTGCTCTTCTGTGTATGTTGGCATACTTGTTTCACTCTCAAGGTTCTATTCACGAATCTTCAGTAAGTCCTTTCCCACCAGCCTTGGCCGAGGCAAGTCAACAGAATCACCTTGCCTCTGACCTAGAATGGCAGAGTTCGTTCCCGGGAAGGGTTGCAGTAAAAATAAAGGCCTTTCCTGTCTCCCAGTGGAAATGTCAGCTGGGCTCCTGCAAGACGCTATGAGGTAGTTTAGGGTCGGCCTGGGCAGACAGTCTGGACAGTCTGTGGTCAACTTGGGATCAAAAGCCCAGCTGTCCCACTTCCTAGCTGAGTGTTCTTGGGCAAGTTACTGAGATTCTCTGAGCCTTAATTTTCTCCTCTCTTGAAGGGATAAAATAATACCTGTGACGTAGTATTACTCAGAATGTTAAATATACAGTAGTACCCTCTTGTCTGCAGGGAATAGGTGCCTAGATCCTCAGTAAATGACCAAATCCATGATTAGTACTAAACACTATACAATATACACTAGGTTTTTTTCATATACTTTCATGCCTTTCCCCTTAAAGTAAGCACTTTCTAGCTCCTCTTTAGCATATGTAAATTGCCAGCATCACTATCCCTACACTTTGGGGCCATTTCTGAGTAAAATAAGGATCGCTTGCACACGAGCACTGTGATATGACGACAGTCAGTCTGATGACCTAGACAGCCACCAAGTGACTAACGGGTGGGCAGCGAATACGGGGGGGATGCGCTGGACAAAGGGATGCTGCCTGTCAGTGGCAGGTGGTGTGGGATGGCACGAGGTTTTATCACACTACTCAGAGCAGCATGGAATTTAAAATTTATGAGTTATTTATTCCTGGGGTTTTCGATTTAATATTTTCGGCACGTGGTTGGCTGTGGGTAACCGAAACCTTGGAAAGCGAAGCCGTGGATGAGGAGGAGCCTCCTACAAATCGGTTTGCATAGCCACGGCCTTTTTCCCTCTGTGGTGGCAGGGCATCAGGGAAGGGTTTCATGTGATGCTTAGTTCTGCTTGGGAAACCCAAAGAGGGTAGCCTATTAAGAACGGGTCACTGCTATATAATATACATTATTGTCATCGGTGCTGAATTATGTCATATGTAACTAAGAGCATGGGTTCTGGAGGTAAGAAGTCATGGCTCTGTCACATTTCCAATTGCGCGATCTTCAGCAAGTAACTTGACCTTTCTAAGCCTTTAGTTTGCGTATGTATAAAATAGGCTTTCTATCTCCTAGGCTGTTGCGAGAATCCAATGAAATAATACAGGCAAATTACTTACCACAGTGCCCGGCACACAGAAGTGGGTAACACAGGTGCGTAGATTTTATTCAGTTGATGTAGTATTGTTGTGCTGGACCCATCAGTAGTGTTCCCATATGAACTCTGAGTGTTTTCTAATGGGAATATTTCTCTCTTTAGAAGCCCACCTTAACAAAGAACAGGTGCTTTTGATTTCTAGAGGAGCCTGATAATGATAAAATCTCGCCTACAATTTCTTGGAGGGGGGACCCAGCTAACAATCAGGTACATGATACTCCTTTCAAGGGCAAGTTGAATGAAGTCGGGAAGCAGAGTCAACTTTTGTGGCAGGCTGTTTTCTAGATGTTGCATTTGCATAAGAAACAGAATGGGACAAAATGTACTTGGGCCAAACAGTATTTGATACTTGCTCTGATAAAAGGCAGGAGGCTCCTATTTTTTTCCTGGTAATTACCCACCATTTCACTGCCTGACCCCATCTCTTCTCTGCTTTCCAACACTCTTCCCCCTTCCTGAGATGAAGATGAAGCTGAGGGGTGCCACTGAAAGAGACCCAAAAGCAACATCTCCCCTGGAGACCCATTGCTCTCTCTCCATCAGACACACAAGTAAAACTGATGGGAAGGTTTTCAGAGAATCTTGAGAGAGTCCCATACAAAGGGTTTTACGGCAGACTCCTCTGAAAGGTGAGCTTGTCTCTCCTGTATCTTTCTTTTGCGAATTGCCAGGCCATAGAAGCTACCTGTTCTATTGGAAGGTCTTGTATAATTTGTGAAATCTGGCCCAGACACTAAAAGGCTGTCATTTGCAAAATTCCGATCAACATTTTCTTCTGCTCAGAAATCATATTGGTGGTGAGACAGGACAAACAAACCAGTAAACTCTTACTGAGTGAACAGATGGCACTTTCAAAATAAAGCTAACAAGCGTGCATTAAAGTTTAAAAGGCTGCTCTATGGACTTATTTTTTGAAGTGCATTGTTTTGAGTTCATTAAATGTTGGCTTTGTTAAATGGACTTCATTGTTTCCTTTAAGCTCTGAATCAATCAAGCCTTCTTCTACTTTGTGGGAGAGTCTGTTTGCCAATTTGCAAATGAGTGGGTGTTCCCATGCAGACTTCAATGGTTTAGTCCTTGGGGGAATTAACAGTTCTCCAGAGAAAGCAGTGTTCCCCTCATAGAAAATAAGCTTTATAAAGGAGTACTGGGAAGTGAGAAAGACCCTCTGCTGACAGTGCACCAGAAATTTAGAGAAAGAAGGTCTGCTTTACTCATTTCCTTCCAGACCTTGCAGCCACCAGTTTCAGAGAACCAGACTGCCCGGGGCAGATCAACTGGCCTCTCCAGAAGATCCTCAGTTTAATCTGGCTAATCTCTAAGCAGGGGATAAAGCCTTGCCCTCTTTTTCCAGAGAGTAGGATCCATCAACCTCTTCCTTGCCTATCTCCCCACCACTCTCCTCACTTCCAATCATAAGACTGGAAAATAAAAAATAACTCTTCCTCATATCAAGATTAGGGATCTCAATGCTGGTCTACAACATTCAAGGTGAATAATTTGTTCTCTTCTTGAAACTTCCCAGAGTATTATTCATTTATTCTTGCATTCATTTACCCATTCATTGGTTCCAAATATTTAATAAGTGTTATGTACCAGATAGTAATTAAATACATAGCCATTATATATATAAACATATCTTATACAGGGTCTGGCAGAAGTAACACCTGCTTGAGGGTGGTTTATAAGGTAATAATATGGGTGTAATAATTTGTAGCTTTAATTTGAACATTTCACCTAAAATGTCATATGGTGTGCTCGAGTGCTATATTATGTTACAGAATGACATACTTATGATTTTGTAAAAAATAGGGGTGTTATTTGTGCCCAAACCTGTGTATCATTTACTTAGGGTAAATGTAAGAATATTGAGGAAGGACACAAATAAGCTTTAAAGATAAAGAATAATGGGACAGAGAAAAGACATGTAATTTTGACAGTCTAGGTCAAGGATATCTCTTTGAAGAGACTTAAGATGGGGGTTGGGGGTAAGAAGGAGTTGAGGTGGGCGCTGATGGAATGTGTGCATGTGTGTACACATGTTGTGTGAGTGTGTATGTAGTAGCAGGATATTTTAGGAAGGGAGTGTGGCACTTAAGGAAGCTCTGATGTCAGATGGAGATGATACATTCACCGACCCTCCCACACTCTTCTTAAATCTCTTTTCCCAGACACCCCAGCAAGTTCTCCAGTTTGACTTTCTGTTTGATTTCCATGCCAGAACTTCCATCCTTGATGGATAATGCCCTTCTGGGTTTTCTTCCTGTTTGGCAAGTTAGTGCATCATTGGTCATAAATTTATAAGTAAAATCAGAGTACCTGTCCCTTGCATTTATAGAAACTAGAACTAAGGCACAGATTTATCATCCAGGATCCAGGTTTGTTTTGGTTGTCTGATTTTTCTTTCCAGGGTGTCATGGGAAGCCATGATCTCACTCAGTGAGGCACTGTGGCTTCTTCCTCACTCCCAGCCAAAGTCTAACCAAGCCTGATGCCTTTGTGATTATGCCAGCGACTGGGTAAGTTTCATTTTCCTTTATGTCACTGACAGTTTACCATAGAGGTACTGGCCAACCCAGTTCTCAAATAACAAGAGATAGGTAGAAGAAAGAAGCCCTAGAAGAAAAGATCTTGGGCAATTATCTTTCACACCACTGCTAGGTGACTGTGCAATTGTAAGCACACTTCACGTTGTTCTCAAATGTCTGCATGCTCTTGATGGAGACCAGGCACATCAGATACATGTCACACTTACTACCACTTCCTCCTTCTGCATCCATGCCATACATCACTAATTAAGAAACTTTTCCCCTTTGACCTCACACAATACCTCGGAAGCATTCTCAACACTGTAGTCCCAACATACACTGCTAATCCATTGGAATTGCCATATGAAGTGAAAGCCATTTGTTATTCGTGATGTGAGCAGCTACGCTGCTTCTAGGACAGGATTACTGTGCAGTTCTACACAGCATTTATCATAGTGTGACTTCACATTTTTGCATGAAGCTTCCTTTGTTAGACTGAAAGCTCTATTAAGACAAGGCTTATATCTGGGAGTTTGCTTAGCATTAAATCCCTAGCCCACAACATAGTACCTAGTACATCATTGATTTAGAAAATATTTATTGAATGAATGAATGACACAAAGTTGTCCTTTGGAAGAAACCAAAGAACTTTTCACACTGCAATGCAACTACCCTTAAGCACCAGCCTCTGCTGAAGAGTATTATTCTGTATTTCTTTGTGAAGTCGGTGAGGTTTTGGCCAGTAGGAACAGGGAGACCTGGTCAGATTCCTTCTCAAGCCCTAAAAAATGTACTTTTGTGATTTTGCTTCATCCAGATTTTGCCGTCAAAACTAGTTCTCACTACTAGTCGTAATTACTGCAACTCCTGTAGGTACCATTGTTTGTACAGAGCTGACCATTCCATATTGCATCAAAGGGGGTTTGGTATCACTGCAGTGTATGCACCTACCAATGTTTCCCCTTTGCTCTACAAACCAAATTGTGTTCTGGGGTGGGGTGAGAAAGGGTTTTCAAAATCGAGCAGCTCCATTAGCATTCCACCTGCAAAATGTGTGCTTGACATTGTGAATGAATGAATTTTAAATGATCTCATGTACCAAATTCTGTGTAGTGAGATTTTCCTGTTTTCCCTGACCTTGCAAATGTGGCTCACATTTGTTTAATAAACTGGCAGAATGATGTGTGATAGTTTTCAGTCTACTTTGCCTATCAGTGAACACACTGTGCACTTCTGAACCTAGGGAATTACAATGCCTGCATTAAACATTTTGGAAAAGTTGAAAACTTGGGACATTACAAAGTAGTTCCTACTATTCATATACAATAGGTACCCCAACTGTTTTTGAAGACTTAAAAGGCAAGAGTATTAATTAAAGCAAATTATAAATCATAGCAGAATTTCCATCATATCATATATAATTCATTATTTGGTAGAAAGGAAATTGGAGCAGTAAGTTAGGTTGCAATTTTTCTTTACATGGCAATGATTAGAAAGCAAAACCCTTTCATTGAATTGATCAGTCTTTTGATTTCTGCAATGAAGATCTTTGCTTGTATAGCTAGAGGAAAGTGGTAATTAAAATTGATTGATCAATAGCTATAAGGAGCAAGAAAATTGCTGTAGCAACATACATCACACTACATTTTCTTGACCTCCTTTCTTGCACTGTTCTATTGTTTTGTACTTCCCTGTCACCATTCTTTTTTTTAAGTTTTTTTCTTTTTTTAGAGATTTTGTTTATTTATTTTTAGAGAGGGAAGGGAGGGAGAAAGAGAGAGAGAGAGAAACATCAATGTGCAGTTGCTGGGGATCATGGCCTGCAACCTAGACATGTACCCTGACTGGGAATCGAACCTGCGATGCTTTGGTTTGCACCCCGCACTCAATCCACTGAGCTGCACCAGCCAGGGCCCCTGTCACCATTCTTATTCAGGCCTCACAGCATCCTAACTAAACTGTTGTAAGAGCCTCTTGAAGTCAGTCAACCAGGCAAATTATTGACAGATGGTTGCCGGCTCTTCCTAAAACACAATTCTAACCTTATCGACTCACAACCTGAACATCTTTAACCAAGGCTAAGTAAACATTTGTCAACTGACTCCATAATGAATAAAAAGCAAAGATCTCAAGGCCAGGGATTAGAGAATTATGCGGAAACAACCTGAGAGTGTACACTGGGTCCCAGAATGTCCTAACGTTGCATGTGCAAGCCTTGAGAAGGCTGTGCTCAGAGCTTTGATTCTGGGCTATTAAAGAACGACTTCTTTTCCGACAGAATTCTGGAAAGGATTAGGTATCTTACTCCCTGAAAATATTTAGGTTTAGCCACACAGGCTTCTGTCTTTGGTGGGGGTGGTAGGGGAAAGAGAGAGAGAGAGGGGGAGAGAGGGAGAGAAGGGACAGAGGGGGCCAGGGGAGGAGAGGAGAGGAGAGAAAAAACTGCCTGTGGACATGCCATGCAGTTCTTGAATCCTCTCCTTTGCACATACTTAGTGAACACCAGTATGAGCTTCTTCTTCCCCTGTGGGCAGGGGAAGGGCGAGAGGAGGTTCCTGAGCCTGCGAAGGAGCTCTGGCTAAGGGGCTCTGTTTAATCTATAACTAGTTGATGCACAGATTATAAGGAAGGGATTTAAAGCAGCAACCTAGTTGAAAAATGGGATGTTTGAGTGATTAAGTATAACTTGCATGACTGAAAAAAACCCCCCAAAACCTTAGTTGTCCATGTATAAGATTGAAATGGTGAGCTGTGGTCCCGCAGCTTTCTCTACCATTTTGCCCTACAGTCCAGGAAATAATTTTTGCAGTGCTGAGACTCACATTGTACTCCCTTTGGCAGTGTTGCCAGGCCCTGCCTGTCTGCATCAGAAGTGCCTACTGGTGGCCACCTCCTGGGCCCTGGCCCAGCAGCACTGCAGGTATTGTGGTGGTTTCTTTAATGGCAGCCGACTGTGTGGGAAAAAACCTTCAAACAAACGAACAGCAAAGGGGCTCATTCTCCCTTTTCTATTCTCCTCTGCTGAAATCTCAAGAGCAGGCCCTGGAGAGATCATGGGAATAGGGTTCAGTGGAAAGACCACACACTTCAGAGTGACCAGGCGTGTCAGACCTCAGGTACACTCTGCAGCTGGCAGGGAGTATGGTGATTACCTGGCCAAAAGCAGTTAATCTTCGCATAATGCTGCAGGGTCCTCCTCTCATGGCCCAGAGCAGACATTCCGACTGCTCTACTGTCTGCCAAGTCTCTCTGTGGGTTACTGGTCAACCTCAAGAGAGTGCTTTTGCCAGACCAGCCATCTCCATGGTTGCTGACCAGCTTATAGATGGATGAACCCCTGGTCTAATCTGTTGAGATTAGATAGGAAAGTTCAAGATGGATACAAGATGGACCATGTATAGGAAAATATTGGCTTCCCTTTCCTTCAGATACAAATTGTTTTATCTGGCATGTTAATGGATCTTTTATCCATGCCTGATTAATGACATCATGCACTAGTCTTTTGGAAAATATTGGTATATTGAGTTATGCAGATTTTCTGAAGGTTGACACATTGCATTGTACCTACAAAAAATCACATTCCTTAAAATCACCAATATCTCATCAGAAAATTCAATGAGTACCAAAAAGGACAATGTAATTGTTTCAGTAATTGATGGGGAGGGGTGTGGTGGTAGAAAGGCTTGTGCGATAGTTAGGAGCAGGGGCATGAAAGTGAGAGAGACCAGCTGTGTGTCTACGGGTTAGTTACTTAACCTTTCTTTTGCCCACTTTCCTTATTTGGGGAAAAGTGGTAATGCCGACACCTGCCTTCAAGGGTTATTGTAGAGACTAAATGAGATAAGGCAGCTTAAGTACACGGCACCTAGCAAGTGCTGGGACATGGACAATAAATGGTAGCTATGGCTATTATCTTATCACTTTTTTTCAAAGTCCCATAGGAGGATAGTTTTATCTGGCTCCTTCTTCTATGGGCTCAGTTCCCTTCATTTAAAGCGCACGTTTCATCTGAGCCTGTAGGGCTTCTGCCAGATAGACCAAGGGACTCTCCTGTACAGAGAGCTGGGGTCCACCCTTTCACATCGCCAGAGCAGTTGCCTTTAAGGGTCTGGGTGCTTGAAGCATCTCAAGGTGCTCTGGCCCCCGGTGCAGTCCTTCTGACACCAACTTTGCATTTACATCACATCTTAAGGGACAGTTTATCCACCAACTCTGTCTTATTAGCCTGTGTCTCCTCATGTGTTGGGAAATCAGATCAAAGCAGAAGAACACACAAGGTCTAAGTTTGCAGGAGAAATTTAGGTCAATCCCTTACCACCTTTCACCTGCACTATTGAGACACAGATGTGATACCTTTCTGGTTTTGTTCCCATTTGCTTTTATCTTCACGCATAGGCTGTCTTTACAGAGCCAATTGGTTTAGTGATTTTGTGGTCACTGAATATTTCCCCAGCTCATTAACAATTTACGGTCCAAGGGCTTTATCTGGCAGTGGCCCAGGGATCCAGTAGGTTGGTCCAAATAACACTGCTGGTATTCTGGGACAATCCAGAACTGCACTCCTGTGTGCACAGCTGTGAGACCTTTTATGGAAGAATATAGTGCAATGATCTTTTTTCTTTTGAAAGAAAAAGAAAACAACAACAAAACAGAGAAGCCAAGTAATTTGAATTTGAGCAAGTTAGGAGCTGCCTGGTAAATAAAGCCTGACATTTTTTTCAAGTGTTGGAAATGTCAGACAGCACTGTGATTTTGTGCCCTGACTTTTGTACCCTACAACCTTTACTTTACCTTCCACCATTTACAGCACTTTAGATTCTGGTTCGAAACCAACTCTGTTCTCTTACAGTGGGATTAAAAAGCTATGGAAGCTGATCACTTCTAGCAGACTTAAAATACGATTACAGTTGGTAGGAAAGCCTTTTGTGGCTCTAGGCACACTTCCATATAACCAGGGCACAGTGCCACCTTTCCCTGGAGAAACAGAGGGCTTGGCCTGGGAAGGACTTACATAAACTCCTCCCACCCGGTTCTGGTTCTGTCCTTAAGCTACTGTGCAACCTTGGGCAAATGGCTCCGTGTCTCTGACTATTCATTCCCACCAAGCTCCTTATAAGGTTGTGGTGAGGACCAGAGGAGAGGCATGAAGTTAGAAGTTGTGTATCAAAGTATAATTACATATAAGATATTACATAAAATCTATCTATCTATCATCTACCTCTGACATCTCTTGCTACTAAGTACTGAGACAGATGGGGAGGCCGTGAAAGCATTTTCAAAACTATAAAGTCACACACTCACGCAAGGCCCTCCTGGAGATCACCACATCTAATAGTGAAGCTGGCCTTGTGGCTGCTGGTGTTTTTATCTTGAGGAAAGGCTGCTAACTTGATTGGTGTGCTGACTACAGTTTATTGGCTGTGCAAGTGGAGATGGGCTTTGAGTGGCGACTGAGCTGCTGCTTGTGTGGCCGGGGTTAGGATGCGACGCTTCCTTAGACTCATCCTCTTTTGACTTCTTCCTTTCATGTTTCTTGCCTTCATCCCCCCTTCCCCTCCTTTTTAAAAAATTAGTTCTTACTATAGAAGTAATATTTGCTTATTGCAAAATATCTAGAAGGTTTATACAACTTTACAGAAACAGCAAAATGCATAATTACATCCCTTTGAGGCAACCACTGAGACTGTGATCTATTTCCTTTCTTTTATTGTTACCATTTTTTAACTGTGCATTTTCAACGCATCATCGAGAGCCTTCTGCTAACGGAATTTTGGTGTCCTGCCCACTCTCATCTCTGATTGTACCATTGTAGAACCCTAATGATCTCTAGGGATCGATCTCAGGACCTTCTTGAATCCTCATGTTTGCTGACATTTGTATGGCATATAATTTCCCCAGTAAAACTTCTTTCCCTGTATCACCAGCAGTTGACTCCTGGTTCAGGATTACTTCCTGCTACTTCCCGTGATCTTGTACATGGATGAAAATAACTGCATTGTACTCTGGCCTGTTGACTCTGCTCCATCACTAACTGTGAAACTGGATCCCATACCCCAGTCCCCTGCTACCTGAAATTCAACTTCCCATGACCAGAGAGAACAAATGACCTCATGTTTTGGATTTTCAGGACCACCTGTGACCAGTTTAAACCTCAGATATTTGACTGGGACTGCCAAGGGTATCCAGGGCCCCAGAGAGGCAGTTCGAGATTCTGTTTCTTAAATATCCTTCTAATCTCCCAGGCAGAGTTTGAAGAATTGGAGCCTCAGAGAATCACCTCACTTAGCCTCATTGCCATCCAGGGAGGGGTGACGCACAGTGAAAGTCTTTATTTTTCAGCTGCTGAAAAGGATTGAGGTGGGATGACAGCAAGGTGACCTTAAGATGCCCACCAGAATCTCTCATCAGGGCCCAGTAGAAGTTCCCTATCAAATAGCCACTGGGAAAACAAAAAATGCAAATGTTGACCTCTCCCCTGTCCACTTAAGTCCATTTTGAGCAGAACTGGAATTTTCTCTTTCACGTCACTCAAGCTCACGACATCTGCCAGGGCCTCCTTTCCTGAACACACCAAAACCATTATGCTACAGGGTAATTCCTGCATTCTTATGTTTGTGATTTCAAGGGCACTGATAGTATCATCTGCTGTGGAGTGGCCTCATTGTCCCAGGCTTTATGGAACCCGTATTAAGTAACTTCAAGGTGGCTGGTTAGAGGCAGCTTACACGTTGCAAGGGAGAGTGACAAGAAAGTAGCTTTAGGAAAAATAAAGTGCATTTTCAACACATCAGAGTCAAATCAGAGAGTCGGCGAAGCTGACTTGGGGTGGGTTCCAGCTGCCCCAGCACCACAGAGAGGGCAGCAGCCTTCCCCGCCCCTCCTCTGGTCGCAGTCCGCTGGTTCAGGTGCAGGGAGGGGCGTAGTTTTACACATAAGAAAAAGAGCACGTAGGGGCGGCTATATTTTGTAAAATCTGCAGCCCAGTGTCAGTCGTTCCCTTGCTCAAACATATCCAGTGGCTCCCTATTATTTCCTAGGTCAAATCAAATCCCCGGACATCAGTATTAGGGCCCTTCAATGGGCTCCCTTAATCTATGCTTCCCGTTTGATTTCCTTCTTCCCTGTCCCTGTAGTAGAGTAATCACAGTGCCTTCATTGTGTTTAATTGGTTTACACAAACTTTTGCTCAAGCATTTCCACTCTGCTGGTAATGGCTTCCCTCCTACTTTCTTTTCTTTTCCTACTTTCTTTTCAGGGTCATTTCCCACTTCTTACCTAATGTGTAACCATTTACAGAAGAGTCTTTCCTTCAATCAGAGGTTATGAACAGGAAGGCCAGGGACTGATTCGACCAGCAGACAGTGTGACTTGTTTGGCCCTAAAGGGTTTTATGAATTTGAGCCACCATTCAAAAATTGGGAGATTTCACCTAACCACTTGGCCTTTAACTTAACCAGAAGAATGATAGGCTCTGGCAATACTGTGCTCACGTTTCTTCGAGGTGCTGGCTGTAGTTGCAGAGAAGCCCCTGTTCTCTGATATGCTGCACGCCCTCCAGTTCTCGCCATCTCTGCCCCTCAGAATTTGTATGTGCGCTTCTACCTGCTTCTGCTTCTCACGTGTATATTCTTGGTCTGGACTCTGCAGGCATTTTTGTGTTTGTAACTCCTGATTTAAATAAAACAATGATAATTTAAAAATGATAAATAATTAACACACACACACACAGTCTCCTAAACACAAAACAAACTAAAGCCCTGTCTAGAACGTGCCATTGCAGAGTGGGAGGGGAAGGCTGGCTCTTGATCTTCCGGTGAAGACCCCAGTGGCCCCACCCTGCTTGGATCCCATCAGAACTTACAGGGGCAGATAGTGAGGAATGAGGTGGGGGTGGGGGTGGGAGATGGAACACAAGGGTAATGCCCAGGTTTTTCATTCTGTAATTAGGCGAATGGAGTTGCCACTTACCGACATAGGGAAGACCATAAGAAAAATGCGCTGGGAGGAAAATCCAGAGCTTGTTTTTGAGCCTGTTAAATTTGATGTCCTTATTAGACATCTTTTATGACTTGAATTTTGTTCCCAAGGAAGATATATTGACATGCTAAACCCTACTACTTCACAATGTGACCTTATTTGGAAATAGGATCCTTGAAGATGTGTTTAGTATGAGGGATCATGACTCCAACTTCCTTTCTCTCTGTGCAGAATTAGCTCTAAACCCTTCCCACTCAGGGCAAATGGGGGGCATCCCCATGTGCCTTCCTCTTCTCCCACCGCCCTCCAGCATCCAGGGCTTTCCACAGCTGAAAGTCAACGGGTTTATTGTGAGCAACGGGTTTATTGTGAAGGAGAAAATGCTACAAAAAGTCAATGAGCTGCCCAAGTGGGTCCTGAATGTGAATGGGGGCTGGAGGCAGATGTTTCAGATGAAGACTTGGGGGTCAGGTCCTGGCCGGTGCAACTCAGTTGGCTGGACTGTTGTCCTGTAGCTGAAAGGTTGCAGGTCCCATCCCTAGTTTGAGTGCACGTGACCCTTGGTCAGGGCGCCTATGGGAGACAACCAATCAGTGCTTCTCTTTTGCCTCAATGTTTCTCTCTCTCCCTTTCTCTCTCTCTAAAAGCAATAAAAATATCCTCAGGTGAGAATAAAAAAATAGATTTAAGGGTCCAGGGAGGTGTGGAGAGCAAGGTGGGGTCAGGCACTGCAGAGCCCTCAGCCCCCAAAAGCTCATGTCGCTCTGTCTCCTATTTGTAATTCAAAATAATGACAAAGTAGAATCCAATGTAGTTTGAATTTTTAATGCTCTTTTCAAATTATAAAACAACAAATTCTTTAAAACTTTTCTCTGTGGGTTGATGGTGGGGGTGGGAGCTACTTGTGAATTTCTGGGGCCTTATCACAGCCCGGGCCGACTCAACAAGTGGTGAGGAGCCACCTCCCTTTTCTGGTTGCCATGTCCATGTGTGACCTGGAGCAAGCCACATCTGCCCGAGTCTGAGCACCTCATTTATAAAACGAGGGGTTTGGCATAAAGGTTCTCTAAAGATGTTTCATAAAAGTGACATTTTATTATTTTACAAATAGAGCTGGTGCTTGGGTTTGTTTTCATAAGTGTCTCTACCCAGGAGTCTGTGTTAGTTCTTGCCGAAGACAAGCTAACCAACAAACTAAAAAACCTTGTAGTGTTTTGCACGGGAAACAAACAGACAAGCCCATCAGATCTGTCCACATTTGGTGGACTGCGGACCAGGTAGTGTAGTGAACAATAGTACCCTTGGGTGGTTTTGCCCCCCTGCAAATGGATACACTTTAGGGGCAGAAAAGTGTGAGAATGTATGGAACATTCCATTCTGGTATCATCTGGCTCCTGTCCCAATATTATTAGAGGGATCTTATAACAGTTGAAGCATTGTTCCAAGAGGCTTTTTGTCGCTTTCTTCTGCTGTTCAAAAAGTTCCCTTTTAATCTCCAAAGCTGGTGGTAGAGAGGAGGGGTCCTGGGAGAGACCTTGACAGGTTTGGCTTGTTCCCTTGTCTTCCTTCAGCCAACCCTCTCTCCGCCCTCTCCTCCTCAAGGCCGAAATAGAGGAAGGTCTGCATTGACTTCAAACAGAAAAGCTCTTTCCAGGGGTGTGTGGGAGGGCAGAGGAAGTTCGGGGTAAAAGTGGCCATTTTCCAACTTCTGAAATAGCCTCTGGTGTTACATGAAAACATGCGAGACTGGAAGGAGAGAAATGGGATTTTTCTCAGAATTATAAAAGCGGTAGAGAGGTGGGGGGGCGCAAAGTTTGGGGTGATGGAACGGAGTGAGGACTCTTGGCTGGTTAGAGAGCCTCCTATACACTGGCTGCTTCTACACTTTCAGGTAGGTGGCCAGTGACCGAAAGAAGTGGGGAGCTGTGGAGTTGGTTTAGCAGCAGACATGTTGTCCTCAGGGAAAGCTCCATGGGTTGGCAAGAGTGACACCTTCTCATTTCTCACAGATTACGACATCCTGAGGCACCACCTGGATAAACCCTGCTGCCTATGGGAAGCTGGTGCCCTCCCTGGGGTGGGAAATTCCAGGGCTTTGAAACATCCAAGGAGAAGAGTCTTTTTCCTTCTCTTTCAGTTAGGAATAAAACAAATTTTTTTTTTTTCTAAAAGCAGTGTATGGCTGGATATTCCCAGAGGCCTTTGCGAAGGCATAGATGGGAATGGGTGCCTGCTTGCCCCTGGCCCCACAGCACTGGCCCAGAGCTCCATGCCCCTCTGGGACCTTCTGCAAGGACCTTCCCCTGGATCTGGGGGAAGGGGCAGGTGGCCCTTTGGGTCTGTGACTGGCTAGTCTGGACTTTAGGGGAGGGCCTGATTATCAAATTTGGCCTGAAGCTTCCAGTGAAATGCTTCGCCAGGTCCCAACCAGTAAAGGATAGAATTCTGGTGAGGCTCTTGGTGTGACTTCCATGTAAGTCTCCTCCTGGAATGTTGCTTGAACTTCTTTTTACTTTCCAGAATTGTAGAAGTATCCGTCCTTGTCCAGGGTCTCGTTGGTAGCAACCACATTGGGAAAGTTTGGGATTCAATGGGCAAATATGCTTCCATCAAGTCACTTCAAAGTGCTACTACCCGTAGGACATTGTTTGAGGCACTTAGTGGCATCAACTCATTAATTTTTCAAAGAAATCCAGGAAGCACAATAGTACCCCCATCATCCCCATGTCTCAGATGAAGAGACTAAGGCTCCGTAGTTCAAGCTGGCGAGTGGTAGAGCTAGGAGTATGGGCTCAGACAAGGCTTGGCTTCAAATCCTCTGCTTTTACCATTATATCTTCCCTAGTGATAGAATGGATTACACGCCATGTTGGAAGGGACTGTAGAGACCAGCGGGCCCAAAAGACTCCTGTTGTTGCTGAAGCAGCTGTGCTTGGGTCAGAGTTTATGGTGGGGAATAGGATGCCTGGGCTCTGCCCTCACCCTGCCCACCAAGGACACAGTGTGAAGACGGCTGACTGTGAACCATCACCTGACATTGAATCTGTTGGCACCTTGATCTTGGACTTCCTACCTCCAGACCTGTCAGGCTAGGCCGAGAGATGATTGTGAAGCTGTCCAGATCCTCTCTGCCTGGACACACAGACAGTGGACACTTCTCTGGAGCCTGGAGACGTTCCCAGTATTGTAAACTGATCTGGGATCCCTGGATTGCTTGCAAGACTTCTGACTCTCTTCTCCCCCTGAAAGCCCCCTTTTTGGGCTCACTGTGGTGGAAAGAGCAGAGGTTTGGTCCCAAGTCACAGGATTAAATTCAGGTTCCACCAACCCAACCATGATCTTGGACATTCCTTTGCCTCTCCTGAGCCTCACTTTCCTTATCTGTAGCGTTATGCAGTTGAAGAGAGAGAATGCACATGCCCCTCGAATGTCGACTGGCCCTCTTGTTTCTGTGGGCTGTGCCTCTGCCAACTTCAACACAAAAGCTAAGCAGTTTGTTCTTTGAGTCATCACCACGTGTTTCTGCTCTCAGCCCCTCCTCACTCCGTCTATTCTAGCCTCGTGGCCAGCTCGATGCTTCTCTGACACGCTAAGCTTGTTCCCACTCTGGAAACTTTGAATTTTCTGTTTTTCTGCCTGGAGTGCTCTTCTCTTAGATATCTGCAGGGCTGGCTCCCTCACTTCTCTCAGATTTGGATGGAAACTTACCTCCTCCATGGAGCCTTCCCTAACCCATCCAAACATGAGTCCTATTCCCCTCACATACCACCCACTCCACATGTCTCCTTCCCGGACTCAGGTTTCATTCCAACATGTGTCACACCCTACGCTTGACGTCCTTCTTCATCGTTTGTTTTCCCTACCACAACATCAGCTACACGAGACTAGATTTTGACCTGTTGAGTTTGCTATTATATCCCAGTGTTTTGTATTTTTTAAATGAACGAATGAGTGATGGGGGTACTATATTGTCCAGCTCATCATATTCATTGTCTGCCTCCTGGCTCAACCCTGGAGGGAATTTCCTACCTGGGGACTTTCCAGCCTCTGAGTACCCAGTTTCCTCCCACCCCTTCACCTCTTTCCTGCCCCCAGATTTCTAGATATCTCATTGTTGACTTCTGCACAGAAATTTTGTTCCTTTGAGTCTGCCCCACATGAGGAAGTTGGTCAAATAGGGCCTAGAGTTCATGAGAAAGCAACTTTTCAAAAATCTTTTCCCCCCCTGTTCTGTATAAAGTGCTTCTTAGAGGCCCAAAGGGAAGTGCCCATGGATACATGTGCTGTGTGGAGGGCAGTGCCTGCACACAGTAGGTGCTCAGGTGCCACTGAGGTGATGCATCATAATGCTCAAGATTCAGAGGGGCTACCTCACCTCGCAGCTGGAGTTCTCAGGAACTAGGTCAAGTCTCCAGATGTCAAGTCTCAAATCTGACCATGCCCTGCTCCACCTTCTCTTAGCTGCTAAAAGCTAGCCAAGAAAGGGCGGTATAGGGTCGGGAGGAGCCGGGGGGAGCAGAGATGTCGTGGGTCACTGCCCAGCCATCCACACTGCTGGCTACACATGGAGGCGTGTTGGCCACGTGGAAGGGGATTGACCAGAGGTGCTGGTACAACACTTAGAGGGTGAAGGCTATGTCATTTTCCCCTCCACTTGAAACCATGGCTAAGGTGATAAAACGTAAGGTGCTTAAGGTGCTTAAGGTGCTTTGAGCAACAAGTGGTCTAAGTAGTTGGGCCTGCTTGGGTCCACCTCCCTACTCACCTCCAACTTGCCGTGTGTCCTTGGATTACACCGTCAGCCTCTCTGAGCCTTTGGGTTATCCTCTACAAAGATGGCACCCCAGCAAATTTAAATGCGAAGTGGTTTTCAAAAATCGAGCTTGCCTTGGACGTAGCAGCCTTTGTGTATAATTTGCTGAGACCTAAAGCAGAAGTGAGAAACAGCTGCATGTCTGGTGGGTCAAGTTCTCAGTAAAGATGTGGCCATCTTTTGGCAAAGCTTCAGACCCTGATGGGCTTCCTGTGGGTATTTTGGATTTGAGTGCATAGCCCAGTCACGCTCGCCGGTTTTCATTTCTCTCTTGTCAGAGGGAGGATCTGGGGACTCATGTGAGTAAGCTGGAGCCTGTTCTTGACTCTCTTCTCTACCCTCATGTCTCATCACCACTTTTGAGTAATTCCACATCCTAAATTGCCTCCAAGCCACCTACTTGTTGTCATTCCCCTGGACACCACCCTGGTCCAGTACCCCATCTCCATAGGTTTCTGCAACAGCCTCTTGTGTCCCCCCTGGCTCTCAGAGCAGCTAAGAGTGATGTTTGGAGCTAGACTAGGATCACTCCTTTTCCCTGCATAAGCCCTTCGAAGCCTCCCCGCTGCTGTCACATAAAGTTCAAACTCTTCCCAGGGCTCCCATTGCCCTCTATGGCCACCTCTCCAGTTCCTTTTGCCTTCCAGTCCCGTTATAACTTTGGCCATACTGCATCACTTGCCCCACCTCTTCCTCTAGCCCTTCGCACATGCTGTTCTGGCCGGAACCACTGTCTTTCCCCTCTTCACCTTGGTGACTCCTGCTTGGTCTTTTGGTCTCTCAAGTTCCCTGGCCCACTGTCTCTGTCTGTGGCTGAGATTGCCCCTCCTGTGCTGACTCTGATTAACTGGAGGCATCTGGCTGGCTTGCTAGGTAGAGGGGGTTTATGAGACGAAGGCTAGTGGGAAAGAGCTGTGTTTGCAATAGAAGGAGTGGGTGTGTGCCGCCTACCCTGGCCCATCCCGATGTGATCCTTCCCCTCTTCTAGGTCTGGCCCTCTCTTCCCCATAAAATTCTTTGGCTGCTTCTGCTCACACTGACCTCACTGTCTCCAAATGCCTTTCTTTGTGCAGAAAAATCAGAGCCACACAATTTAGCCCTGGATTTGTGGTACTTGTGTTAGGCCTGGTTCCTGTCTCCTGGCCTGACTGAACACTTCTAGAAAATAAGATTTTAGTCAAATCCTCTACGTTCCCATCCAGCAAGGCTGGAAACTGGTTGCCAATGGCTGGATGGCTGCTTGCACCCTTTGCTCTGGCTCCCCAGCACCCTGTCGAAGGCCACCGGTCCTCCCTGCTGTAGCCCCTAGAACCCTGAGCTCCTAGGATCCGACCTCGGCTCCTGCTGTGGCCTGTCCTGTCGACCCCATGCTCCAGCTTCCCACTGTGCCCTGCTTCCCATCTTTCACATCTCAGTTCAGATGTCACCTCCTGGAGGACCCTTTCCTGACTACCCACCCTGCTCTGTTGTGAGAGAGGAGAGCTTTCTAGAACCTCACCCTGCTTTACATTTTTTATGCCATGTGCCCACTTTCTGAAAGTACCTTATTTTGCCATGTATAATGCGCACTTGTGTTTTTGGCCCAAACTTTCAGGAAAAAAAAACCTTTTGTTTCAATTCAATTTTTTAAATTTATTTATATTCAGATACTTTTTGTATTATGAAGAAATTGTAGCATTTATTTTTTAACATATTATAGTACAAGAAATTTTACGTAACAAATAATTACAAATCACAAGGACAGATACAAGGTATTTCAGGTACTACCCATGTACAATGTGCATCATTATTTTTCCCTCAAAAATTTGGAGGAAAAATTGCACATTTTACATGGCCAAATACAGTACTTATTATTAATGCATTTGCTTTTTTCTTATTCTCTGACTACCTACCCCCAGGTCCTCCCCAGGTGTAAGTTCCCTGGAGGCTGCATTTAGTCTCTTGTTCTCACAGTATCCCCAGGCCAGGCACTGTTGCTGAATGAATGGATGAGTGAGAAAATGAATGAATGAACGAATGAATGCCTAATAACTGGGCAGTCTCTGAGATTTATCTAGGAGAACCCCTTCACAGGTTTGTTTATTTCCCAGGCTTCTGGGATTCTAGTCTCTGGTTCTGCAAGTTCAGGAATATTATACAAGGCCTCTTGCTTTCTGGGAGAAAGCAAAGTGTTTACTAGAAATAAATAGAACAAACACACCAAAAAGAGGAGGGGAATGGCTGCTGGATTGCATGGAGACCGGGCACCTGAAAGGCCAAGAAACCACCAAGCCATCTTTTCTCTTTAGCGTCTCCGGAAGGGAAGAAGGCGGTGAAAGGCCGCTCAGGGGCCATATCTGCCAGGGACACAATGAGCCACGTTTCGCAGCTGACTCACCAGAAAGGAACAAAAACCCCTCTATGGGGCTGGGAGCCTCAGGCTGGAGAATCCCCTGAAGAATGTTAAGGGGGTTTAACGTTTCTCAGCTCTTAGGGAAAGGAAATAGGGAGTGTGGGGAGCATTTTCCTGTACTCTTTTGGGTCCTAACAAACGAGGCCTGTTCCTCAGTAGAATGGCCCCCCTTTTCTTTGTCTGCGATGTGTATTCTCAAAGCCTGTTGTTCAGCTTACGTTCAAAAGCTGCCTTTCCTTCAGGTCCAGGCAGAAAACTGCTTAACCCATGATTGCAATTTATTTCTAATTTTTCCCCCCTATGATCGGTTTAGGAAATATGAAGTAGTAGAAGGAAGAAAAGTAAAACAACCTACATTCTGAGCACTCAGAGGCAACTCTTCAAGCTTTTATTTCTCTCATACATATATTGTTCGCTTCTCTTATGTATATGTATGAAAATGGGGACCATGACATATGTACTGCTTTTTCATTTGGCAATATATCATAAATAATCATGAACATTCGTATTTAAGAATAATTTTTTGTTTTCTTATTACAAAATAATACATTTTTTGGCCCAAACTTTATTGGAAACTAGAAAACAAAACGAAATGGACAAAAAATAACACAAAGAAATAAAAATATCTGTAATTTCACCAGAGATAATCACTGTAAAATTTTACCTAATTATTCTTTAAGAACATATTCTTAAAGTATAATTATATTTAAAAGCATTTTTATTAAAAAGTAAAAATACTGTCACATTATGTATTTAGTGAGGACAGGGAAATAGTATCTTACAATATGACCATTTAAAATCACACATATTTTATATATTACTATGTGATAAGTATATGACAGATGCTATTGGTCCAGTGAAATTTATTAAGTCACCTTTCCCTTTCCTTTCTCTACTATGAAGCCTATAAAATAAAAGATACCCAGCTTCCTTTGCAGTAGGGCATGGTCATGTGATTTGTTCTGGCCAATGAGGTGACAGCAGGTACCTAACAAAAGCTTCTCCTCCCAAATAAAAATACAATAACTATAAAAGAGAAGACTTTTGCTGTTCTCACTTGCCTCTTTTTTCATTTTGGGTTGTGAACATGATGCCTGGAGTACAGCAGCCATTTTGAAAACTTGAGGACCATATCCATAAGCAGAGGATGGTGTAGCAGAAAAATAGTAGCAACTGTTGATGATTTTCATGATCATCTCTTCAGTTCTGAGCTGTCTGCCTTTGGAATCCATACTGAGTGAGAAAAATATGCCCCACACTTGTTTAAAACACTATTTGTAGGTTTTCTCCTACTTGTAGCTGAATGCTCTCCTCACTGACTCAAGATGCATGATGTTTTATAACATCCAGAATCATTCATGTCTGTCCTTCACCTCTTCATGCTCCATGTAAAATTACTAACTCATATCGGACCTTGATGGGGCCATGGGCATAGTAACATGCCTAATCAAGCTTTACGCTTTCATGTCTCAACCCGTAGCACAGTGCTTTGTGAATGGTAAGTAATAAATATTAGTGCTTTTAACAATCTGAGTTTCTGGTTACAGAATGTGCAAAAATTTCTGAGACTATTGATTCAGACATCTTTACAGAAACCACCAACACAAAAAGTCTGTTTCTTAAAATACTAAGTAGAGTGGTCAAAATGACACACTTGTACTCTTGGGTTTAAGGGATATTTCCAGCTGCCCAGCACCCATGACTTAATTATTGTAACTCGCAACATATCTCAGTTCATGGGTGAAATAACACTTTGGAAAGAGAGGTTGTATTTAGAAAGACCTGGAAATGATGAGTGAGAAAACTGTGATTCTGCTCCTGTCATCTTAGTGTTATTGCAAACGGAACGTGATCAATGAGTTGAAATATTCTGTGTGTCCCTGACCTTTGTAACTAAGGGGCCGGTGGTCTTGCCTGCCTGAGCAGGTGGTGGTCAGCAGGGAGCCTCATGGCCAGGTAGACAAAAAGGAAAGAGGTCAGTGTGGTTGCCCAATGAGCCTTTGGGACAAACTGATCCAGGCTGTTCATACCCCCAAAGCCACTATTTGCCAGGCAGTTCTCCTTGTTGTACAATTGGGCAATAGTTAGGGGTGGTGGCGGAAACCTTGACCTCTGCCTGTCCACTTGCAGCAGTAGAATGAGAGGCAATTGCTCAATAAGTGACTTCAGGTCATGTATTCATTGGTTGGTTCAATCCATCTTCTTTAGCCAAGGAGACCAGTATGATGGGGGAAAAAATCACTTGAGAAGATAGTCTTGCTGGCTTCTGCCTTCCGGCCAGATGACCAGAAGCCCAAGCCTTTGGTGATTTTAGGAGACATTTAGGTTTTGGTCTCACAGCCAATCAGGTGAGTCACTTGAGCAAGAGAAGAACCAGGACAGCCAATGGTAGGGCTCTAGGATAGAGAAATGCCAGAGGGGAGAGTGGAGCTGGAGAGAGGGTTCTAAGGGTAGTTGAAAAGATTAGAATAGAGAAAGCACTGAGCTCTGTTATGTCCCTTCATTTTTCAAACTAATTCTCTTTAAGAGGTTCAGGTTAAATGGGTCATCGCCTATCTAAAGACCGCAGTTATGGAAACACCGTGGTAACTGTCTATACGGGCAGGGTCTACAGAAGTAAAGGAGGAAGATGCAGAGTGAGTTGGAAGGGATCACAGAAGTTTGCACATAAAGAGGTTTGCAGGTCGTTTAGGTCAACAACTGTCTTTTCTGATATGGAAACTTCCAAGAGAAGAAAAGTGCTGTTCCTAAGATCACAAAGGTTAGGGAAAATAACCTGGCTTCTTTACTCCAGGCCCAGAGCTCCTTCCTACACCTTGTCTGAGCCTCCTTTTATGTTTCCAAAGGGAAATGGCTCCCCACCCCCCAACAGCCTCTGAGTTTGGACTCCCATGCTCTGTAAGTCCCTTCTCCATTCCCTCCAATCCTCTATTCATTGATGACTTTCTGTAACTCACTTGCTTACAGAAGAGCACACATCACATGGCTGGGCAAGGTCATATGATATGACAATGTCAAAGTGATATGAGCACATATCACTAGGTGCTCAGGTAGTGTCAGCCTGGCCTCTTCCTCAGCAAGTCTTGCTCTCTGTGGAGAAAAAACTAACATCAGGAAGCAACTGGAACCCCCAACTGGGTACTTTGTATGTGCTAAGTTACATTGTGAGCTATCTGAAGGCAAGGACTTTCCTTAGTGTCTTCTTTAAGTCCAGGGTCTGATATGGGATCTGGCACGTATTAGGTACTCAATACAAACTTGCTGAAAAAATAAATGAGTGCCACAAAAAAACGGTGTGATTCTCAACACACTTAGAGGAGACTCCTAGAAGAAGTAGAGCCTGAACCAGGCTCCCAATACATGGCTATTTTTGATTCTTCTATTTATTCATTAAAGGCATTTAACAAATATGTATTGGGTTGGGCATTCTTCCAGGTTGGGGGGAGTTGCCATTGTATATGTAAAGGTCAGAGAAGGTTCATATATGAAAAGGGAACTGCTATCCTGTTCTGCAAGGGATCATAATGCCAAAGGATCCTACTCAGGACCCTTTCATCCCTGACCCATTGCTCCCTAGAACATTCTTTTTCCTTTACCTCTCCACACAAACATTCTTGTAGTGAAATTAGGCTGGTGGGCTTGTGCAGCTGGGGGGGAACTGGGGAGTGGAAAGGTGGACAGTGACACCTGAGTCAGGTGGCTTAGTGTCCCAAAGCTTTGAACCTTAGACTCTGGCTTCCACAAAGTGGCCCCAGCCTCAGCAGTCTTTTCTCCAGGAGCTGAGAACCCTCGGATGAGTTAGTAGAGGGGTCGATCCCTGCTGGGCTCTCCTCTGGGATTCTGAAACTGTGGGTGATTTGTGCCTGTGTGCAGCGATGGACTCTGCATTGCGCCATGTTGTGAAGAGGTAGCACGTTCCACATTCTAGACTGCAAGCTGAAATCTGCTCTGGGGAAGCACTCACTTGTTCTGGGAGGGACACTTGGGAGACTCCTTGCTGGGAAGTTGCAAGGTTGGCACCCAGATGGGATCTCCAGGAAGTCATGCTAAGGTATGTGTTTCAAACTGAGCTGTTAAGTTTCCTGCTTAACAGAAAGCTGTTTGCATTCTGCAGAAATGATTATGCAATTAACTATTTTGGGGTAATTGTGGTTTAGATACAAATGAGGTAATCCTGGAAGCTGGAAAGATTTTGGGTGATCACAGTACATGGAGAAGGTCATGGCTATCATCAGATTCCTAAAGTGTTAGTTGATACCAAATGGCAAAGATTCACTTACTTAATATCTGTAAGGTAACTTGGTTTCTTAGGGGCAGAGATGCTTGGGCATTGGCTGAGTGGATATACCTGCATTTCTAGTCAAGCAGAACATTTACAAGGAAATTAAAGTAATCTCAGATTTGGTTTGCTGATGTGGCACCCCAAGCAGGAATATCTCCATTTTGAGACTGGACATTTATTTTAACATAGGAAGATCTTATTTGCCTCATTTTAAAAATAAAGAAGGTAATGCACCTTGAGGGAAAGTGCTTTGTTCAAGGTCACAATGCCATGTACAACTGTGCAGATTCCCCAGGGGCCCTGATTCATCCACTACAACCTGTGGCTTCAGCATAGAACAGGACATTCTAGTTTGGTACCGATATTGTTTAATTGACTCTAGGATAGAATTTTACAGCAAGTCTTTCAATGTGAACTGAGAGGTCAGTGGAATTTATTTCCTGTGCAAGAATGTAAGTATAGAAGTCTCTGCTTATTAGTGGAGGCCAGGAACTTCAACTGTTTGACTACAGTTTGGGTCCTCCAGGAAGCTGGTGCTAAAACAGGAGTGGTGATGCAAGAGAGTCATCAGGAGACATGTTTCTGAAAGATAAAGCGGGAGGGAGCAGAGTATGCAGGCCTTGGACCGTGCTGCAGGTGTGAGCCCTGTGGAATGGGGATGGCAGGAGGGATTGGGTAGGGAGAGCCTTAGACCACAGTGCAGCTCCGAGAACATCTCTGCTGGGCTGATGGCGGAATGCTGCACAGGGCAGGAGAGGACGGGCTCTGCTGCCCACATCATGCCCAGCCATTGAGCAAGAGCAGCCTGGGGGAAGGGTGGCCTTGCTGGGAAAGTGTGGTAGCCCCAAAGGGGCTGGACCTAGAGGATGACAGTCAACTGTTCCCCTGCAGTTGGTTGCCTTGAAGGGGAAGCAAGCAGTGCCTTTCTATGGCTGCATGCAATGCACTGTTTGCCTGTGTACCTCATACTGGGCTCTGCGCTAGGCCTGGAGCCTACAGAGACCTGAGGAACCTTGTTCCCACCCCCAGGGAGCTCACGGTCGAGCTGGGGAGACCAAACATGTACACATGAATAAGCAAGTATGTGTTTAATGATGGCAAAAGCAATAATAAAAGGAGAGTGGTGGAGCAGTCTGAGATTGCCAGGAACAACGTGTGCTAGACTTTCAAAGAGGGTCCCTGGAGGAACGCTTGGGATGTTCCCATTAAGCATTACGATGGGCGGATGCTCCGGGTGTTCTGCACCATTTCAGCCTTTCCCACTCCCACGTGTTGCCTCCACCCACTCGGCGTTCTCTGAGCACCTCCCAAGTGCAAGGCTCTCTGGCAGGAAGTGATTCTGTGGGTCCCTGGCTTATGCTATTGAGGGGCCTTACAGACTGACGAATCATTTAAAAAAACAAATCTATGGAAGTACGTGTGGGTTTGCGTGGGGCTCTTTTTGGCTGGAATCTTGCCAATATTCATGGTGAGGCACAAACAATGGGCCGAGTCATTCATTTAGCTCCCATGTATTTGTTAAGCTCTGACGTTCATAATGCAGTAGTAGCAAGGAAGTCTTGTCATTCCATTCATTACGAAAAATAGAACAGATTATAGAAAATACAAGAAAAAAGAGAATAATGAATCATATAATGGACCACAAATATACTCATCACCGAGCTTCAAAAATTCTCAACTCATGGAAAATTTTGTACATTGGTAGCTTACTCCACTTCCCCACTTGTGTGTGATTCTGGATCCCCACTTATATAATGTCAGGGATTCAAAAATCCTGACATCATTTCATTTCACTGGTGAATATTTTAGTGCCTATCTCTGAAAGAGAAGGGTGCTGCTTTTCTTTTCAAGCAAATCCACAATACTACTGTCACACATCTGAATTTCCTGAGCCTCATTCACTTTTCTTATCTATAAAACTAGCATAATGACATCTATTATGCAAGGTTATTAGCTACATTTTACATACAGTGCTTAGCTCAGTAGCTAGTTCCAGCCACGGCCACATCACAATGCCTATGATCTATGCTAGGAACCGTGGGGGAAAGTAAAAAAAAACAAAACAAACCCAAAGCATGAGTTCTGCCCCCAAACTTTTCAGTCTAATTAGAAAAACTGAGAAATGTCATTAGCTATGTGTTTTCTGCTTTCACAGAACACTTTCTGTGGAAAACAATATTTGGTGAATTGAGTATCTTCCATAAAACAGAGTACATTTTCATATGTTCAGAATCTACATCAAAGCAGAAATATTTAATTAAATAATTAGTCTTGAAAATAAAGGACTAAAGAAAATCTTAATTCTCAAATTGCTTAATTATTCTTATTTTGGATCGAAATCAATTACTACCTGAATTTTTAACACTCACACACATATATTAATTTTTCTTATACACATCTACACATAAACATCACACAAGTATACAAAATCTGTCTCTCACACACGTCTTGAATCTTTTATATGTGCTTTTGGTTTGGACATAGTTATGACTTTTATATGTTCCAATGATTGACCTTTTGAGTGTAATCTTGACAGTTTCATCAGTTCATATTATTACTAATGATTGTAGGTCTCAAGATCTGTGTTAATTCCCTCAGAGTATTAGCTATTTGTATAAAATTTCCGGGACACCTATTCATCAATTAGGAGTGTTTTTATTTCTGGTGGTAACACTATGTCACGTTAAACCCCTGGTCTCTCAGGGTTTACACAAGTACACACCTTCTGCTCTTGCTGAAAGATGATCATTTCTTGAGGTTCTGAGCGCCCTGGGAAAGCCACCTCTGTAATGAGGCTGGAAAAGTGAGGCGCTCATCGCGGGCATCCTCCCTCCCAGCCTCGGGAGGTGGTGTCATGGAGTTCTGGCCAATGAGATGTAAGCAGAAACCTGCTGGGGGCGGTTCTTTAGGAATGCTTTTGCTGATGAGAGGGACAGAAGTCTGGCACTGACTCTGCTAACACCTATTCCATGTTTATTGTTCTTGAACATGAATGTGCTTTGTGAAATGGTGGCAGCTATCTTGCAAGCGTGAGACAATGTGGTAATCATTCGTGCTATTTGCCAAATATTTCCAATGGTCCTTCTTGGGGGTGCATCACAGAATTGTCTCTTCCTACTGCTTTTGAAAATAGGTTTGGTGATGTGACCTCTTTTGGCCAATGAGCTCTGCGTATCCATTCGGGCAAAATTCACACCTTTTTTAGGTGCATCACTCACAGACGTTTCTTTTCCTGCCTCAGTAACTGTGGAAGCATGTGGCGAGCTGGGGCCTGCTCACTCTAGGTCTCTGAGAAACTATTAGTGAGCAGAGGTCTTCTGCAAATATGTGATAAACATGTGGCATGTATGGGAATTTTTTTTTTAATCTCTGACATTTGGCCATTGTTACTGCAGCAAAACTGAGCTTGTCTTGACTGTAAAGGAACACATAAGGACAGAAGAGCAAAGGTGTTGGGTAACTAGCCAATGCCAATAACTGCCTACCTCAAGGCTCTTCATTATGTGAGAAAAAAATAACTATAATTATTTTTATAATTATTTATTTAATTTATAGAATTATAATTATAAATTTATAATGATGAATTTATAATTTAATATTTAATTTATATTTTATTTTAAATTTAATTTTATATTAAATTTAATTTATAATTTATTCTATAATTTAATTATAAGCTATAAATTTATAATTATAAAATAATAATAATAAATGTATATAATTTATAATTATTTGCATAATTATTTAAGCCAGTTGTAGGAAGTATTTGCAATAAGAGTATTCAATAATATGAAGGCCACTAAAAAGCAATTCTGGTTTCTTTCTACTCTCAATACTTCTGACATTCGATGTGCGGGATGCTTTTTTCCCATACCCAACAGTTCTCCAACACCAGGGTGTCCTACAGTTCAGTTCAATTCTGATACTGGAGTTAGCATCCAGGAGGAAGGTTAAGGGTTCAGTCCCACCAGACTGCTCCTCACTTCTGATGCCAATGGTAAGTCCAGGCATCTGGTACTTTGGACTGATCAACTATAAATTGGGGGTTCCCATAGCCCCCTCTTTGGGTTCCATAATTTGCTAGAGAGGCTCACAGATCTCAGGAAAACAGTTTACCCATTAGATTACCAGTTTATTATAAAGGATCCAACGCCAGAACAGATAGAGGGGGTGCACAGGCATGGCAAGGTGCGGGGAAGGGCATAGAGCTTCCATGCTGCTCTGGGCACATCACCCTCCCAACACCTCCGTGTGTTCCACATACGGGAATCTCTCCGAATCCTTTTGGGTAGGTTTTTTGTTTCTTTTTGATCAAATTTTTGTTTCTGATTGATCAAATCATTAGCCATTAGTGATTAACAACCTCTGGGGTGGGGTCGTGCAGCTGAAATTTCCAAACTTCTAATCACTTTGTTGATTCCAGTGGCAACCAGCCCCATCCAGGCTCTTGTCCTCTCACTAACCTACAAAAAGATACCTGGCCTGGCTAGGTGGCTTGGTTGGCTGGTGCACTGTGAGTTCAATTCCCAGTCAGGGCACATACCTAGGTTTCCATCCCTGGGTTTCATCCCCAGTCAGGGTGTGTGTACAGGAGGAAACTGATCGATGTTTCTCACACTGATGCTCCCCTCTTCCTCTCTAAAAAGAAAAAAAGACAGGTGTTATTTCAGAGGTACAAGGGTTTTAGAAGCTGTGTGCAGGAAAGGGGGACAAAGACCAAGTACATGTTTCTTATTATGTTACGGCTATCAGTACTGTGAGTCTTCCACATTCCCTTGTTTGGATTTCCCTTTTTTAAATTTCAATTTTTATTATAGTCACCATTTGTGATAGAAACATGCATTTGTTTCTGTATTTGCATAAATATTTCTCTCTTTGTTTTGATTTGCAGAATTCAACAGGCACAAAAAGACTTACTTTTACTCACTTTCTTCAAGCTCACTTGTCCCCACAAGAAAATCATCTTTAGCAACAAGAAAATGAAAGTCAAGAGAGAAGCTCTTTCTAAGAAGAAACCAATGAGAAGATATATGGTCTTACCTTGCATCTTAGAATTACTTGGAAATCCTATTAAAATGCAGATTCCTGGGTTTCATCCCTAGGGCTTCTGGGGTATTGTCTAGACATCTGTGTGCTTAATAAGTACCTGCAGACTTCTAACATAGGGGTCCTCTAACCTCACTTTGTCTCTAAACTTGGGGAACAAGAGAGAGAAATCCACAAGCCACTTGGAGGACTGGCCCTTATAGAGGCTATTGAGCCCCTTCGGTCACCGTGCAGGAGTTAGTAAGTGCATGTATGTCAAAGCATATTTTGCCTACCTTAGGGGGCACACACTGACTGCCCATGGACTGAATTTGTCTTGAAATCCGTGCGGATTTTTTGGACTGAACAGTATTTAATTCCTTTGAACAGTTGCACATTAAAGTTTTTTTGAAGATTTCATGTTAAAATCCGTATTTCTAGTCTCTCCTGAAGACAACAAGGTCTGACAACCCTCAGCTTTCATTTCTCCATGACACGATGTGGCTGGGGTGGTAGATGTCCTGGGAAGGGGTACGTACCCTACATCTGACCTCAGGCCCCAGCATTCCCATTAAGTACTCCTAACCCATTTTCTTCATTTACGTTACTTGCTTACTTGCTAGTGCTAAGATGCTTTTGAATTTATGATACATTAAGACAGTCTTTCTGCTCAATTGACAAACGTGTGTGTGTGTGTGTGTGTGTGTGTGTGTGTGTGTGTGTGTGTATTTTCTGTCCTTGGGCAGGGCAGATCAAATAGGGCTTCGGTTTATTATGATGAAGGTCCATGGTCCCGGTCAGTGGGCACCGTCATTCATGGAAGCTGTACAACTCTGCTGTGGGCTGAGGGACCCGTCCTGAGCCTGGGGACTCAGAGGATGACTGCAGTGGGAAAACTGCCTGGTCGCAGGAGCCAGTTTCTCCACTCAGGAGCTGACATATAACAGGAAGCCTGCCATCCATCAAAGATCTCAGGACAAACTTTTACACCAACATGAGGAAATGAAAACTAAAGCCACTTGCACACTTCTCTGAAGGCAACAGGACACATGGAGCTAAAACCAAGGAGATACACATATACATGTAAACAGATAGGTACTCTCACAGTTATGTATGTGTATGGATCTCGATGCATATATGTTGCATATTATCACACACAAATAAAGAAAAATCTTGGAAGGGTTAAAGGGACTAAGAGGCAGCTTGTGAGAGACGTAAGAAAAATGAATCTAAAACTCTCATGAGTGGCAGCATGAAATAATAGAAAGATCACGGGTTTCAGAGTCAGGTGGCCAGAGGCTCATATCCCTACTCCAGTCTATATTAACGGTGTGGTCATGAGCAAGTCAGTCCACCTCTCTGAGCTCTGCTCTTTCCTCCCTGAGATGGGTGTGAATATTCCTACCCTATAGGGTTTTTGTGAAGAGGAAGTGTGACAGGGACAGCATCTACCCAGGTCTTGGCCCATGGTAAATGCCACTAGGTAGTTTTTCTTTTCACCAGTTGAACCTGCTGATGGGGCCTGTCTTGCTTTGCACTCTGATGCCTGGCACCCTGGGTGCTCTGGCATGGGAGCAGGCCTAAAGGTTCCCTTTCACTTCCCAGAAGTGGATCTGGTAGGTAGTTCAGGGATCCAAGGTGCCAGGAACTAGCTTAGGACCGCTTCCTACTCTTAGAGAGCTCTCCTAACGGCCACTTCCCAGCAGCGGTTTGCCTAATGTGTACTGCATTCTGTAAGTAATGGGTCGCGGAAACCAATTGAAATTGGCCCGACCTTGGTACCATGAGTCAAGATCCAAGAGCCTTGAGATGCCTGGATGGTTCCAGACCTCGTTCCTCCCACATCCCTGCTGTCGGGTCTGTGACTCCCGCTGATGGGTAGGGAGCACTTGGGACTGGAATCTGCAGCTCAGAGGTGAGCTGTGGCCTGCCCATGGTCGGTGCTCACCTGGTCTGCTTGGCCTCATCTCTCCCTATGGCGACCTTTGCCCTCCTGCTTCCGGGAGATCCCTCTCTGGCACTGCTCCACCAGGGCTGCGTTCTTGGGTTGGGGCCAGGCTGGTGACGAGAAGTGCGAGCTCGGTCACCACACTCGCTCTCCCTGGCTGACGTTTTCCCTGCACCACTCCGCCCAGAACATGTGTCTCTGTTGTTTATCAAGTGAGAGTACATGTTGTTTCCCACGTGACCTCAAGGATTTCGATGGAACGTTCCTGGCCTTGGGACAAACTGGGAAGTTGACCAGCCTTTCAACTGAACTCTCCCCGCCTTCTCTTCACAGGCTTCTTTTCTCTGCATCTTCAGACTTCCATGTCTCCTAATCCCCTCATACACTCCACGGCTTCTTCATCCAGACCTACCCTGACCGGCAGTGGCCCCTGCGAAGTTAAGCTTCCTCCTGACCGAACCGCCAAGACCTCTCCCGCCCCCACTTAGGCGTTAGGAAGAAAGCAAGCTGGTCTAGCCTGTGTTTGGGAATCACGTATCTGCCTGCAAAGTGTATCGAGGCCGCTTCACTGCTGTACTGGCTCCATATACCTTTATTATGTTTTAAATTTTCCTTCTCAATTGCGGTTTACATCCCGTATTGTTTTGTATTAGTTTCAGGTCTACAGCAGTAGTTAGATAGTTATATACTTCACAAAATGTTTTCTCTGATATTTCTAGTACTCACGTGGCACTATGCATAGTTATTACCAAATTATTGACTGTGTTCTCTGCCATTAGATAAAACACTTAATCTTCCTGAGCCTTATGCACAATTTTTAAAAACGTAGCCAATAAAAACTATTTGTTGCCCTGTTACCATTTTTCTCCATAAATAATAGTGAAGCTCTTTTTTAAATTTCTTTCTTCTTTTCTGTCTTTAAACTACGCATCTTGGAGACCAAGACGGAGAATATGAGAGAAGAAAGACCTTTTTAGTGTGTGAAGAGCTGGAGTGGAAAGAACACTGGACTTAATTCTGACTTCAATTCTTGGCTGGCTGACTTTTGGCAAGTTACTCAAACTTCCTCACCCCTTATGATCTCATCTTTAAAATGGCAGTAGAAAGAATGCTTCCCTTATGCCTAGGGTTCGGGGAGGATCACGTGAGAGGGAACTGTGGGGGGACTTGGAGCATCGGGAAAGCCCCCGAGTGCGATGCTGGGCTGCTGCTCTGATGCTCTAACCTCGGGCTAGAAAGAAGCCCTTCAGAGGCGGGTTCTCTCACCTGCTGTGTTTCCTCCCTGTTTTCCTCAGGGAGCTGTGAATCTGTGTATGAAAGGGGTTGGACATTTGTACACAAATGTTCTCAGCAGCATCATTTATCACAGCAAAAAGTGGAAGTGAACCAAATTTCCACCAATGGGTGAATGGATCAACACATTGTGGTGGATTCACACAAAATGGAATATTAATCAGCAGTAAAAAGGAATAAAGTGAACCTTGAAAACATTATGCTAAGTGAAAGAAGCAAGTCACAAAGGCCACAAAGCACATGATTCTATTTGCATGACCTATTCAGAATAAGCAAATCCATAGGAGACACTGAGTAGATTGGTGGTTGCCTAGAGTGGGCAGGGGTGAGGGAGGGTGGGGGATGAAGAGTGATGGGAAGGGGTTTCTTTTGGAGGTGATAAAATATCCTAAACTTAGTCCTGCTGATGGCTAAGTGTTATTCACAGAACAAAAGGGTTCTCCCTAAGTTCCTTTAAATATTGACCCCTAATACATCTGTAACGTGTAAGGATTTGTTTACATTTCCTCTGGGCCTATAAGAACCTTAGAGGGACCTGGCAGAGTCCTTCCTTTTAATCCTTGTAGCAGCTCTGCAAGGAGGGGGCTAAGTGGCATGTTCAAAGTCACAAGGTTAGAAACACACAAGGCCATTATTCACTGCCAGACCTGTATAGCCCCTGGAACCCATCCTTTTTGTGATACTTCTGTGGCTGAACAGTGTTGATAGTGTTGGAAGGTGAGGACGGCTGGAAAGGGTGAAGAATGCAAATAAGTCCAAAGTCACTGCCAATTAAGGACCCATAGGAAATGCGTGTTAAGCATCTCCAAAATGTGAAAGCAAGTCACTAGGGTCTAAACAACCTCTTCAGGGTCAAAGTCAATGATTTGCACTGTGGATGTCAAATGTGCTCTCCCCTTGGTGACCCAGCCTTGCTCAGCCCCACTCAGGCCTGGCTTCTCAGCAGCAGCAAGAACTCTGGGCAACATGGAAGCATCCAGGCAGGAAGCTGGGTGCCCCATATGATCACTCAGGATACTCAGCTCCAGCCCCTGGGCCAGGTGCCACTGTAAATGAGATTCCTGAGCTCAGAGCTTCACTCCACGGATAGAAAATCCCCACCAGGCACAGCCAAGAAGACACCACCCGCAGCATCATTAAATTATAACAAGCACTGAAACTCACTCCAGAAGCCTGGGTCTGTTTGTCCTGCAGTCGGAAGGAAGCATGTGATTGGCTGACGGAGATCGGCCTAGCAGGCCTTATCTCTGGCTGGTTATTATTTGATTAAAGAGGCTTCCTCCTGCTGGGGTGTTTCAAAACTGTGCTGGGAGAGTTTGCTGCTGCCTAGGGAATTTTTTTGAGGTTACTGCCGAGCACCCAAAGTCCTTCAGCCTCTGGCCATACAAACAGGCACCCCGTGGAGCTTCTGATTCACTCCCACACAGACTGGGGCTGTCTTCTCCAGAGTTTCGATCAGCTTTGCTAAGCACCTGGTTGGAAATAGTTCCTCAGACACCACAGAGACAAGGATACAGGTATTAAAAAATATTTTTGTTGGGGGGAGGAACCCATTTCTTAGGACGTTATGGCATTAGAAATGGGGTGGCATGGGGGGTGGGAAGGCTGGACTAGCAAAGTGAAAAGCAGGAGAGGCAGAGAATGTGGAGGGAGGAAGTGGGAGGATAGAGAACTCAGAGTCCTGGAATCCTTCGGGAAGACCAAGTCCAGGCATGAGCTGTTTGCAGCCGCAAAGGGGCATGGGCTCAGACAGTGGTGCACCATTCAGGTCTGCATGGCTTTGCTCCCCATAAAGTCCTTCCTGACATCCAGCTGGTCTCTTAGCCACCTTGTTATCCTTCCCTTGGGCTCCCCAAAGTCCTCAGGGGGGTTTTTGGACACTTTATGAGGAATTGAATTGCTTTAGCTTGAAACATGATTAAGCCTGGTTTGCAGATGGAACGTGGCCTTCAAAGTCATGCGAGGTTGGCACTGAGCCTCGGGAGGTGGGCTGCAGAGAGGAGAGAGTGGGGCCGGGCACCTCGTTTGTGAGAATGTTTCCCACTTTCAGATCTGGGCTTGCTGTGTGCTGTCTGTTCCCACCTCCATCACACACCCAGCTTAGCAGTATGGTCTGACAGAGGTTGATGTCAAAGACTTCATCACTACAGATGAAAGCTGGAACCTTCTGGGTCCAGCGGGAATCTTGCCACCTGGAACGATGGTGAAAGAGATGAAAGGATGACCTTTGTCCTCTGTAGTTGTGAGGTTTGGCTGGAGGTGGCTGAGGAAGGAAGGGTGTGATGCAAAAATGAGGAAAACAATTTTATTTTGACATTGAGCAGAAAAGAATGCTTTTACGGTAAATGGATATTCTTAAAACTGATTTTCCCCTATGCATTTCAGGTTAAGAAATAACCACGCCAACTGTATTTCCTTTCTCTGGTCTTGGTGGCAGTGTTAATTCTGGTGGCCCCTGCTTCATGCTGGGTGGGAGGTCACCAGGGCTTTGTCTTCACAGCTTCTCCACAGGGTAAATGAGTCTCCTTCCAGGACCTTCCTGCTGATTCCCCAGAGAGTTCCCTCTGTGGAGGCACCTTTGGATTGATGGAGTAATTAGTCTGAGAACTTCGTTAAAGTGAATCTTGCTTCCCCCTCCTCATTTTAAGGGACATGTCAAGAGGTGGAGGACCAGCCCTGCCCAGGCAGCTTTACCTCCTGGGCCTGACTCTTCTCTGCTCTTTTGGAAGAACACCCTTCATTGTCCACCGTCTGGGTCCTGCTTGTCTCTCCGGTCTCCTTGCTTATCACTCTCCATCTGTGTCCAGCCCTGGGGACACATTTTCTTTCGCCCACCATGGTTGACCTTGTTTCATGATAGTCTCTCTGCTTGGAGCGCTCTCCACCCTGCCCTGGCCACTGGTCTGGCCAAGTCAACAGATTAGTCAGGTCTCTGAGCAAAGCCACGTCCTCTGGTATTGGAATTTACCCTACTGGGGCAGTAATCACGTTGTCTTATGATTGCGTGTTTCCTAATCCATTGTCCCCATGAGACTGGTGGGTCTGTGAAGGCAGGGACCTGCTCCCAGGTAGGTGCCCAGAGCCCAGCAGCATCTGGTTCCCAGCAGACTCACTGGGAATAACAGCTAATGTTGACAGTGCCTTGTACGTGCCTGGTGTGGTTCTAAGTGCTTTCCGCTTGTTCACTCAATTCTCCCAACCCATTTAACCTTTGAGGAAACTGTGAGTTAAGACACAACAGTGAATGGTGGACCTTGGAGCCCACAGTTTGACTCCTGTGCCGTGGTGCTTCTCAGAGTCAGTGATACAGCAATTAAAGCCTTTGAGCTAATGATGAGAAAATGGCAGCTCTCCCACCTGCTTTTCTGGGCCTGTTCACTCAGCTGACCTACTGCTCATGAACCACAGTGCAGGATGTGAGCAAGGCCTTGAGGATAATGTAGTAAGTGGGCACAGATTGGCCTAGGATGCTTTCAGTTCTCTGCTCTGTTCTCTCTATTAGAATCTGCTTTCCCCGTTGGCCTCCCACCTACCTTTGTAGCCAGGTTTAATCACTCATAGGTTCCCACCTATAGCCTGAAAGGGGCTCCAGTCAGGAATTCAGTAGAGCCTTGAAGGAAGTACTTGAAGAGACTACATTGGCTAGAGATTTGCAGTGGGTCAGGCTCCGTGCTGGGGGCTTTCCCTGGTATATCTCATTTACTCCTTGTGAGATAGTGTGGTTAGCATCATCCTATGTTTTAGAAGTACTAAGGCTAAGACACCACAAGTAACATGCCCAAAATAGTTAGTGAATGAGCTGAAATTCAATTTCCAAAGTATCTAGGCTCAGAGCCTGCCCTTCCCAAATCCCAGGCCCCGGACTCACTGCTTCCTGGTGATGGGTCCCCTCTAATATTCCTGCCAGGCAGACATTCCTGTTTCTCTGTTTGCCTCCCCAGTTGCTAAGTGGTCATCAGCTTCTCATCTTCCCTGAGTAGACCCTGATCTAACACCTGGCTGGGCAAGATTGGGCGACAGCCTGGGCACCCCAGCTCTGAGCTTCCCTCAGTCCCAGAGTGACCCTGCCCCTCTCCTCCTCTCTTGGGGAGTGATCTTGAGGCCTCTGGTGCCAGGGCATCACAATTGGGAAAATCCAACCCAAGGCCTCCAGCTGAAGGAACTCTCCCAAGTCTGATCACCTTTGTTTGAAGAGGAGTATAGCATGCATGGGGGGGGGGGGGAAGGGTCATTCACATCCCCTGCTGAATTTTGCTTTTTCCGCTTGTCATTAAAATCATCTAGGCCCCACTTTCCTCATCTGTAAAATAGGCACAGCACTTCTCTCACCAGGTTACTTTGAGAATTGAGATTCTGAATTTCATCAATCTCATTGTGTGCCTACTGTGTGTGAGGCACTGGGGTGTAGTGGAGAATAAGGCAGAGAAAGAAAGATCCCTGCCCTTGTAGAATGGTGGTGTGGGGCAGGTGTTAAAAACAGTCACATAAATTAATAGGTCATTGCCATCTGTGATGGGAAAAAGAACAAAGGACCTAATTTGGATGGAGGTGGGGAGCTAGGCAAGAAAGGCCTCTTCGATGAGCCAGCAGCTCTGAGCACCTGACATGCCACCTCAGCCAGAATGCGGTAGGTGCTCAGTGTGTGAGGCCCTGGTGGAGCAAGCACCTGCCACTCTCTGGGTCTCAGTCTGTGAGTATGAAGTGAGGGGGTTGGGCTGAATGGTTCCCAGAGCTGAGTTGCTCATCTCTGGCGTTTCGATTCTCCCGACTCACAATGAGATGGAGCCAGGTTGAACAAGACCCTCCCTATTCCCTGTCCAGTGCTCTCCTTCCCCAGTTGTCTCTGCTGATGGGAAGAGGCTGGGTTCAAGCTCAAAGAGGGCAAAAGGAGGAATCGGCTGATTCTGTCTCTTAGAATCCTCTTCTCCCAGTACCTCCTTCCTACTCTTCAGCAGGAGCCCAGCATCCTCACTGCCCCGGGGTCACTCCCCCAGGTGAAAATCCCTAAGTCAGGGACTAGGGCCAGAAACCAGGTTCTCCGTGTTCTTTGCCCCAAGTTCGAACATGTCTAGCCTGGATGGCTGAGCCTCTTGGGGCAGTGTTCTCCGGTAGTGAAATTCCACGCACAGGCAGGCCAAGAGGGGAGCAGGGAGCTGAGGATTTGGAGAGGAGCCCGCAGTCTTCCTTGGCTGCCCACGAGTGCTCCCAGCTGCCCCTCCCCCGCCCGCACGGCCTCCCGCCGGGAGCGCCGTGCTCCTTTTGCACTGCACACAGTGCCTCTGTGAGCTCTCTGGGCTTTCACGGCAGCTCTTCTGAAGCGCTGGTCAGCATTTCCCAGACGAAGCTGGGGGCTCTGGCAGGTGGTAAGAAGGCTAAGTGGAGGACAATGAGGAAAGGCAGTGGACAGCATCAGGCTCCTGAAAGAGTGGTGATGTCAGCACCTATAATTCTCTCCCGCCTTCCCCGGTGGGCGACCCTGTCCCCTTGACCTCCATCACCATCTCTTCATCTTCTCTTCCCTACCTGGGGCTCACTGTTACCTCAGGCCAATCCCCACCCATTGCTTTCTGGCCAGGGTGTGAGGCAGAACCTCCTCGGGACATCACTGTTTTAGCCAGTGATTCCTGAAGGGAGCAAGCCTAGGGGTGAGGGTGCAGGGGAACAGGCATTAAGATTGACACTTCAAGGCACACAACTGTCTTCACATGAACTCAGGATTCAAAAACCTCTGTTTGATGGGAGAACCATAGCCAAGGAAGACCGCACGGGCTCATGATGCTGATAAAGAAACAGAGATTCCATGTCATAAATAATACATGAGGCCAAAAGCATTTCCAAAGAGGCTTGGAATAGCAAGTATAACCCAAGGCAGATCTCCCCAACAGGTCCTAAGAGGAAAAAATGACAGGATATTGGCAACAGGAAGCCCACCTTCACCCTTCAGTTCCCAGAACCCACAGCCTTGTTAATCCCACCAACGTGGAGCTGGTTGAGTAGCATTTTAGATACATTATGGGGCTCCCAGTTGCATACTGAGCCAGTGCTAATGAAAACACTCCATCACCACTCCTGGGCTCTCAAGCAGCGCGGGGGGCAGGAACCCTGTCCCTGCTTGCCCACCCCCTGCCTCAGCACACTTGCTTAGTGAGCTTTCCCTTTGGCCTCTTCCCAGTGCTGCTGGGCTGGTGGGAAGTTTAGCGGAGGCTGCCTCTGTGTATTGGACTTCAACATCCTGGCAGAAAGCAAGTTGGCTAAAATAACCACCCAAAATGAATCTTGAAAGAAAGTGCCATCCATCTCCCCGTGGGCTGGACGTTCTCTGCTGGGAAGGGGTGGTTGCTGTGGAACTTAACCCTGGGGCTGCTGTTAACAGTGTGCATGATGTTTTCTTTGAGTCAATTCCAAAAAGTGACTATGAGAAAGAAGGGCCTGGGACAATGGAAACCCTTGGGACTGAGAGCTCTTTTCGGAGTCGGCGATGGGAAAACCAAGGGGATCAATCAGTAGGCAGGCAGAAGGCGGCTGCTCCCCACCCCAGCCCTGCTCCTGCTCAGACAGCTCCAGGAGCCACGGGGTAGGAGCTGAGCCTTTGCTTGGCAGTCCCTTGGCATCTCCCAGGGACAGCAGCAGTCCTGACCCCTCCTGCTCTCTTTGGGGCACATTTTAATTATCTTGTGGGATGATGCTCAGGGTGAGTCTGCCAGATAGGATGGAGGGAGGGGGGCCTCCACTACATCAGCCAGAAATGGTACACACACTTAAATCATAGAATACGTGCCCTCTACTCCTCAGGTTTTGTGGGTTCGGGAAGCAGTGCTGTGTGTCCCTGTTGTATTGCCATCTCTCCTTTGAATGTCTGCTTACTACACCACCATCCCCACCCCTCATCTAATTAGCTGCCTGACTCAGGGCAACAAGGCACCACTCTCTAGGAACTCAAAGCCCAGGGGAAGAGACGGGTAATTAAACAAGCTACTTAGTGTAGCATTACAGTGTGGAAAGTGCCACCATAGAGCAGAGGCTTCTTCTCAGGGCAAATCCTGCCCCCCCAGTTCCATCCCCTCATCCCTCCCTGCCCTTGCCTTGGAATACCTTGTGGGTCTCAAACCCAATTATTTTCTGGGATACCCCAGTGGCTACTCCCAATACCTACCTTCCAGACATCAGACGGGTGCTGAGCTATGATATTTTTCTTCCAGTCTAGGGTGATGGGAGAACTAAGGACGAAGTAGCAAAGTCTTTAACACAGCTATCTGTATTCAATTTGAAGAACCTCCCTTTGTTCTGAGAGTCTCTCCTTCCTGCTTCTTGAAACATTAAAGCATTCTTTCTTTGATCAAATGATGGCGTTTTTGGATGGTCAGTTAATGTTTAGTTTAATTTTAATAATTATGGCTGGGCAGAACCGAAAAGTTAGCATCCCTTCGTGTACTGCACTGTGAGAGCTCCAAGTATGGGAAGCATTTTTTAACAAGCTGCTTGTCACCGGGGTTAACACCCATGTCCAAACCCAAGCGGGAGCCCCCGGGTGTCTTTCTGAGTGTCCGATTTCAGGCCTGTAGCAGAGAGTGGCAGAGCTGATGCATTCACATTCTACTCACTTCCCCAAGACACTAAGCTGTCCGTGACAGCCAAATCCTTAAATAGACACTACTCTTTTCTTGGCGCCCCAGGCTCCTGTATGTTTAATGCCTTGAGTATCTGATTTCTGGGCCAAACTCATGAAAATCTAAAGGGGAATTATCCGTCTCAGAAAGCAGTTGCAATGGAAATAAAAACCATTAGGACTCAGTGTTATCAGGATGTTTAATTTTTCATTGAAATTTCAAGATAAAAGTCAATCTTTGGAGTTGTGTTAACCCAGATCTCCTGCTTCCATGTAGATGCAGCTTAGAGGCTGCCAGAAAAGATGCCCAGGGTAGCCTTTTGGGGTCCTCCATCTACCAGCTTAAGTGAAGGGATTGGGGGATCAAATGAGCTGCTATAACTCAATGATGTCTGCTATCGCATCTCGTTATCCTGTCATTTTGGATATGGCACAGGGCATTGGAATTCCCCCAGGAGCTTAATGGACTCCTCCTCCCCACCAAACATTGCCCACCAGGCAGGCCAAACCCCAATAACGCAAGTGGGAAAGTCCACATGCTTGGGCTGCAGGGGAGTGTTTCTGTGTTAAAAGTTGTTTAAAATAAGCGAGTTGTGTTGGGCTTAGCTGTGTAGCAGTAACGGGGGTTCGCTTTACCCATTTTGCAGTGCTGACTTTGCCCTGTGACAGTGATGCAATGCAGACTCTCGTGTTTGAATTGAGTGCTTCCTGAGGTCAAGGGTACATCCTCCTCTTCCCCTTCTGCCCATCTCTTCTCTGGGACCCAGCACATCTCTTGGCACAGAGGAAACCAAAACGTTGTCATTGATGACAACGATTGTGCACATGACTCATATGTTGTGGAAAGAATCACTTGTTAGCCATTTCTACCTTGACTTAGTATGACCACATAATCACTAATATTTTTAACTTGTCTGTTTAATTATTAAAAGGAAATTCTTTCTTCAGTCTGATGATTGTGATCATTAGTTTTCCACCCTAAGAAAAGGAAGGTGTTCAGTGAAGCTGGTGAGCAGCACAGGCCCCTCGGTGAGCACTCAGTTCCAAGCTCGGTCTCCTCAATTTCTGGAACCTCCCCTGCCTTCTTGGTGAGAAGACGGCCCGGACTGAGGGACAACAGGCTAGGGACACTTGAATTTGCCTCATTATGTTTGGTTTACCTGGGCTGTTATGCCAACACGTCATTTTCCATTGAAACCATCTCTCTCATGTAGCAGGTGACCCTCTGGCTAGTCAGCAGCTTGAGATCTGACAAGAACACTGTAGAAGGCGTCAGTGGCTATTTCCCATCATGACTTTGCCATTAACTATAGCACGGACCTGGACAAGTCTCTTTGTCTGTCTGAGTCATGGTTGCCTGCTGCATTTGTAAGACATGTTAAATTATATCAGAATTTCTTAATCTCAGCAATCTTATTGAGATTATGGGTCCAATCATTTTTTGTGTGTGAAGCTGTCCTGTGCCTTGTAAGATGTTTGGCGGCATCTTGGTCTCTACCCACTAGATGCCAGCCTTACCCCTCCCTTCTATTGTGACAACTAAAAATATCTCCAGACATATTCAAATGTCCCCTGTGGAGCAAAATCGCTTCTAGTTGAGAACTACTGGATCAGATGATGTCAACTCCACTTTGATAAACAACATTACTAGTTGTTAATTCATCCTATTTTACTGAGTTCCTACTCGGTGCTAGGCACTGTATTAGGTTTAGCAGTCTAAATATTTTTTTTTACAAATATTAAATTGAGAAAATGCCATTTATATCTTGAAAATATGAATTAGACCTAGGCTGGGGTCTACACAAGCATTGAAATAGAGTGAAAACAGAGAGAGGGAGAAAGAGAGAGAGAGACAGACAGAGAATATCCCTGGTTAGGTTCTTATTAGCTTCATCTGTAAAATGTCAGCATTACCCATTGCTCGCAGGACCTAATGCTTGGTGTAGATAAAATCACCTAGATCATAGTAGACATTCAAAAATTAAACTCATCTCCCTCTCCCGCACCCCTGAGGGAATCAGATCTGTGCAAGACATTCACCTTATCAGCCTCGCTCTGCTATCTGTAGGAATCTACCCTTATCCCACCACAGGTCTCCAAGCCTCTCTGACCAGGCCAGCACTCATTTGCCTTCTTAAAAACCTTGGTTTGTTTGAGGAGAGCCCGCAGCTCCCTTGAATCACCAGATTGTTGATTTAGTCCAGCCTTAAAGGGATTGCCTCTCCCTAGCAAAGAAAAAAGGTTCTCCAACAATCAGAGATTTTCAAACACCATGGTTTAATGTTTGCTTAAGTACAAGAATGACATTAAGGAAAAATCAAGGATGAGGGAACTCCTGTTTTGTGAGTTATCAGCACTGCTCCTCTGGAGCCCTTGATTTCACCATGAGTTTGAGTGTCTCTCTTGGGTTCGCAAGGGCAAAGGCCATGTGCTGGACATCTGTGGCATCTCCTGCACCATCTCCTCCAGGAAAACATCTCGGTATTTCATAGCCTGACATGGTGAGTGGCATGATGGAGTTCAGGGGAAGGGAGTTCGAATCTGCATTTTTTTCTTGGGTCAGATGTTGACCAGGGACTACAGGGCACACAAAGACAGTGTAATTCTTAAAAAGAAAAGAAAAGGAAGAAGGAAGGAAGGAAGGAAGGAAGGAAGGAAGGAAGGAAGGAAGGAAGGAAAGAAAAAGAAAAGGTTCAAGCTCAAATCCCAGCTCTGCCACTTACTCTCTGACCTTGGGAAAATCATATCACCTTCCTGAACCTCAGCTCACATATCTGTGAAGTGTGCAGTCACAAGTGTCCCTCCTCATAGGGAGGTTGTGAGAATTAAGTACTAGGGTGGATTCTAAGCATGTGGCACAATCCTCGTAAATGCTAAATGCTCAGTAGAAATCCACTTTTATTAATAACATAAATCATCTTAAATAGTACCTCTGGACAATAACAAATATAATAAATATTAAACAGACAACAAAAGATGAAAAAAGATGACCATTTGGGTGGATGAGAAGGTAGGAGACTGACTCATTCTGTTGCTAGCAAGAAAACAGGCGCAGAAAGGGGAAACCTGGGGCAGGGTACCCAGGACATCACTGTGGGGTAACGGCAGGGCTGGGATAGACCTAGCATCTCTAGGGTCCCTGGTAGGTGCTGGGTATTCTGTGTTGGGGCTGCTTTACTATGTTAGAGAAAAAAAAACATTCAGCAATACTTGTTAAAGATGGTCAGGCAGACTTTGTTCAGGGCCATTGTGATAAGGTAGGGGACATTGCCATGGGATTTCACAGTGCAGGAGAGAGATTGAGTTCAAGTCCAAGTATAATATGAACAAGTGGGAATTACAGCCAAGGAGCAGGGTGGAGGCGGTCAGTGGATGGAAAATTACCAAGAGGTAACATGAGGGGTAAGGGGATTCTGGCTGAACTGACCTCACAGGATTCTTTGCTGAAGATGGTCCAGGGGATCAGACATCATCTAGGGGGATGACAGAGGAGAGCTGAGTTCTGGTTATGCTAAAACGAGATTTTTATACATGCATGACCCAAGCACTTAGATGGGCCAAGGAGAAGGTTCAGAAGCCCGAAGAAAGTTCAATCTTTGTCATTTGCTCCAACATGTAAGGCCTATGTTTAGAAAATTGCATTCAAATTGAGGAAAATGTGCCTATTGATTTAAGAACAACATGTTGTTTCTTTCTTCCTCAGGGGACAAGAGAAGTGAGTATTTTGTCTCATGTCTTTCTAATGACCCAGGAGAGAAAAACAGAGCGCTGAGAGGAGGCCTCGCCCTCCCCCGCCTGCCCCGCTCTGGCCCCCATGTCACACACGCACAGATCAGCACTGCAGACACCACTGCCTTTGCCCCTTGTTACCCGCCTTCCAAAATTCAGCCTTTGCCTCCCACCCCAAACCCAAGAGACCAGGAGTTGGTCTTTTGCTTTAGTTCTCATATTCAGTGCCACGAGCCACCACTTGGAACGACTCACCAACTGAACCCAAGAGTGGTCACCTTCCCAATGAGGCTGCAGAGATTTCTCCGACCTGTGAGTCATATCTTATCTTTCACCTCTTGCCAATAACTCTTATGTTTGCTTGACCACTATTCAGACTCAACATTTGAAAGGAGAGTTTAAACCGTCAGAGTGACTTGGTGTACTTTGTCCTTCAATAGTGAACATTTGGGGCCTGCTTGGGATGGAGGGTGGTATGGATCTGCTTGAGTGGTGGCATGTGAAATCACGTGATTACAATATGAATGGAAACTTGGTTAAAATGAAACGCCTTATTTGAATTAAACTCTACTATAGTCTTAAGTGATGGTTATAATTCAGTTGAGAAGTTGAATCAATAGAGCCATAAATCCTATCAGAACCTTATTGATGATTTTGCCTTTTTTAGCTTAATTTTACCCACCTGCTATTGTTCTTGTGTAAAGAGGGCTCACCAAGCACCAAGCACACATTTTAATGCTTTTCTTTTACTCCTTTTCCCCCCTTTTCTCTTTGAAAACCCCTTTAGCATAGCATAGAATATATATATCTGCAAATTATGGCCCCTGGGCCAATACCTGCCTACAACATTTTGTAAATAAAGTTTTATTAACACACAGCCACATGCATCTCTTTATGTATTATCTATGGTTGCTTTCATAGCACAACAGAGTTGAGTGGTTGTTACATGTAGAACCATATGGCCTGCAAAGGCTTACATATTTACTATCTGGTTCTCTCTAGAAAAAGTGTGCTGCCTCCTGATTTAGAGCATGAGAGTCGAAGTCAAACATACCTGGGTACAAATCAGGTCCTGGTTACTTGCTAGCTTGCAAGATGCTAGCTTTGACGTTGGAAAAAGTGTCATAACCCCTCTGAAACCTAATCTGTACCAAGAGAATGACAGACAAACACCTACTTCAGAGGGTCGCTGCGAGAATTCAGTGAGATAGTATTTATAAAAACCTGTAGCCCTGTGCCAGGCACCGAGTAAGTGCTTGATAAATAGCAGCTATTATGATGATCATTCATTCTTTTATCTAGCAAATGCATACCAGGTGCTTTCTTTGTCCTGAACCTGGGGCCTGCATCAGTGATTGAGACCTAGAAGATGCCCGCCCACATTCTAATGGAGGATATTCACAATGTGAAGAAATAAATCAATGGTTATTTTCCAATGGTGATAAGTGCTATCGATAAAATAGAGAGATATGCAGGACAGTGACACGTTTCAGAAAAGACAGAAGCTTTCTAACCGAGGAAAGACCGGAATGTAAGAACAGGTCAGCCACGCACATGTATAGAGAAGGAATGTCCCTGGACAATACATATACCAGGGATGAACTTGGAATAGTCCACGAACAGAGAGATGGCTTTGGAGATGGAGGCAGAGTAAGGCAGGGGAGAAGGGAGAGGGCAAGGGAGCAGAGCTCAGCATGGGTAAGAGGAGGTCACCACTGCAGTGCCTGAGAAGATGTTTGACCCTTGCAGGTAGGGTCGCAATCAGAGGCCATCATGGGGAGTCAATGTAACTGCATCCTTGTCCTCATTTGGGGACATTTATTGGAAATATATTATTCTTCCTCTTTGGGCTCTGGCACTGGTGACTGTTAGAAACAGGTGATGAGTGGGGGCCTGGTGAGCTCTAGTTAGATGACAGCTCTTGCTGGCGGGAAGCCCATGACTCCGCCCAGCTGGTCACAGCCACCTGCCTCACTTGGGCCTTTCTCCTTACAGTACCCCTGACTCACCCAAAAGATCTGGCTGATGTCATTACTCCTCTGAAATCATTCCTTATCAGGAGCCTTTAATGCTTCTCCAGGTGGAGCACTTAAGGTGAAAATCAGTTAATGTAACCTTAAAACCCTCTAATAAATTTCCAGCAACATAAGACCACCAGATAATCATTTTGTCCCTAGGGTCACTCAGAATTCACAGCTCAGTTCCCATAATTAACATTTCTTTTGTGTCTGAATCCTTGACCAGGCGTGAAGAGCCCCACTGATAATATTTTACCTGTTTGAGGTTTAAAAGAGAGCTTTAGATACAATCAGTTACTCAAACTGCCTCCAGAGTTGCTATAATAACAGCCATACAGTACTTCGAGTTTCAAAGCGCGGCTGCATACTTGGCTCTCTCAAAGGTAAAAGTACACCGTTCGTTTCCCTACCTTTATCCATTCTGAGTGACGAGTCCTCCTCTCACTCTTCTCTTCATTTTCCTCCTTTATCATCATCAGAAGCCTTTATTGGAAAGTACTTAGCTGGCTCAGAGAAGTTAATACTTCCTTTACACTGTGCGAATATGTGTTTCTATCTCATCTTGCTTTAGACATTGTGAAAAGAACCAGATTCAATTTGGCTATCTTCCAAATCATGCTCTTGAACTATGATTCTTAATCTGGGGTCCATGAAGGACCTCAGAAGGGCATTATGAACCCTCGTAAATTGAATGTAAATTTTTATATGCACACCCCCCCACCCCAATAGGAGAGATGCTAGATCATTTGATTCCTTGAATCCAAAAAGTTAGGAGCTCTTGCTTAAAAGCTTTTACTGACTTAATCTAAGTACAGATGTTCCTTGAAAAATAATGGGGTTACATTCTGATAAACCTATGGTAAGTCAAAATTGTATCTAATATACCTAACCTATTGAGCATCATAGTTTAGCCCAGCTGATGTTAAACCCGTTCAGAATACGATCTCCATAAACATGCTGGCAACACAGCATGCTGTGCAGTGTCGGTTGTTTACCTGCGTGATCTCCTGATTAGGAGCTGTGGCATCCTGCCACCACTCAGCATCATGGGAGAGCGTCATGTCACATATTGCTAGCCAAAGCAATATTGCTATATTGCCAGCATGGTTTCAACTGAGTGCATATTGCTCTCATAGCACTGTCAAGCCAAAAAATTGTTAAGTTGAATCAGCGGAAGTGTGGGGCCATCTGTAGAGTTATCAGAAGAAAACCATATGCAAATGTGTAACCTGAGAAGGAAACCTCGTTGGGGTTGGAGCTAGGGAAGCCCATGATTCTAAAATAACGCATTAATTGATTATGGTCTGTGAAGGCAAGGGGGATCGATGCCCAGATCAAATAAAGCCTTCCTTTTCGAGGTTGGGACATTTTCCCAGGAAGTCTTAACGATGGCCACAAACATTGTATAGTGCCTACCACGTGTCGGGTACTGCTTGTCCATCCCCTTGCGTGTTTTAGCTCACAATCCTCACAGCAGCACTACGAAGCAGGGATTATTATTAGCCTTGTTTTACAGATGAGGAAAAGGAGGCACAGGAAGATTAAAACTGTAGATTAAGCTTACAGGCAATATTTCATAGTTCTGGATGATATAGTTTGTCAAGCTATAATTAAGGGTTCAGAATAATTATCGTTTTGGATGTGTCTGTACAGCACCCATAATTATGGCATGGTGGCCTAATTAATAACAGGATTCCTATATGTGCCACCTCTGGTTTTGTGAATAGAAGCAGATTTCAGGTCACACAGAGAGTAGGCTATTCTGCTTAATTACAGTTTAGCTGAGTCACTACGGTTTACGAAATGGGGTTACTGACCAAGTAGAAAATTTTGTTATTTTAACTATTATCACCATTAAAAAACTTACATTGTACATACGGCATGCTATAACCCTGTAGGCTTCAATTGAATCTTATCTCTGGGGAGTTCATTCTTTCCAGGATTTGATCAATTCACGGGACCTTTGATATGATTGATCTTCTGCCTAGATTTTATTTATTTAATAGTTAATGAGCAGTTGACCTAGAAATCTAGACAGACTATCCTCTAAAAACATAGTTTATAAACAACCTAGAGTAACACCAACATTATGGATATTAAGGTTTGTGTAATCTCATCTGTACATATAGTGGTGACTTGGAATTCTACAACTCATGTACATGCGTTAAGTTTGCATGTGTGTTCCAGTGATTTATGTTGAATGATGTAGGAACCCTGGACCAGAACTGAGAGCCTCTGGAAAAAGTAACTAAAATAATTGGACAACAGGGGCAGATGTTTTTCCAACTAAGCAGGAAAGAATGTGCAACAAGAATGAGTGAAGCCCTGGCTGGTGAGGCTCAGTGGATTGAGCACCAGCCTGCGAATCCAAGGGTCTGCAGTTCGATTTCCAGTCGGGGCGCATGCCTGGATTGTGGGCCAGGTCCCCAGTAGGGGGCGCACAGGAGGCAACCACACATTTATATTTCTCTCCCTCTCTTTTTCCCTCCCTTCCCCTCTGTCTAAAAATAAAATAAGTAAAATCTTCCCCCCACCCCCCAAAAAAGAATGAGCATAGTATAAGTCACCTGAATGAGAGGTCAGGCTCCACTGGCCACCCAATCAACTCTATAGCAAAGTAGGGTTAGATCAGGGGATTGTACTTTGTGACTCCATGTTACAGAAAGCTTATTATTCAGTATCTACTTTCATGTTGGAAGTCATCCTGATAACAAATTTAAAGTCTTTAGTGGAATAATGTGATGATGATTATCAGAAAATATTTGCTTAAAGACATAGTCCATTGGCTTATGCTTATCGAGGTTTGCTTTATACCAGGTAATTTAGACAACTGGAACCTGGGTGGATAATACCCTTTACTTTGGAAACCTTTTCTTTGGGGAAATTTGCTAAGTTATAGTGAAAGACAGTTGTAAGGGGGTATGTTTAGAACTTCCAAGAAAATAAATTTTCCAAAAGAAAATTTTGGAGCCTCTATGTCCCTGATATGCTAATTTTTTTAAAGCATTCTAAAAATAGCCTCAGTTGAACTTAGATTGATCTTGCTCCCAACCAGACTTACTTAGTAAGGTTCTAGCTTCCTTCAAACTCATTAGAAAAAGAATGGCCTACAGGCAAAGTAGTTCTGCTTCTCCTTGTCCTTTCCATCTAATAATTTTTTTTTTGACAAAGGCCAATTCTGAGGGAGGGAAAGTACAGTGAGACTGTCTCCAGCCATGTCTAGCTTTCCCTTGCAAATTCCTTCCTTCAAATTCATCGGGCAGGTGTGTGTTTGCCTCCCAGCCTCTGCTCTGCCTTGGGCTCAATAGCAGCATTCAGCTCCATGCTGGGCCACCAGTCCCTGTGTGGCTGGTCACCACCGGAGACCTGGGCCCCTGTCCTCCTTGGTAGTTATTTCTGTTGCCCCTTTACTCTGGCCCAGGGAGTGACTGGGGTGGGGAAGGAAATCTACTTTCTACCTCTCTATCAAGCTTGCACACGTGGGTCCCCAAGACCCACAGAGTCCTAAGCCCTCCAAACTCTGTGTTTTGTGTGTTCTACTTCGAGGACTTCTATTCCTAGGGCCAACCTTGTCCAGGACTATTTAATAGCCATTTATACACTCCTTTGTTAAATTGTTACCTAATCATGTCTTGTATTTAGACATCCAACAAACAGATCTTGAATGTCTGTTTTGAGCAAAGCGCTGCACATGTTAGAATACAGAGGAAGGGAATAAGAAAAGTCAAGAGTGATACTTAAGAGAGGTAGATATTAGGTGATGATTCTATAATTAAGTATTCAGTTATAATTGTTGTCACCATTGACCCCCCAAGTTCCCATGGGGGGTAAAACATATGACAGGGGATATGACTTAGTCTGAGGGTCAACAAAGGTTTTTATGAGGAGGTGAGATTTAATTATGAAGCATGACCTGGAGAAAAAGCAGGGGGCTCTGTGGGAGACCACCGCTGGTAGAAGAAGCAATTTGTGTCAGGGAAGCTCAGAATCTTTCTTTCTTTTTTTAAGATTTTATTTATTTATTTTTAGAGAGAGGGGAAGGGAGGGAGAAAGAGAGGGAGAGAAACATCAGTGTGTGGTTGCCTCTTGTGTGCCCCTTCTGGAGACCTGGCCTGCAACCTAGGCATGTGCCCTGAGTGGGAATCGAACTGGCAACACTTTGGTTCACAGGCCCGACTTCAATCCACTCAGCCACACCAGCCAAAGCCCAGAATCCATCTTTCTTGAACTGAAAGAAAGCCAGGGTGGCCAAAGTCAGAGAAACAAAGGCCGAGTGGGAGGGGGTGAGGGTGGTGAAGTTAGCAGGAGCGGCCAGGCATTTGAGGCCATGTTGAAGACTTGAGTCTTTGTCCTAAAAGCTTAAGGAATGATTGACAGGATTTTAACCAGTTGGTGTGGGATCAGGCGGAGATATGGGCATATTTGACACTGTCAGTGTTGCATTTTCAAATCTTCATTCTGGCCAAGGTGTGGGCTATTGGGAATGCGGTGGGCTATTGGGAAGGTGCAGTCAGACACAAGGATTCCAGGTGCTAAGTTGCTATGCCTCCCAGGTAAGATGGTAATGGCCTGGACTAGGACAGTGCAAATAGACAGGGAGATGAAAAGAATGATGGGTTTCAAGCTAATAAGAAGGTAAAATTGTTAGAAGTTTGTGTTGGACTGGATTAAGAAGAAGTTAAGAAAGACTCCTAGGTTCTTGATCTGCTAAGGAGAAAGTATGGAGTAAAAATGAAAGAGGGTCTTGAGCCAGCAAAAGAGGTCAAGAGAAACTTCCAGGTAAATGGAGAGAAATCCAGGAGGGCATGGGGTTATGAAAGCTGAGAAAAGGCCTTGCTTCTTAACACCTAGAGCTTGAACTTGCTCCACGAGCCATTGGTACCTGAAAGTCTGACATCAGGGCACGCAACAGTGGAAAGGTCTGGGAAAGACCTTCCCGAACCGCGGACTAGATCGTACTAGCCCACGTATGATCTAGTCCACGGTAGGCTCTTGCTTTGAGAAGATGAGATGCTTTGCTTCCAGCCAGCCTCTCAGCTCCACAAAGCACATTGGACAATACCTTCCCAGAACCACCAGTGATTTTCAGGGAAGTGGCCTTAAGCAGTATTCCGGAACAAAAGTTTTCCCTAAAAGACAAGTTGTCTTCAGACACACAATTCTGGCATGACAAAGACACATTTTTATGATGTTCTGCAGGGTAGTCTGGCCTGTTAGAAGTAACTAAATCTTTTCATTCCAGATTGGGACCTTAGCTTTACCCAACCCAATGGGAAGGTCCACTGAGATTGTTCTGAGAGTCATGGGGATTGTTCGTAAATGTTTAGTTATCTTGTTTGGGGTACTTGGAGGGATTACACTTCTTCACCCACTTGATTTAGGTAATGAAATGGGCATGTAAGTGATGCATGGGTTCATAGCCGGTGCGTGGTTCACTGCACTCCCTGTTCCCAGCCTCGGCAATCACGGAAGTGGGGGACATGTGGGAGACCCCTCAGTGACCTTGATGAACAGAGCCCCTAAAAAACCTGCAGTTGATTTGCACCATAGACAGAAACAAACTTTTTGTCCTAAGACAATGTGACATTTGTTACTGTATCATAACTTAGCCCACACTGGCTGATACAGAAATACTCTTTCCAGAACAAGGTAACTTTAAGGGCTCATGTGATTTCCAAAGATTATAGAACAAGTTCTACCCCAGGATTCCAGCTCAAAGGCATAGGATCTCTCTTTTTGTCCTCGGAGTCTCTGCAAGAAGAGATTAACAACAATTATAACAGCTACTGCTTAGTAAATGTTACCATGTGGCAGGCACTGTGCTAATTCCTTTTTATACATTATTCCATTTTACTTCAAAATAATGCAGTAAGTAAGTGGACATTAGCTTATCTACTTTAAAAATGAGAGAATTGGGGCCCAGGGAGGTTAAATAACTGGCCTAGGGTCACACAGCTGGTATGTAAGAGAATCAAGGTCGGAATGCAGGGCAGAGCCCTCAGACATTCTTCTAAAAAGACTCAGGGTTAGCTACTGATGTCCCAACGAGCAACTCAGTTCGTAAGCCGACCCTCTCTGAGTGCTTTATGGAGTGGGGTTAACATGAAGATGTGCTTTCAGACCCAGGATCTGGTGGCCCAGTACTAACTACTAGGCTCTCACTTACGCTGCCTGAAAATATGTTAGTTATGTGTTTGGATTCCAGGGTCAGCTAGAGGTGAACTCACATTGGAGTTCTGCCTCTTCTTCACGACTCCCTCTCCCTGCACCTCAACTTTCCCATAGGAAAAATGGGAGTGGTAGTAGTTCCTAGCTCTTGGAGCTGTGAAAGGATGGGCCCCTCTTTTGCCTGTTGACCCTCAGATCCACTCCCCATCCTTCCCTACCCTACTCTATGCTTGAGGGATGGGAGAGGCTTAACCCATTCTTCCGGCTGCCTTGCTGTTTGCTTCAGCCAATCAAATCAGAGGGGCTGGCAGGTCGTAGAGGGGCAGAAAGAGGGAAAAGCCTGGGAGGGTATCTTCTTACTTCTCAGGTGACATCTCCAACCATGAAAGACAGTTCTGTGGACTCAGCTCTTTCTAGGCAGCCCCTGTCTCCTTAGTCCCAGCTGTTACCTCCAGGGCTCTGGTCCCTGGCTCTGTTAACAACCTGGTTAGCCACTCCGGCCCTGCTGGAGGGTTGTGACCCCACTGCTCCAGGGAGGGCAGTAATCTTCTGTTGTTGCTGATCTCTGGGCTGCCTCACTCTTCCCTTTCACTCTTTCTGCTCTCCTAAGGCCTTTCTAAGTAGGTCTCATTTACTTACTTTACTTACTAAGTCTGGTGTGGGCTGTCTGGCGTGGGCCACGTTTTCCAGATTGTACCAGGGCTAGTACAGAGGGTTTCTGGACATAATGCCTATGAAGTACTTAGGACAATGCTTGGCATATAGTAAGTGCTTAGTGAACAGTAGCTTATGAAATGGCTTATTTACCTCTTCCCTAGATTCTGTGCTGACAGTTTGTCTCGGGCAGGTGCCTGCCTACCTACATCACAGCTCTTGGGTCATTGCCCATCCCTCCTCCTAGTCCGTAGGCCTGAGCTTCGGTGTAGGTTCATCCTTCTCTAATATTTACAGGGGAAAGGGCGTGTGAATTCCTGCACTACATTTATGACACATGTCACAATTTTATTTTATTTTATTTTATTTTATTTTATTTTATTTTATTATTTTATTTTATTTTATTTTATTTTATTTTATTTTATTTTTTTAAAAAGATTTATTATCCTTGCCTGAGGACATTTTTTTTTCATTGCTTTTAGAGAGAGAGGATGGAAGAGAGGAAGGGAGACAGGGAAACATCTGTGTGAGAGAAGAGCATCAGTCGGTTGCCCCCTGTATGTGCCTGGACCGGGGACTGAGCCCACAGCCTAGGTATATGCCCCGACCTGGAATCACTCCTACACCCTTTCAGTTGTGGGATGATGCTCCAACCAACTGAGCCACACCAGCCAGGGCCACAGTTTCACTTTCAATTTTCCACACTTCTTACTATGGCTTCTGCCCTACCTGGCCCGTCTGGCTTCCCAACCCGTCTCTCTGCCCCTTGCCCCTTATTCCACTTCAGCCCACACTGCTCTGTCCTCTCCGTCAACCGCTGCCCTCCCTCGGGCTTTGGCAGGTGTCATCTCCTCTTTTTGGAAAGCTCTTCTCTGGCTTCTTCCAGGCCGTTCACACCCCAGCCTCCACGTAGCTGCTTCCTCCTTAGTGAGGCCCTGCCTGGCCCCGTTATCCAATGCCGGTCACCCACCTCTGTCATTCTCTGTGACAAGTGATGTTTGCATTGTTTTTGAACTTCTCACATTTTGTTGTGATTTCATTTGTTTACTTGTCTGGTACTTTCTGCCTCTTGTCTCCCTCCCAACATGCTGTAGGCCACTGGGTGATTGATTCCACCAAGGCAGGCTCTCTGTGTGACAGCTTCATCTGGGCACGCTCAGTGCCTGAGAAGGTGCTTGACACAGAGCCAGCTGTCAGCCAATGTGTCACGAATGAATGAGTGTTCAAACCATCTGTCTCTAAGCTGCTCGTGTCAAGGAACCCTAGACGTCCAAAGGCAGTCATTTTTGGGATTCCCCTCTCCTCCCTGTCTCTGGCACCGGGTCATGGAGGAAGCCCGGAAGCAGAGGCCCCAGCTTGGTTTGGAGTGGTCTCCTTCATCCCCGCTCCTGGCCCAGGCCCTGCATGGTGCGTGAAGCTGCATTTCCTCCACCACGTGATCAGCCAGTGAGACCTTTGCTGAAGGTTCCCCAGACTCCAGATTCTTCACCGTCCTGCCTCCTTCACCTTCCTTCTGAAACTTGCCACCCCCAAGGCCCCACCGTGGAGGACTTCCAGATTGAGACCATGATCAGAACTTCGGCCCTCTGCCCCTTCTCAGTGCCTGGGCCACGCTGGCCTCTACTGCCTTCTCAAACCCTCCAGCTTGATTCCACACAAAAATAACAGGGGCCCATGTAGCCTTTGCCTTCTTGGCAACAAACATCCCCAGCCAACAGATTCTCTCTCTCTCTTCTAGTAACAAAAAAGGCTGTTAATTGAAGTTACCCAACATACCTTAAGGGCTTAGGGAACCTCAGAACTTAAGCCACAGAACCTGGCTACATTTCTAGGAGAAGGAAAAAAAAATTTTTTTTCACTGCTTAAGAATAGACTAAAAATGGTTTAAAAAAAAAAAAAAGAAGAAGAAGACGGACTTTAATTTCCCTGCTCTACTAGTCAGCCGATCCAGTTCTCAGACCCCCTTCCAGAACTGGTGTGTTCCTCTGAGGCACAGCTTGTGCCTGGGCCTCCGGAGCCCTACCTGGTTCCTGTTGGCCTTTCCTCACAGAGTGGGGGGCGGGGGCTCGGGTGGGGTTGAGCCCTGTCTTGTAGACCATCCTGATGGACTTGCCAAGACAGTTCCCCCCAGAAGTCTGACTATGTGCTGCTTGGCTTATTCGAAATATCTAGCTTACTCTACTTGGTAAGGCAGTTTTCAGTCAAACTGAAGTCCTTGTTTTGCCATGAATGTGATAGAAGCCAGCCAGACAGATTCCATTTTCTTCTTGCCTAAGATACTTTCAAAACAGCGGACTCTAAAGTCACTTCCACTGCCGTCCACTGGCATGACACATGGGCAGGGCCTGTCCCTTCACCCTCTCTGTTGGCCCCCATGTGTTCAAGTTAGTCTAGAGGCCAGAACTGTGCCCAGAATCACACGAGTCAGGAGTGTGTTTTCCTGGGAGGAGCACCAAAGGAGACCGCAGTGGCTTAAACACAGATGTTTAATGAAATCTAGAGTCGTGTGCTTGGCGGATTGGGTTTGGAAATTAGGTAAGTTACAGAGCAAATAGGTAAAAAAAAAAATTGTAAAAGGAGCAGTGCCAAATGTGTCTGTTTCCATTTACCAGGAAAGAAGCACTTCTAGAAATCCTCCCTGTCAGCATTCTCTTAGGTCCCATCACCCTGAACCGGGTCATAGTGACCATCTTGGATACAAGGGCAGTCAGAATACTAGAGAACAAAATGATTACAATTGCCTTAGACATTCGATTAATTTTTTTCTCAGGGCTGGGTGAAAGGTCACCCTAAACAAAACTAGGATGCCGATAGCCAGGAAGTGGGAGGGAATGACATTGGACAGACAGGTCTCAGTGCCTTCCCCAAATTAACTAAGTGAATTCTAGAAGCCACGGACAAAGAACTTGAAGCTGATTTTTGCAACTTTTTGCAGACAATTATTAAACAAGACTTGTGGAAGTCTCCCAGACTGTGAGCTCTAACAGAGAAGGTACCACACCGTCTCCTTCGCTGCTGTATTTACAATAGGGTGGCTGGCACACAGTAGGTCCTCTGTATGTATTTATTGAAATGAATGAACAAAAGAATCTGGAGGAAAGTAAATGATGAGAATAGCATGGATTCAATAAAAATAAGTCAGACCAAACTTACTTTATTTCATTTAAGAGTTTTTGATAGCATGATTGTCATCTTTGAGATGAGGGCATATCATAGATATTTCATCATGGGATTTCAGCAAGTCAGTTCATAATGTTCCTCATAATATTCTCGGAAAGAAATTCTTCTGTACACAGGTCGAACTGTAGCAACTTGGATAAATATATCCAGGTAAGTTTTGACCAATGAATTTGCGTCAGTCTGGAGGGAAGCCTGTTCACAGGGGTTAGTAAAAAGGCAGCATCAGTTTTTAGCAAGAAAATAGGTTAATATGATGAAATAATATAATGAGAGACAGACTTGGCTCCAATTCTTTTTTTTTGTAATTTATAATTTTAATAACAACTTTTTAATGTTGAAGGTTTTCTGAAACATTAGACCGGGATTAATTTCCAGCAAGCTTCCTCGAATTATTTACATTTTTCTTTCTGTTTGATGGGGGCTTTCCATGTAAGGATACAGGTCAGTTGAAGTCTTTCCCGTGTTTGTTACCTTCAGGAGGTATGATCCAGTGGGCATGTTGTACCTTTGGAAGAAGTAGGAGTGACGGAAGGTTTTCCCACATTCTTCACATTAATATGGTGTCTCTGCAGTCTGCACCGTTCACCTTATGATTTTGAAAGATTTTGTTACAAACAAAGGTTTTTCTCCAGCATGCACTCTGTGCAGGTTTTTCTGCATTGTCGCAGCCATCTGTTTTCTCACTCGTGCGAGTTGTTTCATGGTGGTGATGTGCACTGAAGCAAAAGAATGTTTCCCCTTGTCCCTCACATCGATGTGCTGTGTTTCAGGTGTGCATTTCCATGCGTCTTTGACTGCTTCTGCGAGAAAGGAAGCCTTTACCCCAACGCTCACATGCATAGGGTTTCTCTCCACACTGGAGCACCTGAATGCTTTCCCACGTTTTTTACATTCATAGAGTTTTACTTCTGTAAATTTCTCACTGAGTAATGCTTTAGCTATAGCCCTCAACTTATGACATGTTGGGTTTTCAATATCATTTTGTTCAAACTAATTTCTAATTTCCATTCTTATTTCTCCTTTAAACCATGTTATTTTTAGAAGCATGTTTGTTTCCAAATGTATGGGTTTTTTTTTTTTTCCTGGATACCTATAAGTTATTGATTCCTAGTTTCTATTGTGGTCAGGATGTGTTTTTTGTATGACTGGAGTTCTTCTAAATCTACTGACGCTTGTTTTATGCCTCACAATATAGTGTATCGTGGGAAATACTCTCTGTGCACTTGGAAAGAAAGATAATCTCCTATTGTTGAGTGCAGTGTACGTTCATAGTATACGGTGCAGTGTTCTTAATGTCAATTAGGCCGAATTGGTTGATAGTACTGCACAAGCCTTGTACATCTTTTCTGATTTTCTGCCTACTTGCTCTGTCAGGTACTGAGAGAGGGGTATTAAAATTGCTGTTTATAAGCATTAATTTTTCTATTTCTCCTTGCAATTCTGCCAGTTTTTCATCCATATATAATGGAAGCTCTTTATTAGATGCATTTTTTGAATTTATGGGGTGACACTGGTTAATAAAATTATACAGCTTTCAGGTGCACAGTTCTACGACACAGCCTCTGTGCACTGAATTGTGTGTTCACTACTTTGGGGTAGTGAACTTAGCACCCCATCACCACTTAGCACCCCATCCCCTCCTCCCCCTTCTCGGCCTCCTCCTCCTAGTGATCGTCACACTGTGGTCCGTGTCCATGAGGTTTCTTCTTCTTTTAGATGAATAAATGCTCAGAATTGGTTTTCCTCCTATAGACAGACTCCTTCGTCCTCATGGAATGATCGTCTTTATTTCAGGAAACATTCTTTCCATCGAAATCACTCCGTCTGATATTAACGTAACCACCCGTGTTTCTTTTGATTGTCATTAGCAAGGTACATTGCTTTTTATTTGCCTTTATATTTAAAGTGAGTTTTTTTATACTCAGCAGTTGTTGTTTTTTGCTTTTTTTCTGAAGTCTGACAATCTGCCTTTCAGTTGGGGGTAATTATCTGTTTGGTTTTAAATCTAACATCTTGCTGTGTTTTCTCTGTGTCCCATCAATTCCCTCTTCATCCTCATTTACTGATTTCTTTTAAACTCGTGGGAGTTTTAACGATTCTCCTTTACTTTCTTCATTGATGTATTAGCAATAGGAGTTAGAGTATACATGTTATTGCGATTTACCTTCGAGTATATTAGACCACTTTATGCTTAGTATAAGAATATTACAACAGCATACTCGCCCCTTTCTGATGTTGTGCTGTTGTCATATGTTTTATTTCTACATATGTTACAAGCTGCCCAACACACTGTTGATTTTTGCCTCAGGCAATTATCTTTGAACAGAATCTTGTTAAAGGAGAAAACATTTTATTTACCTACATATGATTTCTTGATATCTTAATTCTTTTGTGTAGACCCAGCTTTCTGTTTGATTTCATTTTCTTTCTACTTGAAGGATTTTAACATTTCTTATACTAAATGTCTGCTGGTGATATATACATATGTGTGTGTGTGTGTGTGTGTATTCTTTCAGCTTTTGTATGTCACAACATGTCTTTATAGACTTACTTTTTTTCAGTACTTTAAAGACGCTGCTTCACGGTCTACTTGTTTGCAGATTTCTGATGAGAAGTCCAGTGTCATTTTTACCTTTGTTCTTTTGCATGGTAATGCCTTTTTGCTCCTCTATGACGGCTTGAAAGTTTTTCACTTTCTCACTCGTTCTAAGGAATGTAATTGAGATGTTTCTTGGTGTAGTTTTCTTCATGTTTCCACTTAGAGTTTGTTGAGCTTCTTGGATTTGTGAGTTTACAGTTTTCATGAAATTTGGAAAGTTTTCAGCCATTATTTCTACAAATATTTTCTGTCCACCCTGACCTCTCCTCATTATCCTATTTCTCCTTTACTTTAGGGAATCCAATTGCTTGTTTATTAAGCTCACTGATACTCTGTTTATTTTTATCTCCATTCTTTTTTCTCCCTTATAGATAAGTGTCCTGCGCTGCCGCCTGCTGTATTTATTTTGCCTGGTTTGTTTTAGTTGTTTTAGGAGGAGAGTAAACTCAGTCCCAGTTGCTCCATCCCTGGTCGGCTGGACTAGATCACTTCAGGTTATTGTGGTTCTGTTGATAAGAAAGTTTGCCAAGGGCGTCACTTGTTTCCAAAACAACTCTCATTAAGTAACCTGAAGATGTGCAATCCACATCTCCTGTAAGTACAATCCATTCTTGTGCAATGGGTGTTACGAGTCCCACAAACAAACTTCATGTAAAACAATCTCATTTCCCCCTGCAGTTTACCTTTTAATTCCTGTAATGTTTTATCTGCTTCGTTTTGCCTTACTTTCTGCTGAGCAGTGACTCAAACCCTGAGGACTTTTTTGTTTTTGTTTTCTCCCCGCCCCCTCCTTTTTTTTTTTTTTCCTTTTTTGGTCAGGTACCAGTGATCTGTACATAAAATTTCATGATGTTTTGGCATTAGAATTCATCTGATTCTGGTTAGCAGAGGCCTTGAGTACTTAGGTGTGTGCTTGAAACTAAGGAGCATGGGGGTTGATAAAAACAGGGTCTTAAACTTCAAGATATATATGTATATGTATGTGTGTGTGTTTCCATGATGGTTTTAAAAGGGGCACACCTGCATTTTGGGATCAATTTAAAACAGAAGTAAAAAGTTCAAGAGAAGGAATTCCTGTTTCTCTTCTTGTTCCCCAGCTCCAACAAGTATGTATTGAGTGCTTAATACTACAAAGCACTACAGTCTTACCTAAGAGACCGGGGCAAGTCACTGACAGTGGTGATGAGTTCATTATCTTGTGGAAGAATGACACAATGGATAAAGCCCCAAGGTGTGGTACCACAGTAAATCTGCGAGGCTTCCCAGGAGAGGATCATTAGTGAGGGCTGGGGAGATTAAGAAAGTCCTGGAGACCTAGTTCAGGAAGGAACAAAAGAATGCAGGGGAAAGTATTGGCATGAGCACAGTGAGGAGTAGGACTGTTCCTGTCGTGTCTGGGGACAGTCAGAGAGGTTGGAGCAAGGGGCTCCTGTGGGAGAATAGTGGGGAAAGTGGAAGCCTGCCTGTGAATCCCTTCTGTGCCAGGCCCCGGCATGTGGGCTGTCGGAAAGCTCTGGGTGGTTTTTGATGGGTGGGCATGACCAAAGGCGTGTTCTGAAGAGAGGCTTAGGTTAATGTGTGCAAGGGAGATCAGGACTGGTGGCAGAGGTGTGAGGGCAGGGACTATTTCTTAACTATCTTTGTATTCTCAGCTGCCAGTTCAAACGTAATGATTGTGGCTTGAGTGCATATAAGAGGTAATCAGTTTCTTCCTAATTTATTGATGCTCTGGGTAAGCAATGGCCTTATTTACAGCAGGAAAAATATTGTGAAAGAACCTCTCTGTCCCCAGCGTTACTTTGAAGGGTTGCAAGTAGGTAAATTTGGATTCACCCTCTTTCATGACTTTTTTTTTTTCCATCCCTCATTTTCTTTCTTTAAGGAAAAGGCACTCAGCCACTGTTACAGAGATTACACAACAGGGCCATCCCTAGTCCCCACCTACCCCATCCCTAATAAATTCTACATCGTCTTACAAAGCTCTTAACAAGGCGGAACACACATGTACACAGAAATCCACGGCGCACACTTCCACCAGCGCTTGGATATACAAGCTCCCAGCTGAGCAGTTTGCACAATGCAAACTTAGGCACACGCGCTCACGTGAGTCAGCGCCGAGGCAGAATAACCACTCCTTTGGGCACGCACACACTCTGCTTAGCCACCGAGACGCACACTTGTGTGCACACTCTCCTCCGAGACCCACACTCAGTGCGCAAGGCCCCGGGCCACCCCAGCCCGACGGACTCGCGGCTGGCCCGTCATTCCCGGGCGCCCGTTGCGTCACCGGAGCGCGACACTGCAGCGAACACCGGCGGAGACTTGAAGGGCCGGCGGCTGCAGCCCGTGACGCCAGCGGAGCTGGGAGCGCCTGCGGCCAGGGCAGCGGCGGGCTGCGGGGGGCTGCTGGGGCCGGGAGCGCCGGGACAGGTGCGTGTCGCCTCTGCGCCGGAGCCCGCGTGACTCCTGCAAGTCGCCGGGTGGTCTGTGTCCCCCGACCTCTCCCCCGAGTTCGGGGGTCCCCCTGAGAAATGGGTTCCGGCTAGTGCCGGAGTGGGGGGTCGGGATTGTGCTTTTCCGGGGGATCAGGTTGAGGCCGGGCTTCTTCTGTGGACTCAGCGCCCTACGCACTCGGACGGGACGCGGGGCGCTGGCTCCGGCGTTGCGGCCGCAGGGATGCTCGGAGAACGGCCGGGGCTGGGACTTTGCGCTGACAGGCGACCGGCGACTGATCGCACTGAGCGCTCGCTGAGTGTTAGATACAGTGCGAGGCTCTTTATAGGTATTTTCCAGTCCTCCCAGCATCCCAGGAGGTAAGAGCTATCATATTATGCACATTTTCCAGACGGGGAAACCAGGGCATCGAAGTTAACCAGTGTGTCTGAAGTCCCGCATGTGGTAAGACGGGGGGATTTGAACTTGGGGATGTTTGACTTCAGAGTTGCCCTTCTGCCTCTGTGTGTTTCAGAACCCACAGTTGGCTCCCCTCAGTCCGTAGTCTGGCACCTCCGATTTTCCTTTTCTTTTTTTAAACTTCTCGACCTTGGATAAACGCTGGAGGGAGGGAGGAGGGAAGCGTGGACTTTCCATTGGCACAAGACGCTTTTCTCTTCCCCTCCTCTCGTGCTGGAGCCAGCGTGTCTTCATTTTCTCTGGCTGTACCGGGCTCCCCCTGTTGTGACGCCGTGAAACCGAGAGCTGACTTTTATTTTAAACTACAGAAGAGGTTTCATGCCACGTGCATTGCCTTACTATCCTCTTCCTCACGCCTGTTGTGTTCGATTGTTAACTTACGTCAATTGTCAAGGACGCAAATGGTAGTTATGCTAGGACACGTTATTGCAGCAAACCCATGTGGCGATTGTGAAGGAATCAGTATGACCTCGAAGAAACACTGTTAAGCTGGAATTGACCTTTCAGAGTTTTAAAGGAATAATTTAAGGCCAGGTGAAAAATAGCCAAAAGCAATCTTAAAAATAGTTCTAAACTTATTGTTAGAAATTTTTATATTTTAGGTTCATATCTAAAAGTTTCATGAACTTTCTTTAGCCGTTCATTGTTAGTGAACATTTTCCTGTAGAGTAGGAAAAGACTTGTTGAAAAGGATGAAAACTTATCAAACAGATATCTCATAAAGGGTGGTTTTGTTTTAGGGCTTTGCAGATGTACTAAAAGTGCAAATATTGCGTTTAAAGCATCACAAGAAAATTAAGAGCTTAATTTTTGCTTAAGTGGGAAACTTTAGAGGTGCCCTCATCACCTGTACCCCTTTTGCATTAGTGTATAGTATGTCTGGCCTAAAATTCCCAGCACAGAATTTTAAAAAATTATCTAATTATGTGTGTATCTATAACTTATATTTAATTAAATAAACACATGCCTTCATTCCTCCAGAAATTATTCAATTATTAACACAAACAAAATAATTTTTTGTCTTGTACCTGAAATAAGCTATTATTTACTATTACAAATTCATACCTCTTTTGTTAGGAAATCTAAACATACAAAGATTGATTGTTTTGAAATCAAATCTGCCTAACTGAATTCATATAAACACATCAAAGTCCATTTTTACACTTTGGCTGGACCTGGTGGAAGTCTGTCAGTAGTTCATTTGACACCCTCTTATGGAGCAAAATCATGTGGAAGTCAGAGTTTTGAGTTCTGGTATTTACCCTCTGGAGTCCTCATTGACTTAAATGGTATATGTATTTTTTACAGCACATGGTTTAGGAGTCACACTTTATGTCATGGATGAATCCGCAGTGACCCTTGGCACGATAGATGTTTCTTATCTGCCAAATTCAGCAGAATACAGTGTTGGCCAATGTAAGCATGCAAGTGAGGAGTGGGTAAGTTTCCGATTAAAATGTGGATTAAAAGTGGTCAGCCTAAAGACGTTCATTGCAATATTGTTTATGAAGGTGGAAATGCTGGAGCCGACTTTATATCAGTAACTGGGAGGAAAAACTGAGTAAGAAATCTAACTACAGACATAGTAAAAAACAAAATACTTTTGCATAGAAAAAACCTACTAGTATTTGTTTAGGGTGGTGTCATTATAAAGATATTTTTAAAATGTTTCTGTATCTATTTTCCATACTTATATCTAATAAGTATAATTTTTTAATGAAAATAAAGTTTATTTAAAAAAATAAAAATAGGAAGTAAATTTTATTGTGAACCCAATCCAAAGGGCAAAGGTTATCTTGTGTTGTTTTTTCTAGTTCAACATTACATGGCATGTTTCAAATATTTCTTGAGCACTATCTGCTTTATATTAAAAATGACGATTTTTTTTCTTTTTTGCTTATTTTTGAGACTGCAGTATCAGTAGCATTTGAGCAACCGAGGAACTCAAAGTTAGGGAAAAAATGTTTAGAATGGAAGAGCAGAGTTTGACCCTAATTGCACAATACAGCTATAATTTCAGGTTCAGCCTTTACACTTGTTAGGATAAAGGAATGTTCTGTAAGTGTATCTTGTTTTTCATTTCAAGCAAAATAGTTTAAGCTGTATTGTAACAACTTGCCTACTATGTAAGGCCTTGGTAAATGGTTCTTCTGTGGGAGTGTACGATTTAAGAGAGAGTAAGATTAACTCTTACCGCAGGGATCCAGAGTCTGATTTTATTCGTCTCGCTATCGTGCGAGGCTGTTTGAGCTTTGCCGACTTTGTCTGAAAACCCTGAATGCTGCTTTGAGTGCAGTGTTTTTTGGCAGCTTTTGCTGTTCTCAGGTGCTCGGCTTTTGCTCTTGTTCAAAGAGCTGACCACGGAGGGAGTATCTTGAATGGAAATCACTCTGAGAGACACAGAATTATACCAACACCCAAAGAAAATGTCTCATACATTTCTCTTTTGGCTGGAATTTCTTAGTTTTAGAGATCATGTGGACATGTATAATTTTCTTGCCATTTAGTGACCACTTTTTCCTTAATATCTTCTAGGATGAGTGTGGTTTCAGACCTACTGTCTTCAGATCTGCAACCTTAAAATGGAAAGAAAGCCTAATGAGCCGGAAGAGGCCGTTCGTGGGAAGATGTTGTTATTCCTGTACTCCCCAGAGCTGGGTAAGAATGTTACTGCTTATCGACCTTTAATAAACCCTTGAGATGCATGACATAGATTTCCAGCTTTGTGTGAATTTGGTATTGGGCAAATACCAAATTGACTTAATTCACTTTTAGAATTTAGTTTTATTCTTTTTTTCTAATTTCTGTATTTAGAATTTGGAGCTATATTTATAAACTGAATATTCCAAGTCAAGATGTTGACTCAGTCTTTCATTCATGCAGTCAGTAAATGTCGGTCCGGTAGTTGATGCCCAGCGAGATTTGGGTTTTTCAGCAGTTTTGGTATGACAGCACGGCGAGAGCAGGTCTTACTTTCGGTTAACTCTTCTGAAACGTTGGTGGGAACCTTCACGTGACTTCTAGACATTGAACTTCAGCTCTGTGGCTTTGTCCAGTGTGAGTCTCTGTTTCGGGGGTGAGTGGGGAGGTGTCTGCTGACCCTGATAGTGAAAAGTGGTCGCTGAAAGCTTAAGTGAAGACTTTAAAAGGAGTGTGCATGGGTTTGTTTGTGTTTTGGTGGGAAAAAAACCCCATAAGTCATGCAGAATCTTCCACATTAGGGTGTCAGTGTTGATATTTGGGAAGAGTTGGTTAGATGAGAGGTTTGCTTCTGGTGGTAGTTTTCCAGAAGGATGTATGAGCACTGGACGGTGGACTCTAATGTGGCCGAGTCCAAAAGCCGCAGAGTTACCCATAAAAAGGTGTGCCTGGATGATGTTAAGCCCTCTTTGAACTAGGTCAGTTATCACAACATAGAAATTCTGCCCTTAAAGGGCCTATCATTTATAGAGGTTGCTCGTAATTTGTGTGAATAGGTAACTGTGCTGTGTGAATGCTTTACTCAGGGTTGGCTTGGCAGGAAGTAGAATTCTGAGTCTGGGATAAAGGGACTTCGTAACCTGGCAGAGTTTTGTGTGGGACCCAAGCAGTTGATGTTAAATATGCAGGTCTGCGCCTGAATGTGTTGATACAAATATTGTTATTTTGTTTCATTTCATTTTATTTTATATTGTTATATTCTTATCTGAGGATATGTTTATTGATTTTAGAGAGAGGGGGAGGTGGAAGAAGGGAGGGAAAGAAACTAGGGGCGCAGTGAGAGAAAGGGAGAGGGGGGGAGAGAGAGAAAAATCAATCCATTACCTCCCATACCTGCCCCACCCAGGGACTGAACCTGCAACCTAGGTATGTGTGCTGACTGAGAATCGAACCTTTCCATGTATGGGACAATGCTCCGACAAACAGAGTCACCCAGCCAGGGCTAAATATTGTTCCTTTTAAATCACAAGTGCTTTGCTGCAAGAACTTAAGAATTTGGTAGCATTGAAGGATCGTGGAAATTTCTAGTGTAGGAGTAAGGCCAGTTCAAATTAATAGGCCAGTAGAAATAAAAATTTAAATAGAAGACCATGTGGTTTCTCTTTTTTTTAGATCTGTCATCTTATCTAATTGTAATTTTAAATGCTTAAAAAACTGAAGTAATATCTTAACTCTAATGTGTTATTAAGTCAGGAGAGAGAATAGGGATTTGTGGTGGTGATGATTTGGGGCAGGGATGGATGAGTAATATAACAGATAATTGATTCTTGCCTAAATATAGTACCAAACATTAGGGACTATATTCCTAAATATAGGAGCTGAACTTGATCTTAAATTCTTCCATAGCATGTTTATTTAAAATATTTGTTTGACGATGTTTTTATTGTAATTTTTTGATATTTGTTACCCTGTCTCTGAAATCTTATTTCCCTTTTCTTTAAGAAGATTTCTCGTAGTATTTTTGCATTTCTTTTAAAGATCTAACTTATTTATTTAGAGAGAGGGAAAGGGAAGGAGAAAGAGAGGGAGAGAAACATCAATGTGTGATTGTCCCTCATGTGTCCCCAACTGGGGCCTGGCCCACAACCCAGGCATGTGCCCTGACTGGGAATCGAACCAGCAACCCTTTGGTGCGCAGGGCCACGCTCAATCCACTGAGCTACACCAGCCAGGGCTATTTTTACACCTTTTGTTGATAATACATTATCTCAGCATTTATTAGTGCAAAGTTTACCTTTTGTTCACATTATGTTACAGACTTTTTCTTTTCAACAGGTATCACTGGATTATCTTTTAAGGTTACCTGTAAAGAGGATGACCTTTAACCACATGTTATCTCATTAAGTGGAACCCTTGTTTTAAAGGAATAGGAGACCATGCTCTTTGGAGCAAGATCCAGGATTGAATCTTAAACTTATGTCAGCCTCAATTTTCCTGTTTCTAAAATGGGGATAATAATTCTTATGTATCAGGATTATTGGGAGGTTTAATAATCTAATTATAACTGCATGTCCCTTCTTTTTGTTAGTAATGAAACTTTATTTACAGAACAATCACAGTTTTATTTCAGAGACAGAGCATGCAGCCAGTAGTATTGATTATAGCCTAATGCTTGACTAGCATCAGTGCTGCAATACAAAGTATCTCCTTGGTACATTGTGGGAACTGGCCATGAATCCCTGCCCTTGAACATCAAAGATTAAGTCCACATTTACCCCCGAAAGTATGCACTCACTTGGAAGTTTTCAAATAGTAGCGATTTTCCTGTTCAGTTTGGAACAGCTGATATGTTGGTACTCACTTGAAAATAACTACTAATTTCTCTACATTGGTTTTGTTTTTTTAAAAATGTACATGTTACTTTTAGCATAGTAGTTTTCTATTTTGGCAACACTGAAGTCTCCAGTATCTCTGTCAGTGACTTAAGCACTCTGTAGCTTCGATTCTTTGGGGTTGGAGGGTGGGCAGGGAGTGGGACAGGAAAGGGGGAGGCACTGTTTCCTTTGCAAGATGTTAAGGGTTAATTTTGAGTTTGTGATGTTCTTTAAAGGCTAAAAGGTGCTTTTCAATAAAACATAATCTTTCTTCATCACTTTGATTTTTGAAGTAATGCCTGAGGTTATGCTTGAATTTTGAAAGCTGACTGGTGACGTGAGCTCGCCACCGGCACTCCAGTTCTGTGTTCACATCTGTGTCTGGTTTGTCTCCTGCAGGATAAGTTTTTCAACCCCAGTATCCCGTCTCTGGGTTTGCGGAATGTTATTTACATCAATGAAACGCACACGAGGTAAAAAGAAATTTCTTACACTTCTAGTACATCTCAAAAGAAAAACCCCATCGTAACTAGTGCGCTTTAAGATGAGTCTCATGTTTTTGAGAGTAAATAGAATGTGAGCTTCTGACACAAGCGACTTTATCTAAAATTTGGAAACAATATAACCACCTGAGAGACCTGTTATGATTACCACTGCTGTAATTGTGTAATAAACATTTTCTTGAGGGTGTAGATATCACTTACAGCTTTCTCTAAGTTATTCATATATTAATTTTGCATCTGAAGTGTTCTAAATTGTGTTAAAAGATTTGTCTGAGGAGAGGTGTAGCTTTGAATGTCTTATGCTTTATTACGACTAGTTTATACTTAGATAGAGGACAACTATTTTGTACTTAAAAAAAGTAAAGCTAATCTAGAGTTTTAGAGAATATTTTCCTCTGCTGAGCAAACGTTCTTTGATCAATTATTAGCTTAAGACTTTTCTTAGGATTCTTACTTCCAAATTCCAGGCAAATGGGGATAGGCGGTGAGGCCCCAGATCGGGAGAAAAGAGGCTTTGTTCCATGCGAATCTAGGCTAGGGGAGGAGACAGGAGGGTGGGAAGGTGGCGTGAGTGTCTCTGAGGCAGGAGGGCAAGGGCAGCCAAAACTGCTACCAGTTCTTCTAATTCCGAGAGTGAGTAAGCAAGTGAGTGCCTGGCATCGGTAAGCAGTAAGCTCAGGTGATGAGAAATGCTTTTGAATTCTTATGAAAACCGGGTCCAAGATATGAAATGCTTAAATGTTAAGTCTTTCTGATGTGACTGCCTATATTTTGATGACAAGGTCACATGAGCATGACAATATCCACGTATATATTAGTTAATACTTTTTAAAAAAATATATAGCTGAAGTCAAGGGACGTATTTTTCCCATTTTCATGCTCCCCTGTCCTCTTCCTTCCTCCCTCCCTCCTCCCCCCTCTTAAGTTTACAGGGGACAGGAAAAATTTTGGTTCATTGATATTTTTTTCCTTTCCCTTGGTTGACATGATTAAGACCCTAAGAAAAGAGATCTCATAGGGTCTCCTCTTTATGGAAGTTCACATTTAATGTGAAAAGGCAAAGGGTCCATGTATTTCCCTCAGTTGGAGGCAGTCAAGGAAAAAAAGCTTTGTTGCCAAGACAAAGTGAAATTATTCAGAGTAACAAGCTGCCTGTAGGGTTGAGTTGGCTTTTTAGCTCTCCTGTGTGATACACGAAGCAAAGCTTGAATGTTTTTACACATACACATAGCTTTTGGTCAGCTGCGAAAGGATTTCATAGAGAGTTTGGACTTTGTACATTTCTGTCATAATTCTGAAACTTTTCACTGAAGAAAGAGGTTAGAATTAAACACCGAATATACTGGGCCAAGTTTTCAGAGAATGGAGAGAAAGGAAAGGAGGAAGGAAGACAGAATGTCGGAGAGGAAAGAGGAAGGAGCATGTGATTCATAAACAGTTCTCCCTCAAATTACTTTTCCTTGCTCCAGGGCTTTTCAGAACTGATGCATTTATAATTGAAATCTGGTTATGTGAATATCATTATGGTGGGAATGATAATGAGGTGTTATATAATCATTATGAATGGTATCAAAGCATTGCATAATGAAGGGTTGTCGCATGCTTATTCTGGGAGGCCTGTCCCCAACCTCCTCATCCAGATGACACATAGTCGCTGGGAGGAGTGTGTTCTGTCCCTTAGCCACGTTGAATGTGTGTGTGAGTTTTATTTTTTTTAAGAGCAAGAACTTTTCTGGCTTTGTGAGCCTACAATATAACCTTAGAATTACTGACAGCAACAATAAAATTAGCCCTGGATGGTAGGAAAAGACTTCCAAATCATCTTTTATAGCACATAGCTATAGCTGTAAGATGTATTGCATATATATATCTTACATTGCATATATATATCTTTATTATGGTATTAATAAAGTATGATCTTTTTATTTCTTTGTTTTTGTATTTGGGTTATTATTTTGCAAAATAATGCTATTCCAGCATCAATACACAGATTCCAAGTTTAAATTTTAGTTGAGAATATGTGGAAGAAATTGGGAATGAAATTGTTTGTTTGAACTCCTAAGGAGAATTTGCTACATGAGAAGCCCAATCTTGGGGGTAGATGAAATGAGGCCTTGTTTTTACAGGAGAGAAACCCCTGTATAATGTAAGCAACTCGTTTAAAGTGTACTAAAGTACTTCTCTGCTAAATGACTTTCACATTGCAGGCACCGAGGTTGGCTTGCAAGGCGTCTTTCTTACGTGCTTTTTGTTCAAGAGCGAGATGTCCATAAAGGCATGTTTGCCACCAATGTGACAGAAAATGTACTGAACAGCAGTCGGTAAGGGTGGGGACACCGCTGTAAAGGGGAGAGGCGGGGGTGGTGATGGGGTGGGAATGAGGAAGTAGTTTCCTTTATTACTTTTAGTGCAGAGTGTTCAACCTTTTGGCGTCTCTGGGCCACACCGGAAGAAGAAGAGTTGTTTGGGGTCACACATTAAATACATTGCGACATGTAATCACAAAAACAAATCTCATAGTATTTTAGGTGCATTTATGATTTTGGCGTGGGCCGCATTCATAGCCGTCCAGGGTTGGACAGCCCTGCTCCGGTGTCTCTGGGACTCTGTCTCCAGAAGCGTTTGCGTTGCCAGGTTAAATATTGAGCTCCAAAGGGGAGCCAAGGAAAGGCAGGACAGGGCTTTGGGCGAGCAGTGCCCTGTGAGAACAGCAGTCTTGTTTTATGGGTTAGCAGATCAGTGGGTTTCTCATACATGAAAGGCAAGCTGGAGCCAGACATGCACAGATTTCCAGAGTTCTCTGTTACGTGTTTTGTGAGACGGATGTTTAAGACATTGCGTTTTCTATTTTATAGCCAAACGAGAAGTGAGTTTGGTCAAACAGTTACTGAGTACCTAGGCACAAATTTTTATGCTGGAAAGTCATTGTTAGGAATTTTAAGAGAATAAGATGCTGTGCTAGCTCTTCGAGGAGCTTGCTTTCAAACGGAAGAGACTGGCCTGAATTCCGATGGAGTGGGGAAATGAATCATCCTAAAGACCAGGCATGAGGATATGCCAGGGGGGGGGGGGGGGGGGAGGTTTGTAAGAAGGCTGGTCTCTATTCCACCTCATGAGTATGGCCTGTGTTCCACATCTGCCTGGATTTGGGTAGCTGGAGACGGATGGAGAGACAGATGCTCAGCAACGCAGGCCCTGTGTGGTGGTCGTTAAGGCCTGAACAGTGGTGGCACATAATAGGTACTCAAATATTTATTGAGTGAATGAATGACCATTTGGTAATGGCGATGTAATAATCATGTCAATTGCTTGTGAAAACATCGCTGGCCAGATTGTAATAAATGCTACTCAGACAATAGACTTAGGGTGAGCCATGTCCTGTGGGGTTGGTCTTTCGTGTTAAGGAATCACGGGGCTGTGTGGAGTTTTGCTGTACAGTTGTCTAATATTAGCAACAGCGGGAGAAAACACAATTACTTGAAACTCCTTGGATTATCACATATTCTGTTTTCTAGGTAAAAACCTTCACGTGTGTTTTATTCTTCCTAGATATTTTCACTGGAGACTAGAATGTTAGAGGTGATTAAAGGAGGCTTAACCGCAGGCATTCTTCCCTACTTCATGTGGAGGACTTATCAAACGGGACAGAGTCTTCCCTTTTCCCTCACTGCTTCTTGTTCTGGGCTGATTTAATCTTCCGCTCTGCCTTTTAAATATTATTGGTTTGATTAGAAAACACCTGTAAATATTTATGTCCCCCTTGCATCCCTCCTAGGGAGTTTCACATATAGTTCTAAAGAGTCAGAATATAAGTGACTAATTAGGCCTTCGAAAGTAAAATTAGACATTACTTTGCCAGTGGGTTTTGGATGCCTCTGAAATGTAAGCCTAAATGGATTATCTTCCTTTCGTCTCTTCTGCTGGAGTGCAGCTTTGTGTCTCTCACGGAGTAACCGGAACATTGAAATTCACAGAGCACTCGAATTAAATTCCTAAATTGGTCTCCCAGAGTCCTCAGGGGTTCATTGCTTTAGGAATATGATATCCTTAATATTCAGCAGGCAGGCAATGAAAAGACTTTTCACTTGAGCTTACTCTCTCATGTTACCACGTATTGGAGAGAAGGTACATTTCATTTTGTGATCTGTAGCTACGGTTTACGAAACACTGAATTCGGAATGTAGCACACGGCCAGCTGACTTGCCTGTCTTCCCGTTTTCAAATCAGGGTGCAAGACGCCATTGCCCAGGTGGCTGCTGAGTTAAACCCTGACGGCTCGGCCCAGCAGCAGTCAAAAGCCATCAACAAAGTGAGGAAGAAAGCCAGAAGGATCCTGCAAGAAATGGTTGCCACTGTCTCACCAGCAATGATCAGGTAACACCAGGCAAGGCAAAGCTTTTCAACGAGAGCTGTCTGTGTTGAGCAGATAGGACTGATCCATTGGACTTCCTTCCCCAGCCCAGTGCGCTCCGTCCCAGATGTTTTAACATAGTCTGTTGTTAAACCCGACTCCTCCTTGTGTTCTTACTCAGCTTCCACAGGAGGGGGCACTGTGGGAGGCTTTCAGGGGTCTCATCCTCTGTTGAATGATAGCAGTCGTTGTATTACTGCTGATATTTGCTCTCTAGACTAGTTGTGAGCCGGCTTTCACATACCCATGTCTTAAAGGAGGGATTTCCTATCATTCTACTCACCGAAATATTTGCCAGTCTAAAGTGTGCTATTAGAGTGAAATGTAAGATTTTCGTCCATAATAAATGGATACTTTCATAAGTAGTGTACATGTAAAGTTGGCTGTTTGATTCCACAATTCAGATACACACATGCATGTACACACAGAGTCGCTTGCCAGCACTACACACACACACACACACACTTATATTTCTTTTTCTTTTGTGTTTGTTTTTACTTTCAGACTGACTGGATGGGTGCTGCTAAAACTGTTCAACAGCTTCTTCTGGAACATTCAGATTCACAAGGGTCAACTTGAGATGGTTAAAGCTGCAACTGAGGCAAGACACATGTGGATCTGTCATTCCATCTTTTCCACTCTTGTAGTGTGATTTTAGAATTCTTTTGAAAATGTTCTCTTGTCTATTATTGTGCATTGCAACCCCTCCGGGAGCTGTGTATGTGAGGAGGGACAGTGCGGTGAGGGAGACCTCCTAGCCATATGCAGGGTTGCTGTAGTGAGTCACCTCACGACAGTTCTGGAAATCTGGTAGAACGGTCCTTATCATTTTATAACCGAGGAAATAAAGGCTCCAATAGATGAAGAAATGTTTACAGGTCATGGCTAACATGGGACTTGCCCAGGATTTCAAACCGAACCAGTCTTGACTCCAAAACCTAAGCTGCCTCTCAGAGATACGGACTCACCCTGAATGCTTGGTTCCTCTTCTTCTTCGTTGATTTTTTTTGTAGTTTTTTTAGCTAGATAAATATTAAGTTGAAAGAATTTGTGTTACTGGGAAATGTTTTTAAAGACGGAGTCACTGGTCAGCTAGTGTTTGAGCAGCTAACCAAATCTGAGATTGTAAAGTGTGATCGAACTTGACATTGGGCATTTTCCCTTTCACTAGATGAACCTGCCCCTTATATTTCTTCCGGTCCACCGGTCCCACATTGACTACCTGCTGCTCACTTTTGTGCTCTTCTGCCACAACATCAAAGCTCCATACATCGCCTCCGGCAACAATCTCAACATCCCAATCTTCAGGTGAGGCCAGCTTCTCTCATAGTTGAACGTATGGAAAAGATTATATTCTGAACTTGTGTTTGTTTTTTTTATTATACCTTTGACATATGATTGTAAAAATGTTAGGGTTTTTTTATTTTCATTGTAAAAGTAATGCATGTTCATTGTGAAAAATTTGAAAAATACAAAAAAGCATGAAGACATTCACCATTAATTTTGTGTGTCATATGGGACACTTGGTGAGGTGTCTCTAAACTTTATGGGCAATATTTACCAAATCGATAAGAGGCCATTAGAAAGACAAGATAGAAAGTTACTGTGTCAGGCTTGGCAGTAGGGAGGTAAGGGTGGAGAGGTGGGGTGGTGTTGATGGTGTAGAGGTGGCTAAGAAGAACCGCACCTGATAACATCCATCTTGTAATTTAGAAGAGCTAGAAACCTGTAATGACTCCAGTTATCACATGAAGCTGTGTATTGACTGTTTTAGAGGTTTTCAGGAGGATGAAGTGCATTCCATTCAGAGGAAATAGTGTGTGAAGAGGCAGAGAGATTCAATAGTGTGATTTGTTTAGGCCATAACAGCTGACTCAGTAGGTCTGGGATGCTGGATGCATTGGGAAGGGTCGAGGTTGGGGGCGGTGACTGCAGAGGTAGTGAGGACTAGATCAGAACAGTTTCTCAGCCCACAGTTTAGAGTGTATCCTGTACTTGAGAAGTGACATGGGCAGATTTACATTGGTGAACTTGTTCGGGATTAGGAGTAAGAACAATTCTGACTCTGTTGCAGTAGTTGAAGCAGAAGGTAATGAAGGCTTAAGTTAAAAGCATAGCAGTGCCATTGGACAGGTGGGCATCGATTGGAAAAGTGTTTGGTAAGTTGAATTTACAAGAGCCAATGCTAGTCTGGATGCAGGGCTCACCAGAGAGGGACAAGGGGAGTGGAGGAAGGCATGCTCCCAGGTGTTTACCACCAGACCTGGGTAGGTGGTACAGCTGACCATCCACCGATGGGGAACTGGTGAGGAGAAGGTTTAGTTGGTTAGGGAAATTGCAGTTTCAAACTTCAAAGCATAAAGCATCAGTAAATCAGCTCTGTGAGTAGTAGGGAGTAAGGGGATGAATGGAGAGAGAGATTGGAAGGGAGGTATAGGCTGGCAGGTTGTGCAGGTCAGGTGCAGGTGGGGCCTCATGGAGTGGCAGCTGTTACTTTTGCGAGCTCCGAGGTCTGACCCTCAGCCTCCCAGTCCAAGGAGCTCATTCCTAATCGTGTAGCTCAGCGTTCCTCGGCTGACCAGACCACGTGAACCACTGACAAGAAGCCACTCACTCATGAGGTCAGCCAGTACTCAGTCATGCCATAGGCAAGAGCAAACACGATCATAGACCTTGCCCTCAGATGGCTCATAATCTCATGGGGAACACAGACAGGCAGCTAGCTGTCACCCAGTGTGTGTGACCCCACAGGGCAGACGTGCTTTCCCAGGGAGTGATATCTGTGTCTTCTCTCCTGTGCATGTCTTCCCAGTGTTGAGGGACCCACAGAGCTGAATTAGAATGTTATCAGAAAGTCGCTGGTAGGCTTAGATTCAGAGCAAAGTCGGGGTTCTAGAGAAGTCTTGCCCCGTAACGGTTTGCCTCTTTTGTCATCAGAATAACTCACATGCTCCTTCTCTCCGGGTTCTCCACCTGGTCTCTCGGAAGTACTTGCAAACACTGACAGTTTCTCGTAACTCAACGGTCCTCGTCACACAGCTCTGCCAGTTACCATTTAGCCCGCCGTTCCTTCAGACGTGGCGGACTGTGGATGGCCGGGCCTGTTCGCCAGCACCTTTCTCTTGTCACGGTCCAGCCCACACGCTCACAAACCACTCTTCAGCGAGGGTTCTTCTTGTGGGTGGTTCGCCTCCTTCATTATGAACTTATTTTGCATAGTTTTACTCCCAAAGAGCGATATTAAGCTCTAGGACTGTCTTACTTTTGCCTTTTTATGCTGACTATAGAAGACCTCGAATATATATGTATACATACTCACATTTATAGTTACATTAACATCACTCTATCTGGAAAGAATAGGAGAAGTCTCTGAGTTTGGAGAGGTTGGCGTAAGTACTAGAACACTTCAAGTTCATATCAGAAGTCAGTGTTAGAGAGAGAGACTTGGGCTGTGAGAAACAGTTGCTGTACTCCTGTGTGTAGGCACGCGGAGCAGATTCCTGTTCCGTGTTTTGGAAGATGGTTGTGCTCGGCTGCAGTTTGAGAGAGTCGTCCTCTCACGGACACACTCTCGGGGCAGCACTTCTTTGACAGCATTTCTCCGAAGTGGCTTCTGTAACGTCACACTCATTTTGTAGTAAATGTGCCATAGGCACCTTTGGGGGCATCTAACCGTCAGTGTCTTGAGACCCTGGACAGGGTTTTAAATTTAACAGAATTTCATGATCCGCTTAAACCTGTAGCATCGAATTTGCAGGGTGCTGTATCAGACAGGCTTCTCTTGGCTCGGGACGGACGTGATAGAGCCTCGGCCCACAGAGCGATGTTCCAAAGACTGATGAATAGTGTAAATGACCGAAACAGCTATAATACGGAAAATGGAAAAATGTCCACATTCTCGCTGTCAGCCGCTTCAACATCACATGTGATTTATGTTCACATGGCAGATGTCTTGAAGTGACTCGGAATTTGAGTGTCCCCTTTACATTTTCTTGGTGAATACTTAACGCATCTTTGAATTTCTAGTACCTTGATCCACAAGCTCGGGGGCTTCTTCATCAGACGGCGGCTGGATGAGACGCCCGACGGGCGGAAGGATGTGCTCTACAGAGCCCTGCTGCACGGGGTACGTGGCGCCGCTGCTGCCCTACAGCCGTGTGATGGTTGTCACCGCGGGAGGAATCACTGCAGTAGGAAACGGGGACTGGACTGAGATTTTCAGGAACTGTTGTCTGAGGAGTTATCTGATTGGCTATTGCTTGGGTGTGGGTTTGGTGATTATTTTTGGTGATTGCCAAATATAGCATTAGAGGAGCTATCTTGTTATTATTTATGGGAGTAAAATATTTTGTCAGTAGTGAAATTATGTGTGTGTGTGTGTGTTTTTTTTTAAGATTCAAATCTGCTGACCCTTTTCTAAGATCGGTGGTCTTGAATTCATGTTTTACTCTCTCCTGCTACCCCAGCACGTCGTTGAACTGCTCCGACAGCAGCAGTTCTTGGAGATTTTCCTGGAAGGCACACGCTCTAGGAGTGGAAAGACGTCCTGCGCGCGGGCGGGACTTCTGTCCGTGGTGGTGGACACTGTGTGCACCAACACCATCCCAGACATCTTGGTGATACCTGTTGGCATCTCCTACGACCGCATTATTGAGGGTCACTACAATGGCGAACAGCTGGTAAGAGGACTTCCTATCCAAAATCTTTGCTTTCAAGTCCGTTGCTTTTCCAATTAATTAGGAATGTTTCTGGTGCCACCTTGTTGTAAAGCGTTGTAGGAAACACGGCCGAGTGGGTGTGGCGAGTGGCTTCCGTGTCAGCGGATGGTGGTGCTGCTGTGGTGCCTGCCTGCACCCGGGGAGGGGACAGGATCGGGTGTGCCAGTGCCGCCTCCGTCGTGGGACTGGGGAGTGGAAGAACACTTGGCACTGAGTTGCCCTCTCCAGTGGGGCTGGAGCGGATGGCGGCGTGTGGCTTGTTTTCCCTGGGGCTTACTCTGTGTGTATGGATTTAACTTAAGCCTGAAGGATTGGTGGGCTGTGGTGACAAAGCAGCACAAAGCAACTATAAATTAAATTGAGAAATGGCAGTAACGTTTTTGTAAACTTCTAATTGAAATAAGTATAATAGCTTTAGAAGGATGAATGTACAAATCATAAGCACGTCACTTGAATTTTCACCAAGTGAACACACCCACGTAACCAGCACTGAACTCAATATATGATCAAAACCCTGGGGAACCCCCTTGTGCCCCTCCCATAGCTGTCCCTTCAAGAGTCACCACTTATCTCGGCTTCTTAAGGAATAGGCTAGTTTTGCCTGCTTTTGAACTCCATAGAAAGGGCATTGAGCCGTGCGCGGTCTTTCCGCATCTGGTTTCCTTTGCTCAAGCCAGCGTCTGTGCAGTTCCTCCCTGTTGTTGCCCTTACTTGGAGCTTGTTTGTTCTCACAGCTGCGCAGTGTTCCCGTGTCTGAGTGTACCACAGTTATCTGCGCTGCTGTGGAAAACCAGTTTGGTTTCTAGTTTGCGACTGTGATCACTCTGGTACATTTCTCTCGATGGCCATGTGTGTGCCTCCTGTTGGGCACGTCCCTAAGAGTGGGATTGCTGGTCCTAAAGTGTGCGGGCATTCAGCTTTAGCAAATACTGCCAAGCAGTTTTCCAGAATGCTTTTACCGGCTCACCATTCCTGCTGGCATTTTGAGAGGTCCAGAGGAATTTAGTTTTGTTCTTATTTAGTGTGGAAGTCTTGGGCAAGGTACTTGTTTCCAGCCTACTGCCCTAAATGCGTCAGAAGCTCAAGGACAGTTGATAATTGTAGGCTTTAAAAGTTAAGTGATAGGCCTGGATTACTGTCTGTCTCTCTCTTGTGAAATTCCTCCTTGTGTTTGTAGGTGTCTGTTCTGAATGTGTATTCCACTCACCTGACTGTCTCGTGAGGTCATATCTGAGTCCTATGTCCATTATGTATGGCTGTCACCGTGCCTTATGTATCTTAAATATTCGGTAAATGTTTAAGTAAATGAATAAGCTTAAAGGTCACTCTGGGGCTGGATTTGACCCTGAGCTGTCTGATGTGAAGTATTTGGACTCGAGTGATCATCAGACCTTAGATAAGCGACCTCTTTGACATCTTGTTTTTATCTGAGAACTACAGAATACGTGTAACTCTCCAGCCTAGGTCATTTGTGTCCTTCATTAGTGCGCAGTAGTATTTTTGTGAATGACGTAAATAGTGTATGGAGTGAGTGTTAAATGATTTGTTTTCCATTGACCAAGTTACCTCTCCCAATGACATGAGTATGTCTTTTATAACCTTTGAATGCTAAATATTTTCTGACAGGTCTTCATCAATGAGTACTTATTTTCCTTGTTCATGCATTTTTTTTTTTAACACAGCCTCTAGTTTCCATAAAAACAAAAGGAAACAAAAACTCTATTCTTTGGCTAGCAGAATGTTTGCGTATGTGTGAGCTTTATTTCTTACCATGTTATTCTTCCAAAATTGGAATTTAGGGGAAACCTAAGAAGAACGAGAGCCTGTGGAGCATAGCGAGAGGCGTGATCAGAATGTTACGGAAAAACTACGGGTGTGTCCGAGTGGATTTCGCACAGCCCTTTTCCTTGAAGGTGAGCATGTGCGGAACGACGAGGGTCTGGGCTCTCGCCCTGCCTCTGCTCCCGCTTCTCTGGCCTCAGCTCGTTCTCCTGTAACGGGAGGACTGTGTCAGGAGTGGCCTTTTCTAAACTTCCCTACCAAAGTACGCCTGTTAACCAAGGACAGTGAATATCTGTCTTTGGGAGATTTCAGGTTCAACATTTATTGCTTTTATTTTTTAATTCATGAGAATTTTGCATGTTGTTATATAATATACCAGTATTTTATATTGTGTTTTAAAATTGCTTTTGGGGGGAAATTTCTCCACACATGACCCCTAAAAGCTGGGTACAGGTGACAGTGTGGGATGATGCTCTGACCTACCACGTGGAATCCAGGACTCACACGTACTGAGGGGTGGGGTCGTCCTCGTGGGGAAGCCTGGCCTCGTGGGTCCCCAAGGTCCCGGCAGTTGTGAATTCCGGAGGTTTTTGAGTTGGTAAAAGAGAAAGGGAAGGATGGGTAATGGTCCTGCTTTTCCTCCTGTTCCGTTTCCCGGTTTCATTTTAAAAGATTCTAATTGCTGTGCTAGATGCTCTCTGGCCTTAAGGACTTTCAGTTTAGGAGCATCAGCGTTTCTTACCATTTTTAAAACTACTGCACAGCATCTCTGTCTTGCTGTGATTTGCCTTGGGGTTGAGGTTCTTTTGACTATTACGTGACCCTCGGGTTGTCAGATTTCCCCTAAAAAGCCTGGTTGTGTCTGTTATCCCTAATAATAATATTGGAAATGTTAAATAATTTTTTCAAGATGTGAGAAAAGTTCATTTTTCTCCTTTAATGTATAAATGATTTTGCTGAGGCATTGTCCTGTTCATTGTATTTTCAATTCTTAGACTTTGTGTGTGACAACGTTCTGTGGTTACGCTGGGCTTCTGGAGGTAGTTCCGGTAGGAAGAGTATCCCTCAGCCTCTGCAGCATGGCTCTTTTTATAAAACAACTCCCTCTTTGCTTTTTGAATATTGAATATGTTTTACATATGTTTATGTAAACGAGCCAATGAGAGTAAATGTTTTCCTTCCCCAGGAATATTTAGAAAGCCAAAGTCAGAAACCTGTGTCCGCCCCACTCTCTCTGGAACAAGCTTTGCTGCCAGCTATACTTCCTTCAAGGTGAGGTTTGTGGAAATTTTCATGTTCACTAAAATTTCAAGTGTCTGTTATTTTTATATCTCAGCACTTAAAGAGCTTCTGCCGTTCTCAGTGGGGTGGTTGCACCCAGATGTTTGAGTGGAGCGGGTGAGTGCGGAAGCAGCCTTCCTTCAGGTCCAGGCTAACTGGAAGAAGGGTGCGCGTGTTCGGGTCTTCACTTTCTAGTTTGAGCGATTTTTCTCCTGGTTTTATAAAGGATGTCGAGGTGGTGTGCTTTCATAGTTTGGAGGTTTTTGATTTATTTGCATTATAAATCTATGTGATTTCATGAATCAGGCAGGAGTTCTTGTTTGACTTGTGCTTTTTACCTGAATTCTTTTTGATAGTAACCTAGATAGTGCACATTGTACGTAAGCGCACAGTGCCAGAGTTTTTCAGAATTCAAAATTAATCATACCTTAGAGGAGTTGAATATGAAACCCGTCCTTTAATGTGTTAGAGAAACTGAATATTAAACCTTTCCTTTAATGCGTTCAAGTGTCAAATTTTCATAAACATTTAAAAATAAGGTATCTTGCTTTATGCACGTTTTTAGCCAGCGGGTTTTAGAGTTGATGTACTAACAGACTGTTTAGTTATAACTGCAGGATGTGTTTTGGCCAGGAGAGGGCACTAAACATAACAGCATATCATGAAGGAAAAGAACCCACCGAACTAACCTGTTTGTGGTTCGTATTTAGGATCTGTAGTAATTCACAGTGTCTAATACATTTGTACCTGAGGCCCGCATAGTTTGCTCTGTGAGAGAGTGTGATCGCAGACGTCTAACTTGTAAGAGAACTTTTCAGACCCAGCGATGCTGCTGACGAAGGAGCAGGCGCGCCCACCAGTGAGTCCGGAAGCGCAGCGGAGGAGTCGCTCCGGAGGAGACTGATCGCCAACCTGGCGGAGCACATTCTTTTCAGTGAGTGCGGCCAGGCGCTCCGCCCGCCCTCCTGCCGTTCGGGTTGGGCACGCGCGGCGGGCCCTGCAGGAGCCGAGCCCGCCCCGCCCCGTTTGGTTCCACGTCAGGCTGTAGCGCCTAATACTAGGTGGCGGTGGGTATGTCGCTAGCAGGAAGGCGGCACTGTGGGGTCCGAGGGAGTTGGGGCAACATCTCACTAGTGCCCGATGATTAGGAGGCCTCATGTTTCACAGAGCGTTTCGTATCGCCGAAGTGACTGGTTTCCTCTTCTGCTTGTGAATTTGTTTCCTTGAACTAACCTGTGGGACGGCATCTAGGTTTACAGTTGCGTGTCCCTTTCCTCTCTGACCCCGTGATTGGTTGTTCAGAAAATACCGAGGAGCTGCCTTGTGTAAAGCCTTGTTTTTCGCTGCGGGGAGTACAAACTGAGGAATGAATGGTTTGGCACTGAAAGAGCTTCTGCCGTCCTCAGTGGGGCGGTTGTACACAGTTTACGTGGAGCGAGTTGGGCGCAGAGGCGGCCTTCCTCCAGTTCCAGATGGCAGTGTTGTGTCCGGCTGGAGAGGCCGCTCTGTCGGCCCGTGGTGTGCAGGCCACGGAGGACCTTCCCTCCGCTTCCTGGGCCCCACTGCCCCTCGGGTCGGAGTCGCAGCGCTGCCTGCCAACACTGCGGTGCAGGCTTCCTCGCCGCCTCCGGCTCCTCCCACCCTCGCTGCTCTCACCCCGCTTCATGCTGGACCAGAGCATTCTCAAGCACATCTGGTGTGTCTCTCTCCCGCGCTTGAATTCTGGGTGCTGCAAACAGTACGTCCTTAATGTTGGAAAACTGGAAAATAAGGATAAAACCCACTACCAAGTAACCGGGGTGTTGCTGTTTAGTCTCTGAAAATCTTTTTCACAGTTTTAAAATTGTGTTCTTTTCCATTTATAACACAAATATTTATTTATTTTTAACAAAAGCTTTACAAACACTTTTTTTAATGGCTATAAATACAATACTGGGTTCTGTTTTGTTTTTTAAACACTAGAGACAATATCAATGTGAGTGAAGTATTCTTGAGTTCATTATCACATCAGAAAACTCACAAATGGTGTGTTTATTTCAGATTATTCCACAGGCATTCTCCTATTTGGTTTTTATGATCATAATGTCCTACAAATTCAGAGTATGGGGTTATGGACTAGAGTCACTCTCAGATTTATTTTTGTCCCCTTCTTCCCTGCCTCAGAGCCGGGCGGGAAAGAGGAAAGGAAATGCACTGAGCACCAGGGCCGTGGGGCCACGGCAGGCCAGCCCCTTCTGAGCTCGCTCAGCCTAGTGGACCAGGCGGTGTTGCCATGTACCGGGTGGGGGGGAGGCTGAGGCTGGAAATTTAAGGTACCTCCCCCAAGTTGTGACATTGGTCAGTGTAGAAGTTGGGCTTTGAACCCAGTTTTCCTGACTTTGAGTCACCCCTCCCCCGATCCTGCGTGAATACCTGCGGGAGGGGTGTAGAGTTACGGTACAGTAGACTGCAGCCAGGGGCAAGTCCAGGTTCACAACAACAGGATATCCTTGTAGAGCTTGTAGGACAGGCTTATGCTGTTGGTCTTGGTATTTCCATAGAGGTGTCTCTCGGTCATTCAGTAACTAAATTCCATTATCCTGCGTGGAAGGTGGGCCTGCCTCAGACTGAATGCTGTTCTACGATGAATAATGATCTCTAATGGCCCAGAACACGGTATAATGTAGTGACTTCCTTCTGATAAATCACCTTTATGGGCAATGTGGTAGAAGCCTTGTCAGTTTTAAATGCTCCTATTTAAGATTTAGGTACTTTGAAAATTTTCAGTTATATTTAAAAAAAAAAGTGCAGCTAAAGCTTTGTGTTTGCCTTCCAGCCGCGAGCAAGTCCTGCGCCATCATGTCCACGCACATCGTGGCCTGCCTGCTGCTGTACCGACACAGGCAGGTGCGTCCCGGGGCTGAGCGCTGTGCACCCACGGCTGTGGCAGCGCTCTGTCAGGTGTTCGAACACTGGGTGTGGGGTGTCGATTTCTTGACATTCCGGGGGACCAGCGTTTCAACCAGTTTTTTTTCTCTGCTTTGGTGTTTGGGCCCTTTCTCTGTGTGTGCCTATAGGCAGCTGCAGAAAAGCCAAGGCAAGAAAAAAAAAATCCTCGGACGGCCTCTTGGCCTTTTGGGAATTAGGTCTTCCATTGTCGTGAGACCACCTCTGTCTGTTTCTGTAGGGAGTTGACCTCTCCACGTTGGTGGAGGACTTCTTTGTGATGAAGGAGGAAGTGCTGGCTCGTGATTTCGACCTGGGGTTCTCGGGAAATTCAGAAGACGTGGTCATACATGCCATCCAGCTGCTGGGCAACTGCGTCACCATCACCCACACCAGCCGGAACGACGAGTTTTTTATTACTCCCAGCACAACTATCCCATCGGTCTTTGAACTTAACTTCTACAGCAACGGGGTGCTGCATGTCTTTCTCCTGGAGGCCATCATAGGTACGGTGGGCCCCAAGATGTTTTCACAGAAAATACAAGGGCTCAGGACACATGTGGTGTCTACCTCTGTTTGAATGGTGGCCCCTTGTGTGAGGGAGTGCACTGCTATATTTTTAGCTTTCAAATAAAAATATAGTCTGCTGTGTTACTATTTATAGCTCATTTTTACATCTACTATTCAACAAGTAGGTCCTGAGTTAGCGCGCAGTATTGTATGGATGACCCAGGGAGAGAGGCGCGGGGTCTCGCTCTCTAGGAGCTGACAGACGGGTGAGGGGAGGCATTCACAGGGCAGTGATGTGAGTGGTGGGGGCTCATTGTGATCAAGGGGGACAGTGGAGAAGGAGAGCGGAAGGGACTGAGGGCCCTGGGGAAGGCATTTGATAGAGTTGGGATCACATGGACTCATGAGAAGTGAATCCTGAAGGGGTTTACTTAAATTTCTCCAGTGGAATGCGGATAATTCTTTTTTAAAAATGTTATTTATTTAGAGAGGAGAAAGGAGGGAAAAAGAGAGGGAGAAAAACATCAACATGTGTTGTCTCTTGCATGTCCCCTGTTGAAGATCTGGCCCACAACCCAGGCATGTGCCCTGACTGGGAATTGAACCAGCAACCCTTTGTTTCACAGGCTGTTGCTCAGTCCACTGAGCCACACCAGCCAGGGCGCAGATAATTATTTCTGATGTAACAGCCTGGTAAGGTTATCCAAGTTATCTGAGCCAGGTAAAGTTTTTCTTGGCGCTCTAAGGCAGCTGGTTTCATCGATGCTTTCCTTTCCTCAGCCTGCAGCCTTTACGCAGTTCAGAACAAGAGGGGCGCAGGCGGGCCTGCTGGCGGGTCCTCCAGCTTGATCAGCCAGGAGCAGCTGGTGCGGAAGGCGGCTAGCCTGTGCTACCTGCTGTCTAACGAAGGCACCATCTCTCTTGTAAGTACCGGTTTTTAGTGTTGCCTGTTCTCTTTTTCCTGAGCGTTTTTATGAATATCAGCCACCTTTGTTCTTCTCTTAGAGAATTTTCACCCTGTTGCCAAGGCTTCACATTCATTCTCCTGCTGGTCTCACTGCTCTCCAAAGCCGTCTATTGTTTGCTGCCTGGGCGTGGGGTGTGCTGTCGGAGTCGCTGCCCCGGTGACCCCTTTGTGCACCCGTGATTGCACCCCATTCTGCCTCAGCCAGATCCAAGATTGCCGAGCTCTTATCTTGCAGAAGGCACTGGGTCAGAGGCTCGTAAATAATTAATGCGTCCACTAGTAGATGATGGAAACACGGGAGATAAGAGACAGAAACGGCCTTGAAAAGCAGACGGGCTCAATCCTTTCTCACTTCACAGATGGGGAAACTAAGGCCCCGCAGTACTCATGAACATTTTATGTTATTTTCAAGCACTTGTTGGCATTTATAATGAGGCATACACATTAAGCAGTAGAGAGATATTTTTTCCTCAAAGTAACCGACAGATAGAATTCATATTTTATTTAAAGTCTGGTGTTCTTTCCCATCCACTTGTACGAATGTGTCTTGGGACACTTATGAGTACGAGTGTTACGAGTACAGCCCTCCTCCATGGCGGCCTTTGCATGTGGCATATTGGTGGCCCTCGGGGGATGGGGAGCAGGGAGGGTAGATAAGTCTGCCGAGATTGCCTTTATCCTTCTCCTGGGTCTGTCTGAGTTATTTCACTATTGTGTTTCCTCATGCACCACCTTTATGTACAACATGTACTCCATGAGAGCTTCTGGGGAGAAATTGTCTTGTAAAGGGAAAGAAGTGGGTGGTGGGGCCTGCCTGGCAGCCCCGAGAGGCCTGGCTCCACCGGGGGAGGGCGAGGCTGAGCTGGGAGCGCCTTCGCAGGCGGTGCCGCGCCGGTGCTGCGCCGCACAGCTGAACGAGGTCTCTGCGTGGCTTTCCCCATGAGCACGCATATTTATCAGGGAGCGGGCATCGGAAGTCTTAGGACGTGCCCAGTGGAGCAAGGTAGGTCGTATCATGGAAGTATATGGCTGCTACCTTGTAAAGTGTTTCTGTTTTTAACAAAAGAAGTGTAGGACTCTGACATTGACATTTATTTTTATTTATATTTTTGATTTGATCTTTGTATTTTTTCCATCACTATATAGTCCCCTTATTCCCCCTCCCTCCAGCAATCCCCACACAGTTGTCCATGTCCATGGGTCCATTTTCCTCTTTGTTCAATCCTTCTACCTCCTCACCTGCCCCCAACCTTTGCTGTCATCTGTCCTCCATCTACTAGTCTGTCCCCATTTACCTTGTTAGATCAGTTTGTTCATTAGATTCCACATGTGAGTGAAACCATATGGTATTTGTCTTTTACTGACCGGCTTATTTCACTTAGCACAATGTTCTCCAGGTCCATCTGTGCTGTTGCAAAGGGTAACATTTTTCTTTTTTATGGCTGAGTAGTATTCCATTGTGTAAATGTCTCATAGTTGTTTTATTCACTCATCTGTTGATGGACCCTTGGGCTGCTTCCATGTCTTGACGATGGGAAAGAACACTGCAGTGCGCTGGCATTGACATTTAAGTGTCTTTTCTCTTCAGCCCTGCCAGACATTTTACCAAATCTGCCACGAGGCAGTAGGAAGGTTTATCCAATACGGCATTCTTACAGTGGCGGAGGTAAGAGAAATAGCTTTTCTTTATCTGCCTTTGTTTAGTTTCTCACTCTTCATTTCCTTGTTTTTTCTACCAATTATTTTAGCCAATATAACAACCAATTCTGTTAACCAGTAGTTACCTTTGATATACAGTCAAGTCCAGATGAAGAGAAGAGAAAAACCAGAATGAGGAGAATAAATGTCCTTTGGGATTGTTTAATATTTTGGTTCTTTTTGTGTGACTGCTGTTGGGAAAAACATGTCTGGACTCAACTCCAGGCACCCACAGTTGCTGTGTGATGAGATGTTTTATTTCTCAATGTGCTTGTCTCTTGCAAGTGCGCATTTTTCTCTTTTGAGGTTTTGTTTTAATTGTGGTAAGTTTAGCAGCGTGGTGATGACCTGGGGAAGCAGATATCCGTCTAGAAAGGGTGCAGGTATCTTCAGTTGATGTGTCTGGTAGCTTCCCTCCACTCCTTCTTTCCTCCTTCTTCCCTCGCCGTTTCCTGAGTGGCTCTGCGTTTGGAAAGGGAGGTGGGTTGATGCTGTGGAGGGCTAGACAGGGAAGGGCAGGGAAGGGAACGCGAGCAAACTGCGTGGCTGGGGCCCAGTCGGCGGGGTGTGCGTGCCATGCGTGTCGGTTCACTGCTGGTCATCTCGTTGGCCCAGCAGGATGACCAGGAAGATATTAGCCCCGGTCTTGCTGAGCAGCAGTGGGACAAGAAGCTCCCCGAACGCCCGTCTTGGAGAAGCGACGAAGAAGACGAAGACAGCGATTTCGGTGAGGAGCAGCGAGATTGCTACCTGAAGGTACTTGGGTGAGGGATTCTGGTGGGCATCACACTGATGAGTTGAGGCCAAGGTTGCCACTGGTTAATGAGGCTCCGAGAAAGTGGGACTCCGGTGACTTAGTCACAGCTGAAGTACCCGCAAAGCACTGCGGTTCTGTCGACCTACTGGATAAAGGCATGCAAGCTGTTTGGGTTGATTTAGTACATTAAATTGTGAGTATAATTAAATGGAAAAGGAAACAAGTGCAAATTCAGGAAAGTGAATGTCCTGGTTGGTGCCTTCATGACCCTCTTGCCAGAACAGACAGGTGCAACCTGCAGCACACCTGCCATCACTCCTAAGAAGGCGGTCTTTCTGTTTAGTCACCTCCAAAGCAAGGCAGTGCCATCCAGCTACAGTGGAGAAGTCAGCAGTCAGCTCTCACTCGCTGGCCGCCCTCTTTGAGCATTCTCAGTCTTGGCATCCCTTCTAAAATTTTATACTTCCAGCTCTTTACCCTGATTAATACAAATCCTATCACAGGAGGAAATTCAGATTTTTAAGTTTGATTGTCCCTGATTTAGAGAAATCAGTTATGTCTGATTTGTAATTTTAGAGATTAATAATGATGACTGATCTTTTCTGAACACCTGAAGTGGATTACTTTCTCTGGGGTGGGATAACACCCTTAGCTAGTATACACACACAGAGTTGGGAGGTGTAGCTTCTGGAGGTCCCAAGTGACATGTAGAAGATTTTTCTGTTTGGGCTTTATTAGTTCCAGGATGGGGCAGTGACCTTGCTGGGCACACACCTGAGGAGCTCGTCTGAATATGCCTGTTGTGGGGGGACAGTGAGAGCCTCCCGTCACCACCCCCACTTCCCTTCCTCCGCTGGACTGTGGGCTGGACAGCTGAGGGCGGCAGGAAGTGGGGACAGGGAAGGACGGAGCTGATCTTGTGGTCTTGTCATGCGACCTCACTGTGCACTTGAGCGACTGTCGAGCCAGGCTTCCAGCCCTGTAGAGTCTAACCTCAGGACTGGCTGTTTCCAGTGATGACAGTATGTCATAATTATGTCGTTCAAGTATGACAGTTTCTTCTAGCCAGATGCCCAGTGAACACAAACCTCATGGACTGTAAAAGTCAACGATTATGAAAAAGAATGCTTTTCAAAACCGACAGTCATTTCTGACAGGGGTTCTGTGCACACGGAGCATCAGGCTGCTTCTGGGTAGTAACAGTGAGAGCCGTCTTCTGAAGTTACTGGGGCCCCGAGGAGTTCCTCTGTCAGCGAGTTGTTTCTTCATTTTCCTTCTCCATGACCTGATCTCCGCTCTTGGCCAGGTGAGCCAGTCCAAGGAGCACCAGCAGTTCGTCACCTTCTTACAGAGGCTCCTGGGCCCTCTGCTGGAGGCGTACAGCTCCGCCGCCGTCTTCATCCACAACTTCAGCGGCCCCGTGCCCGAGCCAGAGTACCTGCAGAAGCTGCACAAATACCTCATCGCCAGAACGGAGAGAAGCATTGCCGTCTACGGTGTGTGCGCTGCTCGCCGGGCTTCCTGTAAACCAATGACTGATTACCGGAATGTGCTCCTTGTAGGAAATCGGGGGAAATAGTAGCAAAATTATCCTGACCTCTCACTCCGTAGTCCCGTCTTTTGTGGGATTCATGGACGTTCTTGCACGTAGTTGTTGGTTTATTCTGGTTGCGTTGCAGTAGCCCACTGTATAAACACCACATCTCACGATTCGTTGTGACGTCGATGGGTACTTGGGTTGTTTGCCGTTCAGAGCTACTATGAACAGTGCTGCTCTGCACACGTTTGCGTACGCCTCTGGGTGCACATATGTGCGCATTGTGTTGGGAGCATGTCTAGGGGTAGAATTGCCTGGTCACAGGGTGCGGCGGGTCCTGATGATGCTTCGCAGGTGGGGTGGCCCTCAGTCTGCACCTCCACCAGCGGAGTCTGTTCGGGTGCTCCGAGTCCTGGCCGGCACTCGTGTTGTCTGCTGAATACGAGATGTGGCTGGCCTGGGGGTCGCATTTGATACAGTTATGGCTTAGAACTGAAACGACTTTGAATCCTTTTTAGAGACAGAGATCTCTAGAGATAGAGTTCTGTCTGGAGACGTGTTGGTCTGATCTAGATCCGCATCTAGAGAGATCTCTGTCTGAAGAGACAGATGGATCTGGTCTGGATCTCCATTTAGCGACCGTGTCACCTCACTTTATAGATGAGGAGACTGTTCAGGTCACAGAGCTAGTTAATGGGCGTGCCTGGGTTTAGAGCTCTGGCCTGTAGCCTGTGCTCTTTCGGGTTCCACTGCTGTGGGGACCATCTGCACCATTTAAAAGGGTTCCCACACACCCCATTTGCCCCTCACAAAACCCCTGCAAGATGGATGTTTTAGGTATTTCCCCTTCCCCTCCCTTCTTCTCCCTCCCTTCCTTCTTCTTTCTCCTTCTTCTTCTCTCCTTCTTTTTCTTAAAAGATGACACAGAAGGTTTAAAGCAGCACCAAATCATTTGAGACCTCATGGGTTACCAGCAGCAGCCACAGAGTCCGACCTCAGCCTGCAGACTTGCTCTCATCCTCTTTGTAGCCGCCCCGATTTCTTGGGTGGGTTTGGGGGCTTGTTGGGCCTAAACGTTTGACAGATCTCACTCTTCTCTACAGCTGAGAGTGCCACGTACTGTCTTGTGAAGAACGCTCTGAAAATGTTTAAGGATATTGGGGTAAGTGTCCACCACTTACAGTATGAAAACTTGTGCTAGCTCCTATTCTCTCTCTGTTTAGATTGAGTCTGTCTGAGCCCCCTGTGTGCTGGGGTGGGGGACCCTCAGAGAAGCAGTTTCTGCTGGACTAATCATGGAGGCAGTCCTAGGGACAGGTAGGGGCATGTTGAAGGTCAGGCCCATCAGGAGAGATTTCTTTGGAAGTTCCAGAATTTTGCTGGTTTTCACCTTCATTCTGAAACTGTTTATATATAACATGTCAGTGTATTTGGAGATGCTTCTACAGCCTGGCAGGGATGTTAACTCTGCCACACAACTCCCAGTTATTTCGTTGCGTTTACCAGTCGTGCGAGAAGTGTCTGCAGCTGACCTTGGCTTTCACATGGGACGTGTGTCCCGTGGAGCTGCCATGGCCTTTGTAAAGGGCTGCAGGCGACTTTAACATGAACCGCGGAGTGCACGCACTGGCTGCGCCCACTGAAACCAGCGCCACCCGGGACTGCCCCCCCAGCACTCGCAGACACGTGCAGTGCGTGCTCTTAAAGCCAGAGTATGGGTTTACATGCCTTCCTGCTTCGGGGAGGTGTAGGACACAGGTCAGAGTTGGTGACAGAGATGTCCCCATTTTTGGTGTGTGTTTAATGTAATCTCAACTTCTCTCCAGGTTTTCAAAGAAACCAAACAAAAGCGGGTGTCCGTTTTAGAACTCAGCAACACTTTCCTACCTCAGTGCAACCGGCAAAGACTCCTGGAATACCTTCTGAGTTTCGTGGTGCTGTAGGGAGCGCCGGCACCTCTGGCAGGTGAAGGGTGTGGACCACCCGGTGTGGGCTCCAGCCCTGCTGGAAAGTGGAAGGTGCCGTCGTGTGTCTGGCTGCTGTGCCGTGATGTGACCTCCCAGAAGACAAGTGCCTTCTCCCCCCAGGGACCCGGGGGCTCCCCGGCCCCGAGGCGGTACGGCAGCCTGCGGGCGACGCTGCACCGCCCTCCGCCTTCACCTGCGGTTCCTGATCAGTAGGTCACAAAGTGAAATCTCAGAAATGATTCTGGAGTTTATGAAACTCTTATGTTTAAAGTGTAACTGTTAAGGACTAATTACTGTGAAGGACAAAAAATGTAGTTGTATTCTGAACGGAATCTAGTGTGGTGTACTTAATGTTGTCGGGCAATTCACTGGTATATTTTCTCATTAACCACTAATCTTCCTTTAAAAGTAATTAAGTCATCCACTTACTGTTTTTCCCCCCCAGTTTTATCTTTGTCAGTAGAAGGTACCTTCACGGGAACACCCTCCACCCCAAAGTGCTTCACGAAAGAACGGGCCAGCACACTTCACACCCAGGTGCCATGAGATGCTGTCCTCTGCAGGCAGATTCAGAAAGCGTGTTACGAACTACATAGTGTTTGGTGTGGTCAGGGACAGAGGTAATGTGATAGACAGCTAACACCAGGAGATACAATTTGGCTGGCAAGGTTGAAGGAGAACTTGGCCAGAAAGCTGACTTTGAAAAATTTTGCTCATAGAAAAAAGTACCATTGAGTTTCCGTTGACCAGCAAGTATTTAGGAAGGCCTTCGGTTTCATGTCTGTTTCCTCTCCCACCCCTCAGGGGGTGCCTGCCTCTCATGGGGGCAGTTGTGCTTTGGAGATCCTCCAGCCAAGTAGCAGCTGTCCCGACCTCCCGAGCTTGGCCCGACAGGCCGTGGGCAGGACGTGCCCCGGCGACAGGCTGCTGGCCCTGGGCTCTGCTGTGCGCACACAGACTGTGCACGGAGCCCAGTGCAGGCGACTGGTGCCCATGCGAGTGTGCAGTGTGCCACGTGGGCAGCACTGCTGGTGGCCCTGCTGACTGGTGAATTGTCAGAGGCGTTTATTGTGGATCTTTAGCTTTGAGGAAAAGTCATGGCCCTTTAAAAATGTGGAGGGATTATATGCCTCAACTCCAATGCCACGTGGTGGTGGATGATTGTGAAAGCCTGTCTGTTCATAATAGGCAGGTGCCTGCCTTTTCATGAGCGGGGAGCGTTCGTGTTAGCTAAGTGTGGTAACTGTGTTGATTTCTTGAAGATCATGTGATAGTAAGACATTTTCCAGCAGCTCACTGTTCCTTCTCTCTGTGGTATCATGGAACGAGGAACTTTTCCTAATGAATACTGCACCTAGTCCTTGAATTTAATATAAGAGTACTGAGAATGAACTTTGTACTTTCATAAGCTTTATTTTAAACACTAATCGTATTTCATGAATATTTTGTGTGCGGGGGGGAGAGGGCAGGACACTGACTGATACTTCACTTTGTCTAAAATAATCTCGTCGGACACTTGTAGCAATAACGGGGCTGTGGTGGCCCCCCACCCCCCTTGGATCCCCTGCTGGGGATATGTCCCTTTCTGACGGGGAGGCCTGCACCATTAAACCATGGTCGTCGTTGTCACGGCTCTGGCATGGAGTGGGGCCTCCACCTTGTAGCATTTCATTTCACTAACCAGGGGTTCTGGGTCCGGGGATGCACAGGGAGGCTTACCTGTCCCCACGTGTGTTCCTCCTCTAGGCCAGCAAACGTCGCACTAGTCTCTTCTGTTTATCTCTTGAATGAGAGATCTCAGACTGGCCCCCGCTCTCTGGGGCGTCGGGGTTGGGACCGGCTTCCTCGTGGACGCCGCTGCCCTGCTTGCGACACCTGCTGAAAGCCGCCACCTGGCCAGGCTGAGCAGGGAGCCGTGGCTTCTCCTGCTGCATTTCCCCTGGCGGTGGGTTCGTTTTCTGGAAACCTAATCAGATGCTTCGAGGAACGCAACCTGCAATCCCCCAGCTCTCTCATCACTCAACTCACTGTGAGACTAAATATGCATGCTTTTTGTAATTAACTGGTGCTTTGAAAACCTTTTCTAAGGAAGAAAAACCCCAACCAAAGGCACGCTACCCCAGACCAGCTGGCCCCCGAGCGAATGTTCCCACAACTCATCCTCAGTGCCTGGTGACCAGGAACACATGTGGTGTCACAGAACACGCGTGGCATCCCAGTCAGGCTTCCAGGCAGCAGTTTCGCTTCAGAGATTGATTTTCACTGTTTTCCAAAAGCGAATGGCTTTCATGTAAGATTCAATGAACAAATTAGGTGCTTGTAAATAATGTATTACAGTTTACTCTATTGCATTTCTCTGAAACCGAAATGCATGCCTTCTAGGGAAAGACTGTGAGTCAAGTTAAAAAAACAAATTAAAAAAAACCCCAATAATAAACAGTAGGAAATGGCACTCCTTCCAAATGAGAATGTCCCAGGTAATTCAGAAGAGGGGAAGGAATGTTTTGCTCTCTTAAATTATAAGGGAAACACAGGGGAAGAGCTAGTGTGGAATTGTCCAGCCAGGAAAGGAAGTACCGTGAGCCAGCCTTCTCAGATCAGGAGGTCTCCCGAATCCCAGAGGGGAAGGAGAAATGGTGTGGGGAATCGCCATGAGTGTCAGCCAGGGGGCGGAATTCGCCGGCCCGTGGGCAGGTGCAGGGGAGCATTTCCCGTAGTTCCCGGCGCAGTTCGAGTGCGCTGTGCAGTGTCCACAGTGGTTCTGTGGAAGAAAGTGTCACTGGTAACGTAAGTGTGGATGTGGGTCCACTTTCAGAGACCCCACACGGCAGTGCAGCCAGGCTTGGGTCCATGAGGACTGAGCCTGTGTAACCCAGCGTTTCCACACGTGTCACCCTGGGCTTCTTCTCTCTCTGGGACTTCTGGGAACCTCTCAATGGGTTCCCCTGGGAGACACTAGGTCGGGTAGTTGCTAATGTGGCACAAAGGCCGAATCCATGTGCATTGTGCACAAACATCACATTGGACAGCTGTGCGTTTCCTCCCCTTGGGACAGTGAGCTCCGAGAACTGCAGGACGGGGGTTCGAGCCCCTCCTTTGATGGGAAGGTTGGCTGTTGGCCATCCCGGGTTTTTTCACTAAAAGTAGCAAAATTAACACAGAGATTAACTGGGGTAAGCAATTAAGATTTTTATTCTGACTTAGATAAAAATATTGCACAATTGAATGTACAATAGATTTTTATCCACTGGTGGTTCTAGCGTTCAGCAGCAACAGGACCTATTCCTGAAGTTTGTAAGACTTGATTTGGGAAGTACATCTGTTTTTTAAACACTCTTTTTAGGAACTCGAGACTTGGCAGCTGGCATCTGAGTTTAATACGAACTAATGACTGCATTTTGACTTTATTTCTAAACACATAAAGCCCAGAAATGCCTTGATGGGAGGTGTTGAACCGTTTGCCTGTTGCACAGAGAAACATTAAAACTGTGTGAAAAGTTGCTTTTATTGTGAAATTACATGACGTGATTTCGTGAGCGGCACTCATTTGGAAACCTTGATCGATTTTTATGCGTGTTCATGTATTGTAAAAAGCACAGAATTGTAGTTTTGTTTTAATAAACCAAAAAAACCCTGAATATATTCTTGATGTCTTACATTTGTGATTAAGTTTCCTACATAAGTCATTATACAAACGATTGTTCTTCTTTGACTTGACATAGAACTTTACTACAATGCTTATAGGAGATAATCTCACGTAGATCCACGTAAGAGCGTGCGGAGTGTGGTTTTATTACTGACTTGGAGCTCCCGAGCTGGGACCGGGCGCTCACAGAGGCAGGCGTCTGCGTCAGCTCTCGCGCTCCGTGGCGCACGTTCCGTCGCAGAGAGCCTTTGGGTGCGTGTGCAACTCCCTTTCCGCCTGGTGCTTCTGTCGAATCTCTGTGTATTCAGTTTCTGGAAGTATGTCCTGAAGGGTTTGATTTTTCCTGCTAACACATAATAACTGCTCAAAAACAGCAGTTGACTTAAGGCAAGTGTGAAAGCACTGCTATCTGCAGCTCCTTAGAAAGCACTCAGATGCAGCCTTCCCTCAAGCGCGGGCCCTGTGAGAGGGCTGCTCCCTGCCTGCCCGGCGATGCCCTCTGGGGCCTCTGGGTGCAGGGGAGCCTGACACCCGAGACCACCGGTCCATTCTCTGCCGGCCTCTTTACCTGAATTTGTACCTGAACCCCCAGTTTTCTCGGGGAGCTGCCGTGGCCACGACCGTGCCCCCGTGCTTTCGGGCACTCGTTTTTTCTTTCACTGTAGCAACTGTTGCTGCCCCTGACCATGACCTTCACTTATCACAGCAAAAGTATAATTTTACAACTACTCTCGCTAAGTAGAATGAATTTTGAAGCCTCATCTCTCTTTTTAAAAAAATATATTTATTGATTGATTTCAGAGAGCAACGTTGATTGGTTGCCTCCTTGCATGCACCCTGACCAGGACTGAACCCACGCCCAGGCACGTGCCCTGACCTGGACTCGAAGCCGTGACCTCTCAGTTCACAGTGTGATGCTCCCACCAACTGAGCCACACCAGCCAGAGCTGAAGCCTAACCTCTTAATGGCTCACTGGTTTTAGTCTTTCCTTTTTTAACACCTTGCAGTCTGTCTTGTACACGTGCGTTTAGTAACGGTCTGATGTTCTCCTGTGACAAACACAAAGGCGTCTTCTTGACTGTGGTCCCCACGCCGGCGGTGTCTGGACTGCGGCTGGGCCTCACCCGGAGGCTGCCCCCGCTCCTGCGGTCCCCACGGCTCTCGTCTCCCTCTCCTTCCCCAGGACTTCATTCTGCTCCCCTCTTCCCAGCCTCCTGGCCCTTACCAGGCGGTTCTGGTGGTGTTGCTGGATCCTGTGTTTTTTTTAAGTAATTGTCTGAAATTTGTATTTTTTATGTGAAAACTTCCAATTTTTGCATACTGGTACAACAAGCTGTGGATCATGTACACTGGCTCTCTGGGCCATTTCTGTCTTGTCAGCTGCCCGCTCCCGTCTTCTGACCCGGGACAAGGAGGTTCATGAACGGGTCCAGGTGCTCCTCCCAGGAGCCAGAGGCAACCCAGTGTTAGGGGCAGGTTGACCTTGACCGTGCTCCTGTGAGTGAAGCCAGTCTGGGGAGGACCCCTGGGTGATGCTGTACAGTGCAACACCCATCTGAGTCAGCCTTTGATGCCCGGCTCATGGCCGTCCCTGCCTGTGTCAAGGAAAGTGTGTGTCAGAACACGTCAGGATCGCCACTCCAGTGGGCTTGTACTGAGTAAGAGCTGTGTAAGACTTGAGGTGATTACAATATGTGAGTGAGCAAAGTCAGTTCCCAGCCTTCTAGGAAAACACCTTGCCACTTTCTGTTGCAGGTCAGTTGAAAATTAGGAGGAACAGAACCCACCCTCAAACACCTGCAGAAAGTCCTCAACTCACAAAGTTGAGATTAAGACCTTGGTGTGAGGTGGCTGCGTAAGAACAGGTGTAGACACCTTTCTCGTCACTTCTCTCTGGGGTCTTTGTTAGCTGGCTGGTCCTACACCTAGATCCTTGTTTGCCTGCAACGGTCCCTTTACAATGAATAAAAATGCACCCTTCAGCTGTGGAAAGAGTCTAGTTTGGATAATAGACCACACACACACACACACACACATGCACTCTTGTGTTTATCACCTGAGAACTTTAACCATCGTCCAACTTACTTGTAAGGAAATGTGTACAAACATCTAACTGGCTTCTTCAATCTCAGCACTTCTTGGGGGACATCAGAGAAACAGCCAGGGGTTCCCCAAGGACGGCCCCCACTCTACAGAGTCCCAGAAAGCCCCCCTCCTCCAGTACTTTTGGAAGAGTTGAGGCCAAATTCACGTGCTTCGTTATTTCTCCATTGTTGCAATGGTGAGCAAAACACCCCCACTCCTATTTGTGTGAGTGCTGTGTGTGGTGGTGGGGAGCTGCCCATCTCCCTCATCAGGGGACGGTGGGACAGTCATCATGAGGGACTGCATGGGGCTCTCTTGGTAGCCCAGGGGCTCCCAAACCTGTTTGCCAGAGCAGCAGCACCTGTACCACCTGGGAACTTGCCAAAAAAGCAAGTGCTTTAGGCCCTGCCTCAGCGACAAGCAAACCGCTGTCGTCAGCCCCTGGTGATGTAACGCACAAGCGGTTTGAGAGCCCTGCTCTAGGCACGCCACCTTGGTGAACACTGGGGGTCCACAGTTCCACACAGTGTGCCCAGGAAGGGAAAACACAGGTTGGGGGGTGGGGATGGGTAATCAACGCCTCTTCCAAACTGGCTTCTTCTCAGAGAAGCATTAATGCCTCCAAGTTAACTTGGCTGGACTGGGCTTTGAGATAAGGGTGCTTGGACTCTCTAGGAATGTCGAGATGCTGCCACACTGGAACACAGAAGTCCTGACCCTTGTCATTGCCTAGCCATCTGTGTAGATGACAGCATAGCTCCTGAACTGTGTGACTTGTCATACGGGCGCTTCTTGGCCCTTGTTCTATGAAAAGCAACACTAGCCCAGGTTTTATTTTGTGCATGTTTTATGTGGCCTTCTTAAAAAAAATTAAAGGGCTGTATAAAGGAACAGGGCAAGAAGAGCCTGGAGTTCGGCGGTGGGGTGGGGACAGCACACCTAGGACTGAGTCTGGCTCCCTTATGCACATGCAGGAAGACTTTGAACTAGTCACACCACCTCACCGAACTCCTCTGTGTCGTGTGGAGAGGGTCTCACAAGGGATGTTTGAAGGAGAAATTAGGTGAAATGAACATGTTTTGCAAGTGTGAGTTACAAGTGTGAGTTACAAGCGCGGGGTATTTAGTTTTCACTGTTTCCTATTCAGGACAACATTTAGCGCTGAGAGCAGCATTAATGGTCTCCTAGTAGCCAGCCCTCGGGTTTTACAGGAGAGAAGACCCCTGGCGCGCACACACTCGGCGGTAACAGTCTGGACCCGAAGCACCACCGTTTGCCTTGTGGTCCCAGGACTGCCAGCCAAACGGAATGTGAACAAATAAGCACAAGGTCGGGCTCCTGTCCCGCGAGGCAGAGATGATCCATGTGCTCAGAGTGGAACTTGGAAAGTTACAGAATGTGGTGCAACTCGAGGGGGGTTCACCGGCTCCAGCAAAACAACGTGCTAGGCGTGCTCATACCCGGGATGTATTTGTGTGTATAGAGCTAGGCACTCATTGGATGATTCTTGTATGTGCCCTGACCAGGGATCGAACCCGCTACCTTGTCATATGGGAAAGACACTGTAACCCACTGGACACCTGGCCAGGGCTGCTACAAAATAATTTCGAAGGCTGAAATGCATTACTATTTAATGTAAGAGCCTGGCCAAGTCTTTAGTAATATGAGATTTATAAAGTCTGCAAATGAGAGTTAGTAACTGGTCGTATGACTTTGGACAAACACTTAATTTTTCCCATTTGTAGATTGGGACAAAAAAATAAAAAAGAATCCCATATCTATCACTGTAGTGTTGGGAAACCCAACAGAGCCCGTGGGTGGTGCTTTGAAAGTGTAATTTGTTCTCTAAGTGTAAGGACAACTCCGGTGGTGGTGCTGAGCTTTTCGGGCAGAGCGCTGGCAGGAGAGTCTGTAGGACCCAGGGCGTTCCCGCACCCCTAGTCTGCCTGTTTCTGACCCCTGCTTGCTGGCGAACTCTAGGCTTACTTACTTCAGACCATGCACCTGCCTAGTTTGGGAACTTTGAATCATCAAAGAAATGAAGTCAACCCATAAGATGTCAGAGGATCTTTCTAAACTCCACAACTGTAGTAACATTCTAACCTTTGCTAAAACTAGGCCAGCATTTTACTTGGAACAACTGGGGTTTGGTAACAAATAGAGGTCCTTCCCATAGGGCAGGGGCCTGGTAGTTTGCTACAGTTTCCCCTGCCCCACTCTCCTCAGCACTGAGGCCGAGGGTCATGGGGTCATGGAAACATTGTGCTTGCACTGTTTTATTTTGTTAATAGTTTTCAAAATAGAGAGCGATATTTAAAAAAGCATGTCTTTGTTACAAACGGACGAGAAAGCCATTTGAGGCTGCAGACGGGCAGGCTGTGGTTTGAGGGGACAGTGGAGCAGCACACACAGAGCGTGAACTGATGGCCTGCTGGGGAGCCAGCGGCCAGGGGGACCAGCCAGCCACACCCCGCGTCACAGATGAGGTGGCGGGGGCGTGAAAGTCTTGGCAGACACCTCCAGTTTCTTAAGGGAAGCATGACCAGCTTGGCCCTCAAACCCCTGCATTTTCCACAGGACTCTGGGGTTTCCTTGATCTTGGGCTTCTTCCAGAGTGTTGAGTTCAGGATTTGGGTGCAGTAAGTCTGATCACCACATTTGGGGGTGGGATAGGGATGAGGGTGGAGGGAGAAATAAGAAGGGGGGGGTGATGCCCTAGGCAGCGGGGCTTTCCAGTCACCCCCATTGTTTAAAGCCCACCTCCCAGGACCCATGCGTCTGCCCCAGGAGCTAGACCTGCCCAATCGTGGACAAAGAGGCCACAGCTGCTGGGGGAGGGGCAGCCAGCGCTGGCGTGGAGGGCGATGGATGGGACTGGGGCTTTGGTAAGACGAATGGAGGGCCGTGCCCTGGAAGTCAGGGGTGGGTTTATTTTCATGGCTTTCTTAGGGCACAGAGCCCCAGACTGCCAACAGACTGGAGTGTGGACAGGTAGGTCCCACGCCGGAGACTGGGATCTTCAGGTTAATTGCCTTGGTGACAAGACTGCCGCTGAGGGCCTTACTGCTTTGTGATTTGGTGCCTACAATTCAGCTGAGGCTGCCTGGGTTCAAGTCCCAGCTCTGCACTTGCCAGCTCTGTGTCTTGCGCCGCCTCTGCATAACAGGGGGATATACTGAAGTAATGAACGCCCACGGCACACTTAGCACCAAGCCTGGAGCACAGTGAGTGCTTTGTAAATGTGCTATTCTGAGCCTGCGTCCGTCCCCCAGCTCAGAGAAATTTCGGCAGGACCCTATGCTTTTTCTGCCTGCCCATTCACTCCCTCGGCCAGGGTTTCTGGAATTCTCTGACAGATGCCGCTGTGGAGACAGGGGCAGCCGCGTTCAGGAGGAGTCCTTTGTGCCTCTCAGCCTCCTCAGCCTTCCTGAGGTCTTGAAATTTCAGAGCGAGTTTGCTGGAATCTGGCCCCACCTGCCCCAGGACACAGGGTGTGGCCATGCCGCACATTCCAGATATGCCCACTAGGTGGCGCTAGAACTCCATCCGAGGCACCTAGACCGGGGCTGATGAAAAGTTTGGCCACCACCCAAACCAGGAGACTAAAGTGTGCTTCCTGGGAGGGCCTCGGGATGCTCCTTAACAATGGGGTGTCTCACGGACACAGGAGACCTCAGGATGGATTCTCCGAGTGGAGGAAAGGAAAGGGAAAAGACAGGAGGGGGGACGGTGGGAATTAAGGGACAGCGGTGGAGGCCCAGGTCCCCGATCCTCCCAGTCTCTGTTTCCTGTCTGCTGTCCTGCAGAACAGAGATAGGAGTTGACAGGGCCTGAGGCGGCCTCTGTCTCGATCTCATTTCTGTGGACTTGCCTCTGCCCGTTGCCTCGTGCTGGTCCAGGCCTGGCCGCTCTGTCCCTCCCCCTGGGATGACGAGGTGAGCTCCCCCCAGGTCCTCACAACACCCTCTGCCTTCTAGTCCTGAGCCCTCCAAGAGGACCTGTCCTTTCTTTGCCATCACTATTCACTGTCATCAAACCCGATCACTCAGGGTTTCTCAGACCCACCCTCTTCCCTCCTTTGGGCCTTTGCTTCTGCTGTGTGTCACCTGGAAGTGCTTGTTCCTTCTTCTGAACTCTGGTTCCGCAGTCCTGTTCATTCACTCAGGGCTGTACTCGTTGAGTGCCTGCTGAGTGCAGCCAGGGGCTAGAGGCACGAGGAGGAGCAGTGCTGACATCCTGCCCCTCCTGCAGCTGATGTTCTAGGTGGTGAGAGGGTCTCAGGGGCGGACGAGAGTGTGCACAGAATGCTGGTTGTGACGGGTGCAGTGTCCGACACCAGTGGGGGCTAGGGGTGCGTGACTGTGGGGTGTGGGCCGGGGCAGTCTTCTCCCAGAAAGATGATTTCAGCTTAGAGCCTGAAGGTGGAGGAACAGCCAGCTTTGCAAAGGAGGCTGGGAACTATGGTCATTCCTGCAGAGGTGACAGACAGTCTCTTTCCCCACTGGACTGTAAAGACGCTGGAAAAAGGCTGGAACCAGGCAGCCGGGCCCAGAGGGTGCTGGGGCATGAGCAAGGGAGCCATGAGGGGGAGGTCACCCAGAGATCAGCCCTTTGAAGGGTATTGCTGCTGATCTGTGAACAGCAGCCTGGAGGGAAGGGGAAGAAAGGCAGCTGCAGTGCAGAAAGAGCCAGTGGTGTCTGGGATGGAGGTGGGGAGGTGGGTGGATTTGGGTATGTTCTGGAGATTGATGGGCAGGTCTTTTTATCACAAAGGGATGGGGTCCAGAGTCACAGTGAATACCAATTTCAATGGCAAAGGGGCGGAACTGAGCAAGCCAGTTCTGCATGGGCACAGAAGGGGCAGTGTGGCATGGACAATTGATTTGACATTTAATTAATGGGATCAAAGCTCCCTGAGGGCAGGGACTATGCTTGGTTAACAAAGCATCCCTGAAATACATTTCCTGGGGTGTCCTCCCTTTGGCAAAACATGCATAAGGATTTGACATCGTTGGAAATATGGGTAGTCATGGGACTGAAGCAGGCCCACCCCCCTCGCTGCCTGCCACCTGCTGTCCCAGGAGCCCCTCTGGAGGCTGGCAGTGGTTGCAGAGCGTGAGAGGGACTCGGTGGGCCATGGCTCTCCTTCCATCGGCTCTCCTCCTCTGCTCTGCTCTGCTCCCGGGGCTCCACATCCAGTGGGCCCCAGTGCTATTACTGAAGCAGTGAGCTCCTGATCCTTCTTCCTTCCCTTTATGGCTCCTCTGCCGCCTCCTCCTCTGCAAAGTGGGGTGCTGATGGTTCCAGGAGTCCTACAGTTGGGGTTACCTTACACAAAGGGAGAATGGGGGCCTCCCAGAAGCGCCTCCAGCAAGCCTCTGTCACATCTGCACACCACTCCTAGCAAACTTTGCCAGCTGTAATACGACTCCCTCCTGGTCAGGCCGCCCTATTAAGTCTTCCTTACAGTGTAAGGGTTGTGCCTTAGTAAAGCTGAGATCCCTGGGCAAGCTGGGAAAGGCTGTGGGGAGAATGTGTAACTTTGTGTCTGGATCTGTGGGAAGATGGGGAATGGCTGAAGAGGGGCAGGGCCTGGGGCAGGGGGGTGGGGTGAGGGGAGGGGGGAGGGATCCTAAAGCTGGAGGATGCAGGTGGAGCTCAAGACCCAGGGCCCTTCCATCCACTAGAGGGCGCCTGCACCCTCCTGTGCTCCTGGAGGGCTGGTGCCTGCTTCCTAGGTGCTGATAGTGGGAAACAGTCGTGATGTCTCAGAAACCTCAGAAATACTGTAGTGCCTGGAACCAATGCCTCACCCACGCCCCCACCCCTCCATGCTGTACCCCTCTCCTCCCCTCTGCTGCTCAAATGGGGCTGCTATTTCCTTGGACATCTCACAGCTCTGGCCCCACCACAGCTGATGTGACCTTGGGGACTGGGGACCCCAAGCCAGGGCCCCTGGGATTTCGATCTGCCATGATGGACATCAGAGGGGTTCCTGGAGCCAGCCCCCGTGTGTGTAGTTGGGTCTGCCTGCCTGGGAGGCTGTGGGTGCCCACGGCCTCCCCTCTGGGTGGTGAGTTTCCTGGGAATGGGAACCCGCCCTTCAGGGCCCAGCTGGATCCTGCACTCAGAGCTCATGACATCCCCTGCACCCGGGTGCCTACTGCAAGTCAGCTCCTGGGGAGCTGCTGGATGAGGCTGTGGTGCCCGGGGGCAGAGAGTGGGTGAGAAGATGGTGCGGGCCAGGGCTCAGCTGCTCTACAGAACGGGCTCTGCAGCTGGGGACACCAAGTGAGCCGTAGGTAGGGGAGGAGGAGGAGGCAGGGGAGGGCGGCGAGCCGCTCTTGGGAGCACCGAGGGGGATTCTGACGGGCAGAGTGGCCCTGCTTCCAGCAGAGGGTTTGGTGCTGTTGCAGCACCCAAACACCCACCCAGTATGATGGCTCTACTCCTGGCAGGCACAGCCCACTCCCTGAGGCTGCTCCCAGCTGGGGAAGGTTTTCCTTATTCCACCTTGACCTTCAGCCGTGGGGCCAAGCTCTCTTGAAGGGCCGTGGAGACTGGCCATTCTGGGCCGCAGGGGCCTGTGCGTTCCCTCGGGTCAGGAGTCCCTGACTGTTGCAGGCACAGGGCGCCCTTCCGCAGGCTCTTGGCTGGCATGATTCTCCCTGCCAGCACCTCTGGACGTTGCCCTCCTGGGTATGGAGCTCTGTGCAGTTCTGGTCTGGGTTTGCCACCCGACTAATGGGGGTACAGGTACATGGGCCTGGCGACATTTTTTTCTCCCAGTAGATTCAGCTTTTGTTCTGGCCACTGAAGACGCTCATTGTGGGTCTCCAGCAGCCGTTTCTCCTGTCTGAAACAGTCCCTCTTTTGGTTCTCTGTGTAATGGGCTTGTCTGAGTGTTAAAATGTTTGGTTGTAAATGCCACTAGCAGATGATTTCCATCGTCACAGGGGCCTCAGTGCTGGGTCCTGTGTGGAGCCCAAGGGCATCAAAAGGAGGGCGAGGCCAGAGCGCTGGACGTGGCGAAGCCTCTGGTGGTGCAGGTAGATAGAGGGGTCGTGTTGCAAACATGGGTACCCCAGAAACTGGGAGGCCATGGGCAACAGCCAGACTTCTGTCCGTTCTGTTTGACAGTGTGACTGTTAGGGCAACTTAGTGGGCCAAATAATTTTTTGAGTGCTGAGGACAGCTCAGAGTCTAATGGGGGGTGCAGACAAGTCAATAGGCCATTACGACATAAGGGTGCTGGGGACACCAGAGCTGTGAGCCCCGGGGAGGGGGTCAGGGCGACTCAGAGGAAGAACTCCATTGGCCAAGTGGGGTGGCCAACAAGCCTTCTTAGGGGGCATGAAAAATAATTGAGTCCTGTGGGAGCATGATTCAGTAATTTGATGCCCTGTTGCAAATATCCCAAGAGAAACACACTAAGTGCAAACAAACAAATAAATAGCAGGAATCCCTGAAGGTGGCAGAGCTCTTGCAGGACACCAGTCCCTGCAAAGCAGGCATCCTCACCCCGGGGACACTGGCTCCAGGACACTGGCCAGGGGCCCCAGCTGGTCAGTGGCAGAGCTGGGGGTCTGCTGGCCAGAGGTCTTTAAAAAAAAATTGTCCATCAAGGACCACTCCAAACATATGCAGCAGGGGAAAGAATCACATCACACAGCCCCAGCTCCATCATCCAGTTTCGACAATGGCCACCTTCAACAGAGCCAGCCGACCACTCCTCTGTGCTCTCCACCCCTGGCTCTGGGTGACTTCAGAGCGGGTCCCTGACACCCCAGCATTTCGTCCAGGAAGATGGCATCAGGCAGCTCTAAAGGATGTTGACTCTTTTTAAAAACATAATCACGACATCGTTATCACCCGTGGAAATGTCAGCCATCGTTCTCGTCAGGGTTCGATGTTCAGTTGCCTCCGCCTTTTTTTTTTAAGCAGTTGGTTTGCTCAAGTCGGGACCCAGTGAGAGCCATACATTGCCAGCAGTCAAGTCTCCGATGTCTCTTTTGAGCTGTGGGTTTCCTCCCCTTCTTTTTCACCCCCGTGCAATGTATGGGTTTCAGCCACCCGGCTGGTTTCCCCACCAGGCTCCTGCTGTTGGCAGCCTCTAGCTTCTGCATATCATGTGCCTCCATCTCTGCATTTATTGTTAGCTGGAACTTAAATCTGGAGGCTCGATCTGATTCAGGTTCAGTGTTTGCAGTGCTCTTATTCTTACAGCACACAACCAATGGGCAGCCTGCTGAGCACTGTGCGCATGTGTGTGTCCCTGCGTGCACACACATGCATGCAAGCCTACGGGCTATTCTCTCCCCTCTTTGCCTGCTTCCCAGAAACCACTGCTCTCCAAGGGCCACAGGCTCCTCCTGAGTTCACAAAGCTGCTTCAAGGCTACTTGTGGAGGAGTGGGCAAGGGGAAGACAGAAATGTCCCCTTCTCTGCCCTGGCTGGTGTGGCGCAGTGGATTGAGTGCCAGCCTGTGAACCAAAGGGTTGCCAATTCGATTCCCAGTCAGAGCACATGCCTGGGTTGTGGGCTAGGTCCCCAGTTGGGGGCACGTGAGAGGCAACCACATATTAATGTTTCTCTCCCAGTCTTTCTCCCTCCCTCCCTTTCTCTAAAAATAAATAAAACATTTTTTTAAAAAAGTGTCCCCTTCTCCAACCCAGTCCCCTGGGATGCTGCCTCAAAGACTTCATCTGTAGTGGGAACAGAGTTCTTTTTGATGTTGGCACTCCAGTGTCTTCCCTGCCTCCTTCTGTTGCCCGTATTTTGACTTGGGCTCATTTTGTCAGGGACTTAAAGGGTCTGAGGATTCAGTATGCCCTTCCTGCTGCCCCGAATACTCGCCACTACCTCTATGTCTAAGCCGAGACGTTAGAGATGAGCTCTGCTTCTGTCCGAAGGTCTTGTGGGCTGATGGGCAGTCTGATGTGCAACCTGCCGCAACAGCGATCCACCCAAGCGCCCCCAGAGGTCCGCTTGGACGTCCTGGAGACACAGGAGAGGGACCAGGGAGGGTAAGGGAGCCAGGTCTGCTTTCCGCCCCTCCTACCAGATGGGAACCACTTGCCAAGCCAAAGGCTGAGCCTGAAGGTGTCAGCTGCAGAGTGGGGACGGGGGGCCTTGGGCTCACGTCTCAGATCCCTGCCCTGGGAACAGAGCCCTCTGCTCTGCGAGCGGCCCATTGACGCGGGGATTAGGGAGGAAATACCCGTGGGATCGTTTCATCCCCTTGGAGTGTGTGTGGTCGGTGGCCAGCCACCTGGGTGTCCAAACAACAGGAGGCATTCTTGACCCCCTCTCCTTTGTCACTCACACCCAGTCCGTGGCCCACTGTGTCAACCCCATCTCCCAAACAAGTTCTGAATCCCCTCTTCTCTCCATCTCCCCTGACCGCGCCCCCGCCAAGCCCCGCCCTCCATCTCCTCCCCAGGGCTCCGCCCCTCTCCTCTTTCTTCCTCATCCCAGTCCAATTCGGACACTGCAGATTCTCGGACACTGACTTCGTTCACCGAGTCAGATTTTTGAAACATAAATTCTATCACACCCATCCCCTACCTGAGTCCTGTAGGGGGCTGAATCATAGCCCCCAAATTCATATCTACCTGGACCCTCAGGATGTGAGCCAACCTGGAAATAGATTCTTAGTATACATGATAAAAACGAGGTCGTACTGGATTCAGCTGAGCCTTCAGCCCAGCGATGGGCGTCCTCACGAGATGAGGAGAGGACACGGAGTGGACAGACCAGAGTGATGCCGACCAGGGACCCAAGGACCGAGGTGCCAGGGCAGGGAGGAAGCCCGGGAGGCTCCCTTCCGAGAGCCTCCAGAGAAAGCCCAGCCAGCCAGCACCTTGGGCTCAGATTCGACCCTCTAGGACTGCGAGAGAACAAAGTTGTGGTGTGTTAAGGCACCCAGTTTTGGCACTTGGTGGTAGCCATCCTAGAAAATTAGTACACGCCCTTACTTAGTAAATGGCATTCCAAAGTACACTTGGACCTCAGCCCCCAGCCATTAGCATGTGCCCCCAGCCCTGGCGAGGTCTGGCTTTGTGGCTCCGGTCACCCGGCCTGTGCCCTCCCCACGCCTCACCTTTCTGCTGTCCTCCTATCATCCCAAGGTCTCGGTCAAGTGTCGGCTCCCTAGAGGCCTTCCCAGAGCACCACTCCCTCCGCCCCAGGCCCTGCTCTGCTCCAACTTGGGTCATGTCATCCTCGTATCACCCTGGATTTCACTTCCTTCGTGGCACTTACTATCAGTGAAAACTTGAAACAGATGGCGGGGCTGTTCCCTTACCAGATCGGGGGCTCCTGGTGGGCACACGTGGCTATCTTGTCTGTGCCTCACCCCAGCTACCCGCAGCGCCGTAGACTGTGTCTGGCACTACATGGCTGCTTCACAAATAATTGTTGAGTAAGTGAACCCAGTGGGCTCCCGGGAAAATATGTCGTGAGATGAGGCTGGACTCGAGGGCCGGGGTGGCAAATCAGGTCAGTGGGGTATGGTGAGGAGGGCAGGCCTGGAGTTCAGGGAGATCACCTAGCCCACAGTCCCTGGGGTGGGACAGACTGACCTTGGAGAGTCGGTGCCAGCTCTCTGTATTACATTGTACATGCAAGGGTGACAAATGCTTGTCAACACGTGCCTGTCTCCTCTGCCAAATGGACAGAACTTGGCTCTGCTTGCCGGTGACGCACGCCCTGTGTTTGAGCAGGGAAGGCCTTTGCTCTCTGCGCTGTGATTTGCAGCTCCCAGACAGAGGGCAGGTGACTAGGGTCTACATGAGCTGTGGACTCTTTGGTCAGGGACTGTGGTGACTTACCACCCCGAGCACAGCAGACTGACAGCACAGGCGAGATGCCAGGGCCTTGGGGAGCACCCGCCACAGCTCCAGGTTTGCAGATGGGCCCTAGGCCCTGGCTGAGCAGGTGACTCGCCCAGGCTCCGGTGTGGCACCCTCTCTGGGGCAGCCCGGGACGGAACCCAGGCCTGCTGGGCTGTCCTTGCCTCCCCCAGGCCTCTCCTCTTAGAAAAAGAGCAAAACCCAAGCAGAGAATCCCTCATGTGCTCTGGCAGGCTGGCACTCGAATCACTTGATCTGGCCCCACTGTTACTGACTGGTAGTAAAGGTGACAGTTCTATTTTAAAATTAAACTTTTCAAAACTTCGTGGCTTTTCTGCCATCATAGCTGATGCTGGCAGGTCCCTCTGTCCTTCCGCAGCCCCCGCCTCCACCTCCACAGCCCTCTGGTGCTTTCCCGTGTGGGGATCTGAGAGGACAGGGGTGGAGGCAGTACAGGGCGGTGTGGGGCAGAGCAAGCCTGGGACGTCACTCACCTGTCCCGATGTCTCATTAGACTGCCACTCCACCCAGGTGAGGCCTTTGTGCTGGGCAGCACACAGCTGGTGCCTAATTGAGGTTGACTGAGGCAAACAAAGCTGGGGCTGTGTGAGTGCCAATAGTTCAGATGATTCTTTGGGTAACTTACCCACGTGCTACATCACTGTGGCCACCCTCACTTACTGAGGTGCAGCACCTCAGAGCCAGGAGGACCCTGGAGCCCTGCCATGCCCTGCACCTGCTCATGTGGGGAGCCCGAGACCATCTTTGAGTCTTCCCTTTCCTCTCCTCCACCTGCGGTCCATCTGTGAGAGCCGTGGGCTTGATCTCTGCCGTCTGTCTGTCTAAAAGCCCCTCGGCTCTCCCTCGTTTTGGCCGCCGCCTCAGCGTGGGCCCCACCATCACCCGGCTCCTGAGGGAAGCCTCTTTACTGGTCTCGGATGCCACCTCTTCTCCCATAGAGTCCCTGCCTCACAGAGCAACCTTAACAGGGGTGGTGCTTTTAAGATGAAGTCTCTCAGATCTTGCCACTTCTCTGCTTAAAACTATCAGTGGTTTTCCACTGCCCTTGGAGTAGAATTCTGACTTCTTCTATGGCCTATGCGCAGGGCCCACCTGTGTGGGTCTAATTGAGAAATGGATTCTGGGTCAATTAGTCTTTCTGAATTACCTGTGACCTGCTTGCCCCACTCACATGCTGCCTGGGTGGGGCGGATGGACGTTTGTGTCATGCCTCACTCATGGCAGTCCCACCTGGGCAGGGGCCCGTGTGTTTCTCTCTCAACCCTGTTGGCCTCCTGGATGATTTGGAGAATAGATTGGTTAGAAATGGTAAAAAAGTTATATATATATGTAAAACTTCCTTTGCTGGGAGTAGACAGGATGGAGGAGGGTTAAGAGGCTGGTTTCTGGAAGAAGGAACCTGAGCCGGCCATGACATTCTAGCCTTGGTGTTGTGCACTTGTTAGGAATGACCTTGGAGGTTATTCGGAGGTCAGTGGATTGCACATTACAGGTCACTGTGGGGCTGTGTTCTCTCTGGGCCTCAGTTTCTCCATCTGGAAAATGGTTTCCAAAGGGCACAGAATTACTCCTAAATTTCCCCGAGTTCTTGTTCAAGTCAGGTTTCCCGCGGGAGGCCAGGTGATTTGGACTCCCAGCCGAGCCCACTGGGTAGCAGGTGTCGGGATCCTCTCCCATCCCGTACCTCGGCTTCTTCTTACTCATTTCTGGTGCAAGTTCTTCCACAAGCATTTGCTCTGTGTCTTTGGGCAAGATGTCACACACCTCTGAGCCTATCGCTTACTCTGTGGCAGGATCCTATGTTTAAAATATTAGCTGATTGTTATGTTTTTTTTCCCCTCTTGGTCCTTCCTTCGGTTTGTCAGTGGGAGTCCTGTCTTTCCCCACATGCCTCCCTGTGATGATGGCAGACAGCAGACGAAGAAGGAACGCTCTTTCTGGCTTTGGAGTTTCTGTAGTCTAGACCCTCGGGGAGCACAGAAAGGACTCAAGTCAGAGGGAAAATGTTTAAAGGAAACAAGACACAGGAGAGCAAGTCCCCTTTCCACTCCTATCCCCAAGCAGCGCTGCAGGTGGCGAGGCATTTGGAGGGGATGAAGGGCAGGTGTCAACTGGAGAGCCCCTGAGGGGCCTGGCTTTGTGCTCCCCAGGCTGCGTCCTGGACAAGTGGCAGTGTTGCCAGGTGTGTCTGTGGGACAGAGTACAGCGGGGACTCATGGGCTGTTTTCCAGGGTAGCACCAGGGCCTCGGGGAGAATGGCTTCCTAAGGAGCAGCCTGGATAGATTCACTCCATCCTCCACCCAAAATGCAAAAGGAGTAGAAGATGTTTCTAGAAGGATTCGGAGAACAACAGAGGCCTCAGGGGCAGGAGTAGGGATGGCTGGGCAGTGACCTGCATGCAGATGAGCTCAACATCCAGGTACATTTTCTTCCTCCCTCCCCCCACCAAACCTCAGCATTGCACTAGCCTTCCAGAACCTTCTGTGCACCCTGAAGGAAAAAGGAAGGTGGGCCCGATGTTCATCCACCACCCTAGTTAGATAAAAAAGAGTATTTTTCACACCCCTGGCTGATGCAAATTGGAGACTGGGCTTAAAAATTGGGGACAAAATGCAACATAGGGTTTTGAACTGATGAGAAATTTGGCTTGGAATAAAAATGCAGAGAGGGAGAAGGAGAGAGAAAGAAAGATTGGAAATCATCCCCCAGCCACGGGCAGCCCAGCTGGTAGGCAGCAGGTGGGAAAACGGTGGTCCACAGAAGATCAGCCCTGTAAACAAGGCTGATGGCAACTATGAGAAACCATCTGCAACTTTGCCGAAATGCTGGCACCCAAACATGGGGCTTTGAGTAATCCATCTCGGGAAACACAGAGCCATGAACTTGTTAAATGGTATCCACTAGAGACCTGTTCAGCTTACACGCAGCCATGAACGGCAGGATCTCTGCCACTGGAAGGCCAGATGGCGCAAGTGGTGGCGGCGGTCCCATGGTCCCATTGCAGTGAACGGGGCCCGCGGCAGATGCCTGGGTTGGCAGCTCTTGGGTCAGCGGAACCCACGTGGCTGGCACTCAAGAGCATTTGAGAGATGCATCTGTTCCTGCTCAGTCTGCGGGCGCCACTTTCTTCCTTCCAACGTCCACTCGCCTCTGAGCAGCATCTGCTTGTCAGCCCCGAGGGAGCCTGGTGCTCCTGCTTCTCCCCACCTGCAAGCACCAGGCTGGTCCTGACTAGGAATGAGGCTGTTGCAGCCACAAGTTATATGAGACAGTGGGGCATGATAGATGCGAGAGCTCTGGGCTGTGATGGACTTGAACCCCAGTCCTGGCTCCATCTCTCTGTGTGAGACTTGGACAAGTAACTCAAAGCACTTTCAGACTCAGTTTTCTCCTCTGTCAAAGGAGGGTACCTACCTCATTGAACAGATGCAAGGATTCAATGGAGTAATATCAGCAGTATTTAGTTCAGTACCTGCTACCTAGTACCCAATGCCTAGTCATGAGTGTAACTTCAAGACCACATCCAACCATACCCATGAGGGGTTTACCTAGCCTTTGATGTAGTGACAGCCCCTGAGGCAGAGACACAGCCTGGAGTCCCCACGGCACAGGAGCCCAGCACGTGGCTTTCCTGGGGGGCCCATACTTTCTCAGACTACGGTGACCTTGTCTTTTAAGCCTGTTTTCCCCACTCCTCTTGGATGTGTTCTTTCTTCCCTTTCCCCAGGGCAAACTTGAGCGAGTCCCAGCTGCCTGCCATGGTGGGAGCAGACTCTTCCCAGGCAGAATTGTATTAGAAGTTTCCGTTTCCTGAAACCCTGTCCGTTGGGTACAGCCTGTTTCCAATTACTTACCTACCCATAATTAGATGAGGACCAGTGGAGAAAATGGCTTTCAGGGGAGCCCCTGGCACTGGATTGGCTTTGGAGTTTTTAACCTCGTTATTAGTAATAACTGTCTCGGGATGAACTTTTGACCATGTGCTTATCAAACATCACGTGCCCATCTTCACTGGAGAGGCTGGGCGTGTGGGGGAGAGGGGCTGTCCAGAAATAGTGAGGTTGGAGTTCAGGGCCTCGGTGATGCTTGAAAACCCAGTTCTTCTCTGTGTGCCCCAGTTTCTTCATCTGTAAAATGAGACAGTTAAATCCTATGACCTCTGGGGTCCCTTTTACTGCTTTTTTGAACTTAAAGGCTTTAGGGAAAAAACTAAACCACCAAGATCTAGAGTAAGTTGCTCAGAGAGGCAGTGACCAATCAGTGCCCTTTGGCTTTTAAAATCACTTCTCCAGAATAGACCTTTAGCGGGGCCTGCTGGGAGGGAGTGACTGAGAAATGACTTGCTAGGTCAACACAGTTTTCATAAGAATATCTGTTCATTCTGAGGCTGCTCCAGATTGGACTTAATCATGCCTTCCTAAATAGTTCTTAACCTTGGCTTTTCATGAGAGTTACCTGGGGAGCTTTTCAAAATTTTGATGACCAGACCACACCCAGAAACAACTGTAACAAAGTCACTGGATGTGAGATGAGGCATAGTTTGTAAATATTGCCCTCTGATTCCATCATGCGAGCTGGTATAAGAATCACCATGGGAGAACAGTACGTGGTGCATTTTCACATGCATGTGGAATCACTGGGGAATTTGCTCAAATGCAGATCCTGATTCAGTGGGGCTGCAGTGGGACCTGAGAGTAGGGCCTGACAAGCTCCCAGGGGGTGCTGCTGTTGGCCAGGACCACGCTGGGTGGAGCAAGACTGGGCTCCGCCATCTGGCTTGCCGTCAGAAACTCAGGTGCAGATGTCCATCCATCTGGAACACTTATCTGCTCACCCTCATCAGCAGACGAAACCGGAAGAGTGTGGGTGCACTTCGTCAGGTTCACCATTTGCCCCTCCTCAAATGGACAGTCTTCAGATGCTTGTTGTTCAAGAAGGTGGCATTGCTATTGGCCAGTGGATTTTTAAACTTTGTGACTTGAATGTTCTGTCTGCCTCAGAGACTGTGGGGATTCACTGCTTTAAGGCTGGACAGCATCAGAAGCTCCTTCCTACGGTGTGGGAACCACCCACTGTGCACCTCACTAGGCAGCCTTGTTGCCAGTCATGGCAGCGGATGTGGCCAGATGATATCCTGCCCCAGGGCAGCCTGGGAAGGGCCTTGGTCTGAGCTCGGAAAATGGGATGCTTCTGTCCGAGACTTTGACAGAACGCTTCGAGTTGACTGAGGCAGCAGTGAGCATATCCAGGTCTAGGGGTAAGGGTGACAACGGTGGTGACCCATGTCCAGCAGCAGTGGCAGTTGTTCTTAGCCAGACCCTGGCTAGGATTCTCGTCACCCAGCCTTGCTTGGCTCCAGGTGCACCAATGATTCTGTGAGTTGCCCTATACCCTTTCAATAAATGTGTCATCTGTTCAAGTGGGCTTGATTTCTATTGTGTGAAATCAAGATTCCTGATTGGTGTCTAAGGCTGCTATTGGATCAAGTGAGATAATCCATGAAGTGACCTTAGAGTTCCACCCAACATATAGGAAACACCCAATCAGTGTTAGTTATGTTGATGGAGAAGGAGAGGAAGTGGAAGGTGTAAGGGTGGGGAGAAGAAGGAGAAAATGGGTAGGATGCCGAGAAAGGCAACACCGAAGGGACTTGCTCTCAACAGAGAGATCAAGAAGAGTCCTCCAAGGACATGCCACCGAAGCCCAGATCTGAAAAACGGAAAGGAGACAACCATGTGAAGATCACATTAGAGGGAACGGCGTGTGAATGAGCTCTGGGGAAGTGATGAGACTAGAATATTCCAGGAATTGTTAGAAGGTCTTTGGGGTGGGTGCATGGTGACTGAGGGAGCTGGGCATGAGTCACATAGTCGAGTAATGGGATTTCTGAGTTAGGTGGGTTTTCTGGGTCCAAGTAAGAAATTGGCATGTAACATTCAATTCTAAGAACACTGTCACATTATTGCCAACCCCTGCCCCTCCTCCCAGCCATGGATCCCCTCTGGTAGGTCCCCAAGCCTGGCCAGCCATAGCACTTCCAAAATTTGAGATAAAGCCTGGGGACATGGGCGGCTCCTCTGCAAAATGGGGGCATGTGTGAAGTTTGTCTTGGGGGTGGGTCTTCCACCCCCTCAGATAGGTTCCCCTTCACACAGATTCAGATGCTCACTACATTCATTTGCCTGGCTGTGGAAGTCTTTCTTCAGAAGCTCTCTCTATCAGTCAATATGGGATAGGCGAAGCTGTGTTCATAAATACTCCCTAAAGCTCAGAAGCCTAACACAGCAGATGTGGTCTCGCAGCTCTCCAAGGCAGCTGTCCTCAGTGCAGTGTCCTCTGGCTGCTTTGATCTTGCAGTGCCGCCATCTCTTCACGATTATTCTTGGTCACCATGGCAAAAGATGAGAGAGATGGAGGGTCGAACACCAGCTCTTTAATGTTGGTCACAGCCCATTGGCCGGGACTGGCCATGTAGCCTTATTGAAATGCCAAAGGGGTTGGGGCTACATAGCGGACGACGTGGAATGTGTGGTGTGTGTGATCATTTCTACCACAATCTCAAATCAAATCCAGTGGAGTTTTTTTACCGTAAGAGAAACTGACATTAAAGGCCAACACTTTATACTTGTTGCTTTATCATGATTAATTCTTACCACAACCACATGAGATTAAAAACTAAAATCATCTCCATTGTAATATGAAGAAACAGAGGTTTGGAGAGTGTATTACTTAGAACTTGTGGTGGTTAGTGTCAAGAATCCAGGTCCAACTGGTGTGAGCAAATAGAGGGAAATTTATTCACATCAGCAGAATTTCTAGGGACTTGGGCACAGCTGGATCTAGGATCTAAATGATGTTACCTGGACTCCAATCTCTGCTGCGTTGGTGGGCTTGCTTGGTGTGGCAGCCCCAGCAGCTTTAGGTTTATGCCTTCTCAGTTTTAACTGAATATAAAGAAAGCTTTTCCTTCTCAGATGTCTCAATTCCAAATCCCAGGACCAAATGCCCTTGGTTTAACTTGGGTCATGGACTATGCTGACTCAACTGCTGTGGCTGAGGGGTTAGAATGTTCTGACTCATCTCCTGGGCCACAGGCCCACCCCTGGAGCTAAGGAGGAGGTAGTTGGGTACCTTCAACCTCAAGGGAAGTCATGGCTTCATTACACGGAGAAGACGCCATTATGCTCCATAGGCTGACCAAGAACCCAAGTGAGTAGGCAACTCCTTCAGTGAATGTCAATAACTTGAATATGTTTTCAAAGCTCTTGAGTGGAAGTGACAGACTCTAAATCAGATTCCGTTTGACTCTGAAGCTCATGGCTTTCCCCATTGCTCCTCTAGCACCATGTGACCTTCTATGTGACCTCCTGGGCACAGGGCTCACCTGATGGAGTCATGGTCTCTCCAGCCTAGTCTGTTTTTGCAGAATGTTCATGTGATATGACAGGTGCCTTCTTCCTTTTAGGGGAACACACGTCAGTCCAAGTGTTTCCTTACATGAGGGTGATTACAGTGGAGTTCTAGCTCTGGTCATGACGTACAAGGAAGACCCGCCCCCTCTCCATTAGGAATTTGGGGCACTGGTGTGGGTAAGGGCAGAGAATTCGAGAATACTTCGGGCCCTGAGATTTACAGTGTGTCCGTGTGTCCTTACTGTGTCTGGCATAGGAAGCTCTGATGGCTTTATCAGACGGAGTCCCCTCAGGCCTGTGGACTATGCAGGAACCACCACTGCTTTGAGATGACAGGACAGGGGCTCACCACTTACTGGTGGGAGTTTGGAGCTGGAACCTCTCCCCTGGCCACCTCCTCTCTCATTACCGAAGAATGCACCTTCTCACCTTCCCACCTCCTTCCAGCCAGCTTTTCCTCCCCCACTTCCTTTTTATATGATTTTGATTAAGATGGAAACAAATAGAAAAAATAACAGTGACCAATGCTGGAATTTTACCAAGCATGGATTTTCTTTCTCTTAATGATGTCAGTTTCCTCCTTGTGAAAAGAAAGGTTTGGACTGAGTGATCTCACCAGTCCCTTCCGGTTTTCATGGTCCCCTCCCCTGACTCACCACTCCCTTTCCCCCAGTGCACAGTCTGGAACATGGTAGAGAGCTGTGTTGGTACCTAAAGCAGCTTCAGGGTTAATTCTCTGCAATTCCTAAATCAGAGAGAGGACCGCAAGAGAGAAGGAGGATGTGGGTCTGGAAAGGTCCCGGGAAGGCCACTTTCTAAATCACGATATGTGGAAGGACCCCTGTTAAACCACCATCGGTTCCCCCGATGAATCAGCAGGGAGCCCCTGAGAGTCCAGCTTAGTAAGTCTGGGGTTTAGCTCCAGAATGAATGTGCATTTCTAACTCATGCACCAAGCTAATTCCGGTGCAGGCAGCCCAAAAACCAGACTTCAAGAGAAGTAGCCATAGACCAGAGTGATGTAGC